>VFFE01007609.1:273681-433935 GCA_008921705.1 Burhinus oedicnemus
CGCCCCCGCCCGCCTCACAGGAGCGGGCCCCGCCGCCCAGGCCCGGCCTCCGGTACCATCCGCAGGCCGTGGGGTAGCTCGGAGCTCTCCCGCCGCCCAGCCGCGGGGCGAGGGGCCGCGGCCGCCCGCCGCCCCACACCTGCCCCAGCTCCCCCGGCCGCACCGGGAAAGTTGACACCCCGCCGCGGCACGGCGCGGTACGGCCCCCCCCCATCCCCGGGACCACCCGCTGCCGGGGGCTGCCCTCTCCCCTCACGGGAGACAGGGCCGCGGCGGCGGCTCTTAGTCGCGTCTCTAAAGCGGGACCCCGCTGCGCAAAGCGGGCGGGGGCACGCCGCCGCACCCGCTAGGAAGCGAGCCGGTGCCCCTACCTGTGCAGTGCTGCCGCACCGCCGGGCTGTCACCCCGCGGCGTCCCGCCTCAGCTGCGCACACCTTGGGGTCGGCACGGCACGGCACAGCTCGCCGCCCGTCTGACAGCCGCCCGCCGCCCCCCCCGCCTCCTCCGCCTCGCCGCGCGCGGGGCCGCCGGGGCCGAGCGGGGCGCGGGGAGCGGCGGCGGCTGATTGGACGGGGGTGATGTCACTCGTGCGCGCGCGCGTGGGGGAGCGCGAGCAGGGAGATGTGAGGGGAGAGGTGAGGGGCGAGCGGGGAGCCAGAGGTGAGGGGAGAGCAGGGAGAGGCGAAGGAGGGTGAGGAGGGGAGAGGAGAGGGAGCGAGCGGGGGCAGGGTGCTGCGGAGAGGGCGAGGAGGGCCGTGGGGAGTGGGAGGTGAGGAGTGCGGTGAGGGCAGAGTGAGGAGAGCCGCGGGGAGGAGGTGAGCCCGGCGAGGTGAGGGGCGAAGGGTCGTACCGGCCGGCAGCCGCGGTGGGTGCGCGGTCTCGGGGGCGGGGGAGCGGGCTGAGGGGCAGCGGGCGGGTCGCCTCGTCAGACCAGGAGAGGCGAGGGTGAGCGGTGCCGGGGGACGCGGGGGGTTTTCAGCATCCCTCCCTCCACGCCCGTCCCGCTGCCTGTGACACAGGGCTGCAGGTGGCAATGTCCACGGCACTCCGCGCTGCCCAGCGAGCATGTGCGGCGCCCACCGTCTCACACACACACATTTGCAGGCACAGCCCCGCGCTCCGCACATGCCCAAAGGGAGGGTGAAGCCCACGTGAAGCTGCTGCCCATACCCGGGCCGTGTCCCGCGACAGCGCCCGCATCCACTGCCAGCAGAAAAAGAGGCGGGAGACGCGGCGGACCTCAAGGGTGCAGCTGGGCATGAGGGGCGATGCTCGGGATCCTCGAGAGATGTGCTCGATAACGCCAGGTCCAAACTTCCAAGTAATACCCTCTTCCCAAGTTAGGAGAAGAATTTTGAAATGGCAGACTATTTTTTTTTATTATTTTCTGGACTTTGCATCGTCTATGCAGGATCATATTTCTTAATTCTTTTTCATTACCACAAAGGCTAGATACTTATTTTTAAGGCCTCTACCTCTCAGCCCACGTCCTGTGGTATTTTCTGCTTTGTAAATTGCTGCAGAAATCAAAACTCCCAGAGGGAAAAAAGGACAAAAGGGCTGTGTGAATGCACAGGCAGGAAGGTGCCCTGTCCCAAAATAAGTATGGGTCTTGCTGCGTACCTGCTTGGAGGAAACCAAACAGGGCCAGAGTGGAGAAGTGAGCTACTGAATAGTCACAAGCTGCCAAATTTGTGACGGCTGCTGCAGGAAGGACTCATGAGGGATGGAACATGGAACCTGCAAAACTATGAGACATGAGTTCCCACTGTATATGAAACACAGCTTCTGGGGAGAGCAGGGGCTGCAACCACGACACTTTATATTTACAGAGAGCAACAGACAACACACAGTCACTAGCTGGCAGAGCACAAATAACACTTGATGAGGTTATGCCACCTGCACGGCAGTAAGGACCAGAGAGTGGAAAACTTCAGCTAGTCCAAGGTCTAACAGCCCTTTGTTGCTCCATGATCAATCCTTTCTTTTGGGAATAATATCGAAGCCTGTGCATTTCCCCTTAGGAGAAACCAGGTCTCTGCAGTAGAGAGGCATCTGAAGTACTTTTTTCAGCAACTTGAAGTAAAGAGGGGCAGGAGGAAGTAAGTCAGGACTGCTTCACCTGTAGCCGTCATCTTGGATAGTTCTTGCATGTCTGAAAGAATTTGAACTCGCTCCTCTAAAACACAAGATACCATTGACCTTACAGCTTTGCCATCTGCAAATTGCCACAGATACTGTTATGTCAACTACAGTGATATCATACTCTCACAACTGTATGGGTCAGAAGCTTGTTGGTCAAGGATAAAAAAGATAGTTCATAAAAAAACCCCACTAATAGATTCTCATTTAATCATTCCAGAATTGGAGATTTAGGCTTGGGTCTTTAATTCCTGTGTCTTAATCCAATACTGAGCATTGTATGTGTACACAAACATGCAGAAGAGGAGAGCTGTCACTGTGGGTGTGCTCTCAAAGCAACAGGGAGAGAGGTTGCATACCAGGGAGAAAACTGGGTAGTACCAAAGATGCAAAAAAAAAAAAAGGGGGAAATAAAGACTGAACAGCAGATCATATTAGGGTAAAGAGGTTAGATCATACATGTTGGCACACAGTAGATAATAAAGGAACAAAAGGCTTTTAAAATATTAGTGAGCTTTGAAACTGGCACAGACTTCATCCAAACTGTAGTTCTTAGACACCTTAACTGCATTCTTACAGTGAGACCCATAAAACTGTTTCGGCCCCTGGCAGGGTTCAGGGCAGTCTTAGGACTGCTCTGAATGGCATTCGATTCCAAAACTCCCTCAGGCTGCATTTTCCACCTAGAAGCACTAAAACATGAAAGTCAACTTTAGGATGATTTGCTGAAGGCTGCTCGGTGTGTCCACTCAGATGTACAACACAGACAGTTATATACAGCCACCGTGTATTTAATGTTTAGGATACTCTCTGAAGGATGTTATTCCATAACGTTCAGTAATTTCAGTTTATGATTTCATTGCCAGAAGTTAAGATGGCTGTCATACACATTTTGAGGCAGGGTAATTTTTTGCTTAAATATACCAGTGGGTGTCTCTGCACTGCACAGAACATCCCTGTCTCTCCCTTTGCTTGATTCAAACATCCTTCACTACAGCTAGGGACCCAGCAAAGCAAAACCAGAACAGAAAACGTGCAAAAAGCAGAAACAGTGCATTCAGCACCTTGTGCATCCGTAATCATTAGCTGCCCATTATTCCATAACACTCTTCCTACGATCGGTTTATATCTGTAGCTAGTACACATACCTACATCCCTGGGTACTTGATTCCTGTGAGGAATTTACTCCCTGGAAAGAGGCATAAGTCATTTAGTAGCCAACCAGAAGGATGAAAGGTATAGCTGCAGCCTGCAGCACTCGTGGTGGAACGGCAACCACCGACCTCACTTTGTATTTCCTACAACAAACACTCATAGCATCCACCATGGGAGGAGGGCGGGGGCGGGGGAATATGAAGCAGGGACAACAGCTTTCTGTTATTATAATAAAACAGAGACACGTGCCAGCATGGGCTTTATAGACCCCCACCCAGTCTCAGCAATCTTTGAGAGGATTAATAAGATTAGAAGCCGCTATTGTTTTGCGAATGGCTGTTTATTTGAAAAATAGCTTTTCTTGTAGACATACAGAAATGACCATATGTTACTCCATACTCCAGTGCTGCCTTGGAACACTGCTAAAAGCAAAGAATGAAAATCATATTCCAACTGCAAATTTTACAAAAAAGAAACAATTAATTTGCCCTTCAACTCTGTTGCTGTGGAGTCTTACCTGGTTGAGGGTAATGCATTAAAATACCTTAAGAGTACTCTTTCTTTGAAAAAATCTTGCTGCAGCTTGTACCACTGTAAGAAGGCTAACAATACTAACAATCCATTTAAAAATCCATGGTTATTTGAATTCCAGACGTATATTTGCAGAGATAATTTGAACTCTGACTATATCCAAGCCTATCATCCATAAAGTTGATGCATGCAAGTTCTTTTTCATTGCTCCCAAATGATGCAAAATATTTCCCATGATATTAAAAATTTTCAAATGAAAGTAAGATTTTTAGAGTCAGACACGACTGAGCTGAACATTACACTCCAAACTCTCCAAAGTTAATGAAACACATCAGAAAGGTAATTTTAATTATAGAGCTTAAAATAGAGCATGCGGCAAGACTGAAGATTGAATTTAGCTTCTCAATCTTACAAGTCGATTTTCAATAGCTTGTAGTTTAATCATTGAGGCTATTATTTCCTATGCTTGATCTCTTTCATGACTCACGTGTTTCTGGAAAGTGATTCAGACATTTTTGAGGATGCAAAAGGGCAAGATTAGGTACTTTTAATGAGAAACAGCTTTTCTAACCATTCTTTTAATGGGAATACTGTCCCTATATCCCTCCACAGGAGGGAGTAGGAGCTTGAGATCTGGCAAGAAAGGTAGCTTGGAGCTCAGACAGATTTTTCTGTACAAACAAAACTATTCATACCTGACAAAGAACCAGAGCAGGAGAGAAATTAAGAGGACGACATGAGAGTATGTTGACACTCTATTGATCACTGACTAGTACTGTGAGCTCTACATACCATTCCAGAGCTTGTAACTCTGGACATTAGGTTACTCTAAATTACAGTGGGGTTTGTTTAAGAAGCGGTCACATCAGATCATGGGTTGGGTGAATATAAAATTGGCTGTTCCTCTCAGTAAGCAGATCTCAATTTTCCTGTGAATCTAGTCCCACAAATTAAAATGTTTAACTTTCCCATGAAATTGTTTTCTCTATAAGCTATTACCAGGCTATCAGGTTTGTACCACAAGACAGGTGACTCGAGTGTCACTTCAGAGAAACAGAAGTTGCCCAGATTCTCTCATGAGTCAAAAATGCAATTTCTCACCAGTGCAGTCCATAGTCCATACCCCATGGATGCATATAGCCAGATGCCTATAGCTGCTTAAACTCACTTAGTCACAGCCCTCACATAACAAAACACAGGAGAAAACCGAAATAAATAACATTTTTAGAAAGCAAATTGTGTGATCCTGTATTGGCTATTTCGCACACATGGTAATATCTGTTGATACCAAGTTACTCATTTGGCCCAAGTGAGAGACTATCATGTCATGAACACAAAATTCCTCAGTTTACTGACAGTTCTACACATTGGGAAGATGTTTCAGTTTTCCTTAAGTACATATGAAAATCTGCATAACTGCTACATAAAAAGGATACTGGTATTTACTGCAGTTGCAAGTCTTTATATTTAAGAATTATTCTGTTACCTTAGTTTTGCCACCCTAGTTTTATGCATTATGTGAATCTTTATATGAGCTCAGTGTTTTTTTCCATGAATTCCTGTCTCATTCAGTATAAAAGGTGAATATATATAATACAGCATCTCTGCAGTATTTCTTTATATTCTTACCAATTGATCAATTCAGGTGTAAGTTGCAACTAAATGGTGCTAAATAAAAACTCATGTACTTTTTTCATTGTGCTGATGAGTACAGTTCCCGAGGGTTTTCCAAGGTTCATGGCTTTCAAACTTCTTCCAAAAACACAGGTAGGAAAAGATTATAGTCTCTTTGTTTCAGTATATGCAACTGAGATACTAAATGACACATGTAAATTCCTAAAGAAATTGCAAATGTCTCAGCAACTAGATGTCCAACTCAAGATATTAATAGCCTGTTTTTTCCAGAAATGCTAAACATTTTCCATATTCTCTACAGGAAAGTGTGAAGATAGAAAAGCTTCCCCAAAATCAGGCCTGAGGCTGGCACTTCAAGCTGGTTGAATGGAGAATAAAGAACACGTGTCTACTGTCTTTGAAAAAAACATTACTGAAGTGGCTTGCACAGTAACTCATAGTCTGTGAAAGATATCGAGTTTAGTTCTCGTATCTTGCTAACTTGTTTCAAGCACTTTCTGCTATTTGAAATCATGCACTGTAAGGCTTTTGCAAGAAAATGCACGTATTTCAAAGAAAATTACTTCATTCAAACCTCAGTAATAATGCACACATAATCTTTACTTTGGCCTTTGGATTTTGCTGTTCTTTCAGCAGCATTTTTGGAGGGAAATATATAATGCATATTTCTATGTTACTTTTTATTTGCTTTTTAAAATAAAATATTCATCAGATACAAGAAGAAAGTATTAATTTACTTCAAAGGAGAAGAATTGCTGTGCAGTAGGGTTCAGCCTATCTGTAGAGCCTACAATATGTTCCTGATTTCTGGAGGTTATTGAACTATTCTTTGATGATATTTTCAGAAGCTCTTTTAGACTGAGCGTTTCTGATGGAAGACTCTCAGTCACAGTGGGTATTTGGGTATTAGGCACTTAGCATTAGCTATTGGATACTTTCCACTAAGGCATCCAGAGGTGCCTTGGACTTATAGGACATTTATTTCTACACTCGCTAGCCTGCTAGTCATCACATCTTAACAATGTGGGATCTAACCTCTATTGTTTCCTAAATCTTATCTGGAATCAGCCTGACAGGACAAGGTACAGAAGCCGATATAGACCCTGTCTGATTGTGGGAGGAAATGGGAGAAAGAGATTAGTGCTAAAAATTGTATGGGTACTGTTATCCGTGCTGTTAGTTGCCATCAAGGTCAGTAATGGGTGGTTTCCTGTTGTCTTCAGCTGCGGAATATTGACATGTCCATGTCGAGGATGGAGTGCTGCAGTGCTTGCAAAGCCACTCTGAGAAGATCTTACCATTCAAACTTCTTAAACAAAACAACCACAATATCAGCTTGGTAGTAAAGGCGAAGCCAAGTTTACTGCTTGCCAGCACAACCCTAACACATTTGCCTGATGACCACCGGTACAGGAGATCAAAATGTATCAAAATGCTGTACTGGTGGTACCAAATTTGGAACAGCATCAAAATAAATCCACAAAGACTACCATCATCATCACTTAGTTTTAATTCTTATTTCATGAGCAGAGCAACCCTGCTTAAGCATCACATTCTCTCTGTATCTTTGTTTTCTTAATATCCTCTCTTAGTGGTCTAACCCCAGCTTTATCAGATTCCTCAGCTGTACTGCGTCTAGTACAGTTTTTCTTTCCTTCTGTCTTGCTAAGATTGTACGTTGTGTGAATGCTGTGGCGAGCTTTTATGTGAGCAATGTACATTCTCCAAAGCATGCTCGAGTCCTACAGCTACAACATAAGTGACACAGGAATTTGTCACATACCTACTAGTGCTAATGACAAGGCTAAACCCTTGAAACGTCCGTATCTGATATCTGTTTGTTCACCTTGCCTTGACTGCGTGTGCATATAGGTAGATAGATATAGATATATAGATACAGATACAGGTATAGATGATATATAGAGAGACAGAGATAGAGATAGAGATAAAGATGATGGAGATAGAGCTAGAGATACATATGTGTGTGCACGCCCCTATGTACAAATGAATTTACAACAGTTTTCGTCAGGAAGAAAATAATGAAAAGGACTATGTCCTAATTTTCATCCAGTATAGTCTTTTCTTTTAGAGCTCCAAAAAGCTTTAATCTTGTCAGCAATGTTCAGCTAAACTTAATTTAAAGAATCCTCATGAGACTGATACAAATTGGTTGCTCAGCAGTTGAGATCATCTAATAAAAGGCTAGTCTTTAAACTACAAAGACCAGGAACTTCCACTTCAAAAGTTTGTATTTTTTTCACTTATGCTTTTTCAAGCAAGGTGTTTTCCTTCTAAAAGGACACTAAAGAAAAGGAGCTGTAACAAAATGCATACTTTAAAAGGTTTATCTATTTTAAAGTAGTGGTTTTAATACATTTGACAATGAATTTCACTAAATTTATTTGAATGAATGTTAGATGTGGATTAGAAGAGATTGCCAATGAGAAAGATACCAAAAAAAATGTTCAACCTTTGATTATGCGGAAGTTTAATTGACATTCTTAAAGTTCTTTGCAAAACTACAGTCATAATTATTGTGGTGTATTTTGCATAACATGTTCCAAATGTTCAAGTTTCAAATGTTTTAATGTTAGGAAATATGTTAAAATATTTTCCCATTTCCAGCGGTAGAAGGTGGAGCTGTCAGGATTTCCGCCAGCAAACTTGACACAACTGTCAGCAGCCAGCAGCATGACTTTGCAGTGAAGAGGGCCAACAGCATCCAGGGCTGCATTAGGCAGAACATTGCTGGCAGGTTGAAGGAGGTGAGCCTTCCCCTCTCCTCAGCACTGGTGAGACACATCTAGAGCGCTGGGCCCAGTGGAGGACTCTCCAGTACAAGAAAGGCATGGGCATACTCTAGTGAAGGGCCACAAAGATGATTAAGGGACTGAAGCATCTGACCTAAAAGAGGACTCGCTCTCTCTAGCTCCGAGGGCTGGGATGTCTTAGCCTGGAGAAGAGAAGGCTCAGGTGAGTCTTATAAATATGTATAAATATCTGATGGGGGCTGAGTAAGGAAGATGGAGGCAGGCTCTTCTCAGTGGTGCCCAGTGACACGATGAGAAGCAATGGGCACACATTAAAATACCAGAAATTCCACTTAAGCATAAAACTCCCCTTTGTTACTGTGCGGGTGGTCAAATACTGGGACAAGTTGTCCAGAGAGGCTGTGGAGGCTCCATCCTCAGAGATACTTAAAAATTAACAGGACACATCCCTGAGCTGACCCTGCTTGAGCATCGTGGTTGGACCAGATAATTTCCAGACATCCTTTCCAACCTCAAGGGTTCTGTGATGTGTTTTTACACGGAAAATTCCAACTTTTAAATACAATGAATACAATTTTGCAGTCTGTATATATTCAGGACATGAGACTTTTCCATGTAATTTCAAGACCTGGCTCATAAAATACATTCAATATAGATATACTGAAGAAGTTTTTCTTAACACAGTGACATTCTAAAATAAATGTCTGCCTGCGTACACATAGGTGTATGTATAATATAATGAAACATCAAAGACATTCCTTATTTTTCAAAAGGAGCAAAGATTTTATATAGGTTAAATACCTCCATAAGTATTTGCAGAACTGAGGATTTTCATTTCTTTTTAGGTATTATAATGCATTCATTACAGATACTGTAATATTTCTACAGATTGCATTACTTAATCCTTCTCTGAAATGTACCCTCTTTTCCGAGTGGAATGTATCATGACAAACAACTCTAAACTATAAAAATTGCACAATTAATTTCAAAGCAAGCAGAAAAATAGTATATTTATACACACACACACAACTTCAAGTGCCTAGACACTAGTCATGTTCTTGACCTTCCCCTTTCTTTTGCAGAGTACACAATGCTTGAATCTTTTCATCATTCACTGAATGTATATATTAGGAAGTGTTTTGTGGTTTGCAGCATATGGTGGCATTATTGGATGCTCTATGGACCATTTCAAAGTAGACATAAATTGTCTATTTTCTGCCATTCAAAAGGAGTGGAGTTGATCCACGTGATCTCTTACAGACTCATGCTCCTTCTAGAAGTCTTTATTTTCTGCTAACATTGTATTTGCTAAATGTAAAAACTATCTGAGTCTCATCTTTTGAAAAGAAGATCACTAACATGGGTTAATGATCTCATAAAGTTAGGCAACATGGATTATAGGCAAATCAAGTTTCCAGTGTGGTGGTTTCTTACCTCCAATCTTTAGGATTCAGATTAAAGCTCAATATTTATCATTTTAGACTGGTGGAATTTCTTTTGCTAAGGTAAATCTTTCCAGGGGGTCTAGGAATGACAGTGTCAGCCTTATTTATCGACCTCTCCTCTTTTTAATCCTTTTTGATAGAAGTGATGCTTATACACTTACACTGTACAGGTTTCCATCACACTGTCCATGTGACCATTTGAAGAGCTCTGAACCTGTTGGCCGAATTTGAAGTACTGAAGTGTCAGAGCTAAATTCTTACACATTTAATGAAGGCAGGGCAGAGTAGAAATATTTTGTAAATGGCTTGATTTAAGGAAAAGCTGCATTCTATTAAGGATCATAAAATCTACATGACACAGAGCATCCCTATAGAAGTCCCAAATTCATCATAAACTGCTCCAAGGATAACCCGTTAAACTTATCCACAAGAAAAATCTGCCTCCAGCGCTGTAAGATTAGTGCAGAACTAATTTAAATCTGAGATTTTTCATAGAGTAAAACATAGGGAAACAGCCTAGTTTTACATGGTCCAGTCTGCTTGGTACATAAACCATGCTGAATTAGTGTCTGAGATTTGTTCCACCAATACCTGATTTTGTGCTTACACATTGATGCTTGCATGCTTTTGTTCTTGATTAACAGTTAACTGTGACAGACCAAACCCAATAAACACAGCAGAAATAAAAATTCTAAGACAAATACAGTATTATGCAGATAACATTTCATTTAATGCCAACAAGGCTATAAACATAAGTGAAGGCAGAAATTACAGCTCCAGTGAGGTTAGTATTTGTTTCTTGGTGGTTTGGTGCTTTTTGTGTTTAGCAGATGCTATACCTCAGGGGAAAAAAAAACCCCAACAATTACAGTTTACAATTAATGCCTCTGTAGCTCCTGATGTTTTAGTGATTAATCACAAGCTGCATCATTATACTTCAGTACACACAATTCATCTGTTAAAAAAGTAGTTTTTAAAGAGAAATTTAAGTTCAGCTTAATATCCATCTGGTTTTTTTGTCCAGGGACATTCTAGTGGAAAATAAAGAAACCATTGTGAGCAGTGACCAGAACTTGAAGGTCTCTGTCCTACATGAATGACATAATTTCTTCTTCATATCTCTCCCATTACATCTTAATTTATTTTCTGCATACCTTCAGTTAGAGAGTCTTAATCCTGCTGGGAGTTAACAACTAAATGTTACTGCAGTGCTGAGTGCATTTGGGAAAATACACACTTCCCAGAAGAAACGTAAAAGCCAGGGAATTTAGAAGCTATGAGTTTTGAGGATATGGCTCTTAGATTATCTGAAATGACAGTTAGGTGGCACTTAAGTCCTTTTGTTAACCTACCTGTCTGCTTCTCTGCAGATATGTCAAGACCAAATTGTATCAGACCAGTCTAATCTCCTCAATACAACAACCTAACTGATCTTGTGGACAGGTAAAAGGCAGTAGATGTCAAATACTAGGAATTTTTTAAGGTTTCTCATAACAGACTCTGAACAAATTGGGGAGGATGGTTTAGATAAAAATACTATTGCCTGGCTACAAAACCAGTTGGAAAAGCATGTCAGAGTCAGAGTTAAAATGGAGAGTTATGCTGAGAGATGTTTGTCAAGGGCCTGTCCTGTCCTGGTATTGTTTAACATTTGCATTGTTGAGAGGAGTGATAAAAGAGACTACATGGCTTGCTAAATTCAAAGATGGTCTAGATGGAAGGGAGCTGGCTTGCCAGAGGACAGGTTTGAGTTCACAGTGGAGTCTTGACAAGTGGAGAATCAATCTGAAAAAAGTAGTGCACTGTAGAAAAGGATCTGTGGATTATCCAAGATGATTCCCAAGCACAGGCAAAGAGCGTCATGTTGCTGCAAGAAAATGAAATATCAGACTGGGACTTATAAATAGCAACGTGAAGCTGCAAAACATGTGAGCCAGTCCTCCCACCTTACTCAGGTCTGGCAAGGCCTTATTACAGTACCATGTCCAGTTTTGGACACACCATCAAATGGATGTGGAGCAGTTGGACAGAACTGAAACATGCTGAGAAGAGTCTCTGTGCCATATTGAAAAATCGGACAAAGCGAGATTGTTTAGCCTAAAGAATGGGAGACTAGGTGGTGACATGACAGCAGTCTGTTAAGTAACTGGTGGAAGAGAAGGAGGTTCACCTGTTGTTCAAGCCCATAGTAGAGAAGACAAGAAGTAATGGCTGTAAATTACAACAAGAAAGCATGAACTTAGATACTAGTGGTTTGAATGCTCCAACTTGGGAGCTTTGGAAAAGCAAGAATAATCTCATTAAAGATGATCTTGCCTCAGGAATATGGCTGCATGAGTTGATCTCTATAAAGCTCCTTCAGCCCTGTGATTGATTGTCTTATTAATGTCTAAATCTCAACTAGAATTGATGTCTAAATCTCAACTAGACTGTTTTCCTGTAGCAAAAGTCTCTAGCAATAGCAAAATGAAGTCTTGAATATCTTCAATAGCTTTTTTAGGTATTCTGAAGCTGTAAAAGGTTATTTTGCCCATATTACTCTGCATTAACTGAATGATGGTGGGAACACCTACTGCTTTTTGTAAGAAGATATTGCAACATAGGCAGTTACTGCATTTATTGCCCTGCCTGGGACCTGCTCAGTCATAGCATAACCTGTCAATTACAAAACAGAGAGAACTGTTGAAAACGCCAATTCATCCATATTCATATTCATCTCACCTACCTTCCTATGTCTACAGTACAAATGTCTACAACTGCACCACTCGTGCTAATCTCCATTCAAGGGGAACAGAGAAAACTAGGCAATTTTAGGATGCAATTCATTTGAGTTATTTTAGTTGCCTATATTAGGGTGAGATGAGCAGAAGTGCTTATTTTTCTCCATTGACTAGATGCAGACTAGATGAATAACTCAGATGGGGAAATCTGCATGGCAAATATCCTCATTTTCTAAGATAAATTCTATCTGGTGCATTGATTTCAGAGTCCAACAGTATCCACATAGCAATATTAGATACACAGCACTGCTGACTAGCAGCTGTTTGAAAGAGAAGGTAATAGAGAGAAGACCTCACTCCAGCTCTCAATTAACTCTACAGCTGTTACCAGCAGATAAAGCTAGGAGGTAGAAGTTATAAATAAAGTTGGAATGACTGACTCGGTAAGAAAGGAGTATGATCATGCAAATTATATTAAAACCAGAGAATTAATTGTAAAGTCAGGGCCAACATCTTTCCACTGAGGAGTCTATTGATTAAAACTGCTGTGTACATGACTGCAGTGCACTGGTGTTTATTTTGAATTAGAACTACCACTTATATTGAAAAGCATAGTATGGCTTCCCTTGGGCACCCCAGATGAAGTGTTAAGATCAGGTTCATGCTAAGTCTGGAGTTATATATTCATTATCAGATTATTGTCTTTTCAATCATTAAAAACATTATTTAAAAGGGAGGAGCACTTCACCTCACTTCTAGCCGTAAGAGTTTTGGTGGAAAATGGCAGCCTTTCCTCTTTCAGTATTTTCAGCAAAACATTATTTTGTAATTGAGAGAAGAGCAAAATGCACTCTTTAGCCTCAGTCTTTGGGTCTTTAACCCTGCTTTCCTCTACAAGATCAGAGAGTTTTCTTTTCCTCTGGACTCAACAACTATGCTAAATAAAATAAAATTGAAATCTTACCAAATATGCGTGTTATTACTAGTGCCTCCCTTGAAAGGCCAGGCACCCTGGCTGGTTCCATAATCCCTGGCTCTTCCACTTCGCCTTTCTCCCCTCCTCCCTCCAGCATTTGCGCCCAATATGTTTCTTTCTTTTTATATTTATTGTAGTGTTCTGGTTTGGGATTGCCTGTGATGGTCAGACCCCATGCTAATGGCCACAGTGTACGCACCCAATTAGCAGAAGCATTTAATTGTCAAGTTCCATTCTGAATATTGCTTTGCACAGTGCTGCAGTCACTCTCAGACAGTCACTTGCAGGAGAAAAATAGAAGAAAGCTTTTAGCTCTGGGACTACTAGAGACAATGTTTTCTCAGGTGCATAGAGGATTAATTGTTGTTTGATTGCTTGAGGATCCAGAATGCAGAAGCAGATCAAGATGGAAAAAGTCCATCCTCTAGATGTGTTCCCCATGGACCCTCGAAAATATACACAGCATCGGACTGTATTTCTTTAAGCCTTCTAAAAAGAATCCATCCCATTTTGCAGGAAATAGTCTGCATATAAAACAGAATAAGTGTCCTGATGATGTAACTAGGGATCCCAAGAAGATTTCTGAGAATTCAATGTATGTTAGTCAGATACACTGGAGCCCTGAAAAATCAAGCTGAAGAACCTTTCTCTGAACAACAGGGGCTTATGCAGCAGTCCCTAGAGCTTCATTATGAACGTGTTTTTAGATAGCTCCTTGGGACTGGTGTTGAGATGGAAAAAGACTGTGTGGAGAAAGAGTTAACAGGTAATTCTACTCCTTTGTAACAGCTACAAAACTCCTGTTCTTGACCATGAAATTTTGAACACTCAACAAAAGTTTCCATGGATCTTCCAAGGCAAAACCCCATAATCTTGCTCAAGGGAAAAAAAAATCAAACCACTATGCCTTGTAAAAAATATTAAACATTTTTGCACTGTGGAGTGTTTGTAAATATAATGTGCAACACTATTGCATTTTGACTCCACTCTTACATGCCTGTATTCACTAAACATCAGCAGCTTATTTTAAACAGCAATACATTGAATGTGGCTTTGCTGAAATGCATCACAAATAAAATTGTTATGTTTCCCTAACAGAACAGTGCTAAGCACTGAAATTCAGTCATTCCTAGAGAAGTTTATTCATTTCTAAATCATTTTCATGTCACTGCCATACACAAAGATTGAAAAAACCCTCACACGCAAAGGCTGTCATTGCTGATGAGGTCAATGAAACTACCTACATGATGAAGTTTGCTGGATCATGCACTTATTTTCCTGCTTAGCATTTTAAATACCATAGGAAAAATGATTCATCAATATTTTATGTGCATATCTATTTTCCAGTGACCTCCAGGTAACTGGTATGTTCCAGACTGCAGTCACTGAAATTGCATTACAAATAAACAATATAGACATGAAAAGCCAAATGCACAGGTGGGTAAATAAGCGGATTCCAGAATGCCACACGGTTATCGCTCTCTGGAGTTAACACTGAGATTGAAGCTGCATCCGCTTACTGTGATTTAAATTGTCTTCTAAAAAGAAGCAGGTGCTCCAAGCTAGAGTACCCAAATACCTGTGAGATACTCCGTAACGCAGCAGAAATAAATACAAACCAAACAAATAAAAGATCAGAGAATAGACTGAGTGCAAATCAGAAAGGAATGCAAAAGGCACTGCTTATCCACCCACTGTCTGGCTTAGGTTAGAGAACCCTTGAAATTATTCATGGGGAAGCAAGGACTGCCTCGGAAGCAGATGCTGAAGATCTTTTCTGGCTGTGGCCCCGCTGCTCCTGGTCTGGCCTTTCACAGCAGTACGAGTGCTGTGTGGAGAATTCTACCACACCGTGCAACTGGCCCTCAAGCAACCCGAGATCAGGGCCCCAGGTGATGAGTGAGGTCACATGTTATTTTTCCATCCAGTTTCTGTTTTCAAGCAGAAACTGAAAATCGTGTGTCCACTAAAGTCCAACTGCATTAAGGGCTTTTAAATACATGATGATAGGTTTCAGACGTCAGCGCTGACACCATCACGCTGTTAAGTGATGCTTTCCGACAGACCCAGTAATGTCTGCAGCTGTACACCAGAAAGGCTCCTTCCATGTACAAACCTGACATCAGTAAAGCATAAAAGATGGAATTGCCAGTAACGACTGCATAGCAAATGAGAATTTTAATACCATATATAAAGAAAGCAAAAAAGCTAAGACCAGAGAAAGCCACCATTAGGTAATAATAATAAAAAAAAAATCCCACAAGCTAGCAATCTGGCAGCAGTCTTTTTTGAGCTCTATACTGATTTTCAGCTCACAGCTGCTAAACCCCAGCTGTGAACACCTTATGTGGCAGCCCACATGCTATTTCTGCAGCTTTCCAAAGGCCACACTTGGTGAGCTGACCTTTAAGAGAGATACTGGGGAAGAAACGCAATGTTTCCCGCTTGACCAAGAGGAAGGTAAAATTGCTGAGAATAGTTTAAGGCTTTAATGTATCCCAAATAGAAATTTCTAGCCAGCAGTCTGCTGGAGAGAACAGACGGTCTGATCGCACCACAGGTTAAACATCACTAAAGCTGATGAGCTCTCTACTGCTCTGCCGGTAGAACTAAGAAAAGTAAATCTAATCTCTGCAGCATTACTGCTCCTTATGCAAAGGAGCTTTCTACAGGCATTGCTAAAGGAGTGACTTTATTATCAATGTTGCCTTATACTTTGTATTAGGAAATTTTGTTCAACTTGCATATAGTTTTTCCAAATTAGTTTTTTTTCAGGCACATTTTCCATGCCCAAATACACAGCATATAGTCTTTAATGAATTCCTAAGATGGTGATGTTTCTCTTTAGAAAACCCTAGCACTTTATCCTTTGTGCAAGGAACTTGTCATTTGACAGGGAGGTAGTTTTTTTACTTCTGTAATTTTGGCTCAAAATCAGGCAAACTGACTGCCCAAGTGAGTAAAGACTGCTGCTGGTTTACAGGTTAAAGGTGTAACGAGTCAGGATGCAATAAGCATGACTGAGATTCTCGGAGTATATTCATGTGAAAAAAATCAAATGTGCCTGATCTGTGGTACAGAGAGCAGCTGGCCTGGCATTGCCCATGGCATCATTACCTTCTCTTGCTCTTTGCAGCAGGGGGGCCTCATTGCCACTGCCTGCTGGGAAAGGTCCCTGGCTGTGCTGATTTCTGAATGGTGCCAGTGAATTGTTTGTCGGAGTGCTTGTTGGCCCAGGTCAAAATTGTGCCATCACCTAAGAGCAGAGACAGGTGAGTGTCAGTGCCCTGAGACTGTTTAATTTACTAGTACAGCTTTGACCTCAGAGCTCCCGATCCTGTGTGTCATCCTCACATGCAAACATGCTTCATACTCTTGCTGTTCCTAAACAAGCTTGAGTTGCACAAGCAACATACAGAGCCTATATGTTGGCCCAGACTTACCAGTGGCAAGCCAAACTTTCCTTGAAACAGCTTCTTTTGCCCAACCTTAAGAAACTCTTCTCCTCACTTTGGGGTCCTGGCATTGTGCTAGAAGCAGACTGACTCGACACCGGCTAGGTTTGGTGTGCTGAGCAAGGGGTACTGGACCAGACAGGGCAAAGGAAGACATTGGAGAGCTATCGCTTACAGCTGCTGGAAAGAATGGGAGCGCCTGGGCAGAGGAAACAGCACCAGGTGACACAACTGGTTGAGGCCCTGCTAGCAGCATTTCCTATTAAATGGTGCTAACCCATCCCCAGCATAGCTCCATGATGCCACTCTGCATGCTCCTCAGCATACGCTCGCTGAGACACCGTCCTGGTGGAGAAAATAATCTGTGGTCATGTAGTCAAAGGTTATTATAATCCATGTATAAAAATGGCAAATAAAGATTGAGCAGAAAAGTTTGGGTTTACCACCTTGTAGCTTTTTATTGTTTGTCTTTCCAACATTAATAATGTACTTTTAAAACAAATTTTCTCGCTTATTTTTCATTTAAGATACAATGCATGAATATGTATTTATCCTTTATCTGTACAGGGATGCCATGAGCATCCTGGGCACTATGGCTAAGCCAAAACACCCTAGGAAATGCGATTTAGAAATCAAAAATTTAGCTAACAGTGTTTGCAGTTAAATAGTTTGAGCACTTTTTCTTGTTTGTTTCAGATAAAATTGCCATAGACCATCCTTCAAGCAGAATTCGGGAAGGATGGCACATGCACTGTTGCTTTGCATTGCTTGTACCTGCAGACATTACCAACTTATAGCTGTAGTAATGAGCTGCTGAACAGCATATTGCTTTAATATTGGAAAAATGAGTTTAGAACAAAGACAGTCTATAGTTAATTACAAACAAACACAGTGCTCACATCTGAGAGCTCACCAGTAGGAATCATAGCAGATATTCTGTATTTGGTACCACCAGACATAGTGGAGGAATTTGACAAATGGTCTATCTGACGGTAAAATTAAGGACTCATTGGTTCTACGGGGTGCTTAGAGTTGTAACAAATTGCCTTCAGATAGGTTACTTGAGCTCTTGTGTTGGCTTACGTATCAGCATCTGTGCAAATTCAAACCTGAGAAAGTCAGTGTTCATTTTATCCACAAAGGAGACCATTCTCCAACAGCCTTTCTTGTCAAATTAGTTCAAAAGTTCATTAAGTTTTAGATATGGAAATACAAGTGATGACCTCTAATGTGCTCGGAAAATACAAATGAGATCTGGACCTCTTTTAAATATTAATTAAATTGGATGTACTACAAAATAATTACTGTAATTTAGCCCTTGCTTTGCAGTAGGAGCATAGGAGATACTCTCAGATAATAGGTCAGACGGGGAGACATAAAAGGAAACAACCTTTTAATACACAGCTTACATGAAATTTTATTTATTCATCAGACCCCATATTCCAGTTATGAGATTTGGAGGCACAATATGTACTCATTCTGTCACGACAGTATAAAACCCCTGTATTGTTTGGCATCGGTTGTAAGTGTATATTAAATAAAAAGCTAACCCAAGATTAAAACGGGGTCAAAATCAGGATGATTACATTTTTTGTCACATCTGGCATTTGGTAATTATTTCACTGTCTTAAAATGCAAGTGACCAGTTCCATAAGAAATGGATTATCCATGCATGAATCTGAGGCAAATCCAGACGCTTCGCTCATAATAAAAAACTGTTACCTTATCTCCCAAGAACACACTGTAGATTCTCCTCGACTCCACATACTCTTTGGTGTATTTTAGAGTCAGATGCAGTGATGAAATCGCAGCGCCACGATGAGGACGCTGGTTTACATCACTAGTAGACACGACCACCCTCGCCTGACTTTCATTTTCTTCGAACTTTTTGGACACGTTGGCCAGTATGCGACTGAAACAGCCAGCAGGCCAAGGTGGGTTTGGCTGGCAGTCAGAGTGTGATGCTTGGGTTCAGACACTGCAAGTATTGGCCTTGGGGGTAGTATGCTTGTTTCAGGGATGGAAAAAATTGCCACAATTAAGATTAAAATTCAAAATGAACTGTGAACACATGCTCATTAAGGGAGCAATTAGATAAACTGTGTGCTTGTGCATGACTTTTTTTGTGAGAAATGCTCCCAGTAAATATCAGATATTAGTAATACAACTGGTAACCATTCAGACAAATTACAGCTACATTTAAAAGACTTTTTTTTTCGAAGTGTCTATCCCACATAAAAAACTGATATTTTTTTTCTCTGAAGTGTTTGTCCCTTTTTTCAGGAGATGACTGATTTTTCAGCTCCACAAGGCCCTTATCCAGGTGCTGTTCACCACCTTCCTGTACCAGCTCTCCATGTCCTCTTCGATGTGGCCTGCGCTACACACAGCTGTTCATGTCCATTGCTAAGCACTTCAGTGCCTCTTAAAATCTGGGCCCTAAACTCTTACCTGTCTATTCTTTTTACCAAAATGAATGTGGAAAGTCTCTGCAGGTGCAGACTGATGGGAGGTCAGAGGGTTAATACGCACTGCATGTTCTGGGTTGTACGAGGATGGGGAGAAACTGCATCTCTGATTTCAGGTTGCCTACAAGGACAAGATGAGTGTGCATGGGGGCATCTTGGAGACAGTCCAGACTCCAGGCTGTCTTGGGTCCAGATAGCTCAGCTAAACATAGACAGGATGATGGGGTCACAGTGAATTCACAGCTTTTATGAAAGGGAATAGATATTCTCAGCAACAGGCCTCATCTCTCACCATCTGCACCATTGTACAGTATTGCAGTATTTTTAAGTCCAAAAGAGAGAATAATTTTAGGCTCTAGTTTTCTTTGTTTCCACACAAAGACACAACGACAAAGAAATATCTGGAAATAGAGTGGTTCTAAACGTTCTACTTGGTTGCTTCTGAAGTTGTGTAGTAAGATCAATAGCCATCAAGTATTCACGAACAGCTCTGCACGTCAGTTCAGCGGAGACAAAACTGTCTCAAAACAGGTCAAGAAAGGTGTCTGCACATAGAACTGAATCCCATGTAATTCAAGGACCTGATGAGTGTTTACGCAGCTTTTGTTATGAGAGAAGCTTTCCATTAGAGTACTATTTTGTCCAGCACAACATATTCTCTTTATCTAGGGAGTTGGCAGGGGGTGAGGACAGAAGCTCTTCAGGCTGTGGAAGCTGAATATAATAGGATTCACAGAAGAGATTTAAGGAGCTAATCATCCTTATAGCTGCTCAAGTCCAATTTTTATCCCCCAAAGCAACTAAATTTTTAAGCATATATTTTTGGCAGTGCTTTCCGGCAAATATCTCCCCTTGGAGCAGACTGAATTGTGTAGGCTGTATTACATAAATGAGCTTCTTTGCCATCTCTGTAACCCCTAAATACTAGTGAGATGTATAACTAGGTATTCCCTTATCTCACCAGGCTGACCTAGTCTTAGACTTCCACTTAACAAAGCCAGAAGAGAACAGAAGAACAGACATTCAACATAGGGCTTGGGACACGGTGGCACGCAGTGCTACAGGGCTCAGATGCCAGGATCCAGAGTTAGGACTGACTGTATTAGGTGCCCCAAAAGTCCTATCCAAATATGAGGGAGACTCAGGTCCCTACAGCAGGATTCAAAGCAATTGGCACTCTCTTTTAACAGGCAGTAAACAGGTAGGAAAATGAAAGAACTGTGGGGTTTGCAGTTTTTATCAGCTCACAACAGGTGGGAGAAATACAGTTTTAATTGCATCTCTACTTTTCTCAAGCTTCCAAAATTCCCTTCTTCTTTAAAGAAACACCCATCTCATGCAAGTCTACTATCTCCATAGCACAGCCTCCTTAGAACACGAGGGCATTATCTTAGCTTACTAAATGCAAGGACACCTGGTTTAATTACTGTCCTTTCTGAGAAACTGAGAACGTCTAACTTCGCAGCAGTTCCCTTCAAAAGAAACGCATGTCTTGGGCTTACATGGCAGAAGAGGTTCATCCGTCGGTGGCTGGGCTCACAGCTCTGCACTGGGAGATGGCCAAGACAGGTCTGAATGACACAGCCTTGCTCACTGAGATTTTCTCATCATTTGACATTTTCTGCAGCACACTGGAAAGAGGATAGGGCTGAAAGCAGGCAGATCTGGAAGGGCTGAGCTGCCACCACCATTTTCACCACATCAAACAAAGCCAAGGGCAGCCCACACACTAGGGTTAGATTCCTTCCATCTGCTCTGCTTCTATCTCCAGGGCTCCCAGAGGCAAAACTCCCTAGTGGCTCCTGGGCACGGGACGGCACAACACACTCTGCAAACACTCGAGAGAAAAGGAAGACCTTTTGCCAACCTCAAGTTCCAATCCTAGAAAGCTGCATAAAAAAAATCAATATCAGGGCTTTAACTACTTCAGTTTTCAGAATTAGTGCACAACCCAAGCTACAACTCTCCCAAAGTGCCGTATTCCTCAAGCTTTCCTATGGGTTCTTACAATTTTCCAGCCACCAAGTGCTTGGCAACACTTTGTCAAATATTTTCTGTATTCCCTGGCTGGAGTCTTGCAGGGAAAGTACTGGGTCTAGGCTGTCGAGGTCGATAAGGACTGGGAAGACACAGTGAAAAAGACCTGGAAGGTATAGAGATGTAACACAGGATTCTGAGTGATTACGGAAAGGCCAACATTAAAGAGACATGTGGATGAAGAGTTGAGTTAATGAAGATGAGGGACCGTGGCTATCTGGGTCTTCCACCTAGCCAATACCCTCTGTATAGCAGCTGTGGCTGTGCTGAGTCAGGCAGCAAGAGCCAGAAATCTCATCAGATGAATGAAGATTGTGAATTAAATACCGCAGCAAGTATCCGAATCTTTTTGGATGTACTTTAACCAGCTAATTAGTCCCAACACTGAAAAGTGCACAACCGTACTGTGATTACTCTCTTTTCTGCCTAGGTAGAGTAGTCACCCCTTCACCTCAAGAAAAGCAGGTCAGTGCCAGTGTACATCGCTCACACTATCTGAAAATAAGATATGTCTTGTTTCTGAGGAATCTCTCATCCTGAAACCCTTATCCTTACACTTGAAGGGGAAGACACGTAAATTGAGATCACCGAGGTTATCTATGGACTTGGATGGTAAATTTGTACTCATTCCTACAGAATTTAGGAAATGGGATATTTCATAGCAATTTTGAATGAGATTATTTTAAAGGTTTTTGATTTATTTTCTTTGCAGTGCCATGTTGATAACATGAGAGATATGTAATATCACATACAATAACAACAGAAAAAATAATTACACCCGTGGACTACTAAAGGCTTATTTCATCACATTTTTATAACATTAACATGCTAGATTAGAATATCTGATCGTGTTTATCAGATGAATGCCAAATCCCAGCAATCACACAGTCACTGGGAGCTACTTCTGCACTCCCACAAAAGCTGCACTCATTTACTTTCAAACTTGTGGCTACGAGCCAGTGTAAATGGGCAGCCTAAAATTATTAAACAAGGAACTGCTTCTTCAGTTGTGAGAATCTCTCTGGCTACAGACCTTCGGTAGCTCCTGGTGCCATTAAATAAAAAGCCTGATCCAGTTCCTAGTTTTGTGGGGGAACTTGCTCGGACTCGCTTCATTTCTGTCTTGACCAGGGTTGAGCTTTCAAACCTGCACAATTTCTACAATATTTGTAAACTGCTGGTGGTGCAGAACTGTATCCCTTAAACATTGTTTTGCATTCGGGTGAGAAAAGAAATTAGCATCAGCGTATTTCTATAATTGCAGTAAAAATCATTGCTTTCTCATGATGCTAAAACATATTTTTAATTGGATACGCAAACTGAATTCATTTTATATAATCACCTCGGATTCTGTAGTTTAGCTGTTAAAAATCATTATCCTGGCTGGCCCCTAGCAGCCTTTCCCCACATCTGACCAACCAGTCCTGAATACAGACACGCGTGAAAGGCTGCCTGGTGCTCCAGGGGATGATGGAAATAGGGGAAGCTATCAATAGCCAGCTCAGGCTAATGAAAGCACATCTCTGCAGGGGCTGAGCAAGCTGATCATTGGTTGTTAATTATATGGGGCAAGTTCAATTGCATTTCCCTGCAATAAGTTATGTCTGTTTGACCATGATATCTACTCAGTTTATATACGCATTTAATTACATTGCAGCCTTATACTTGCAAAATGCAGAATCTCTTATTAAGTGAATAATTCAGAAATATATGGGCTATCTCATTTTTAAATGGTTTTTGCTGTTCTTATCATATAAAGAAATTTCATTGTATATTTATGCAATAGAAATACCAAGGTATAAATACCATTTTAGTATCTAATTTCTCTGTTCCAAAAGAGCAGTTCCCAGCCTGCTCCATGTATCTCCCTTTTTTTATCCTTACCTTTATATTTCTACTGAACGAACCATCTACGGCTGCCGCAGATCTCCTCTGCCCAGTTCCTTCCTTGCTTCCATTTGGATTGATTCAGCCTCCCCTTTGAAACTTCTCTGCACAGAGCTTTTACTACATTTTTGGAGGAAGAAATATTGGGTCATCCAACTCAGCGTCTCTTCTGCTTTCAGCACAGCAGCCGACATAGTTTTTCTTGGTATCCCATCCTAAGTGAGTCTTTGCCTGACCCCTCTTTAAAATCTCCTGCTCCTTTCTGACTCATCTGCCTTTCTCCTACACTTCAGCTGTTTTCTTCCTGCGCCTACTTAGTTTATCATCTGGTTAGCTGGAGTCAGTCTGAGCTTTCAGCCTGACACCTTCCAGATCTAACCCTTTGCTTGTTGCCTCTCTCTGTTCAGACTTGTGTCTCAGCCCGTCTCTCTCCCTTGTCTGGGACACAGTTCCAGCTACAGACCTTCCAGCGTCTCTATCATCTTTCCAAACTCTCCCCATGATCTTCTTTCCTTGGCACAGTTCAAAACTTTATTCTCCCTAACTTTTCCATTATTTGGCAGTTGTATTTGATTTTTCTTCATATTTTTTTTCTGCCCAGACATAAGTAGTTCTTCTGTCAATTCTCTCTCTCTGTCTGTCTCTGTCTCTTTCCTTCTGTCTCTTGAGGAAGGAAAGTTATCTTTCTTACACTAACAGAGTTCTTTGAGGTGTTTTGCCCGTATATTTTCCACACTTGGTAACGTGGCACCCATGAAATTGGAAGGGGACTCTTGGATCAGTAAGGGCATTAATGGATCCTTTGCCACTGCAGAGTCCGGATTTGTTTTGTCTCCAAAGCAGAGGAAAAGAGTGCCAGTCACAGAGTAAGGGATGTCTACGTTAATATGTACGCTTCAAAGTTAGAGCCACGAGGGACAGCTTTGCCCATGAGACACGGTCTGGACCCATACAGTCCCTAAATAGTGATAAATGGTTCAGCTGCAGGTCCATTTTCCTAGAAATCATTTTATATATTGCTGTGAAAACATTCCAGTTAAGCAGTCAGTCATGTTATCATAGCACCAAGCTCTGACCCCGCGGGGTTATGTAGGATCTGCTCAGATCCAGAGTCTCAATAATGTTTTTTTCTATTCTTCTAAGACCTTTATGCAGCTTCCAAATCTGAATCACAGTAGCTGTATTCAGTGCCTGGAAAAACAGTTCCCATTCATTATCATCCCTCCTCAGTCTCTCCAGTACTCCTTAGGTTGCCAAATTGCCATCAGTGCTTTTACTCTTAGTTTGTATTTATCTTCGTGTCCCACTGGCTCAGTTTCTGTGTTCTTTTAGGAAGGATAATTAAAAAATGTATAATGCATTTGTTTGAAATAATACCTTTTTTAAGTGGCATGTCCAGCTGGAGGCTAGAGTGCTTACTCGCTCATATTCTACAGCCGTTCATCAAAGTACAACACTATGAAATCTTATCACTAATAGCTATGGACCCACTGTGGGAGAGTGCTCTGGGACCTCACCTCTCAGAGGTGTCAATGCACAACAAAACTGGTCTCTGAAGGAGCCAAAGGGTCAGGATTCAGCTTTGTGTTCCACAGTTGTGTGGGCAAAACTAGAAGTTTTATGAAATGTTATTTGTTGTCCATAATTCATTGATTTCGTGTGGGACCCAAAGGTTCACACTTGATACCTAAAATACTAGGTGATGGAATATCACTATCAATATACTCTTCAAAAATTTTGTATTATACCCAGGTGTGCTTGTAGCCATTTTATCTTCTTGGGCGTATGGTGAGGCTATTTTTCCGGTACCTGTCATGATTTCTGCCCTTTCTCTTAGAGTGGAACTTATGTCACTGGAGTAATCACGGTTTCCAGTCTATCTTTTATCAATGACATGAACTCACTCACCAGCCTAATGCTCCATTATCCCAGGAACATCACGTTGTTGTGGTATTACCTTTCCCTGGAGGAGGCTGAATTGCTTTTATTACTTCCTGCTTGAAAAACCGCTAATCTCTTTTCTGGAGTTCTTCCAATGGGATGACTATACTTCTGACACGACTGATTCAAGTTGCCCTTGCCAGGATTTAACAGACCAAAATATCTGTCTCATGTTCTTCAAGGACAGACATTTGATTTCCTATAGAATCTGTGATTCAAAAACAAGTGTCGGGTTTTTGTGCGGTTTCCCATTTACACTCCTGTTTTGATGAACTTGCCCACATTCTGAGTTTCCCGATGCCAAATTGCTAATTATTGGTCCCTACAGCCAGATTCTATAAATGTTTACAACCTGTAAATCCTGTTGATTTCTGTTCCTATTCAAAATCTAAACTACGCAGAATTTGTTGTTAAATTCCTGTTTTCCTGAATTAATTTTCTGGACGGTGACTTCTTAGTTTGCTAACCTGAGCTACTAAATCATCTGCTTACTTTTAAATCTAGTATGTTCAGTATAGAATAAGTTTTGTTAAACCAGTTCCTGAACTTTATTGACGTACAAAGAAGTGAGATGATCTAGAGCCGAGAGCTTACCGCAGTCCCAGGACAAATGCATACTCCACACAGCCTTCACCAAGTTAACACTGGCCGTACGCTCAAAATATACTGAAGGGACACTCCCATTTCTAAAGTAACAAATTAAATTCCCCCGAGATTAAGTAGTAAAGTTGCAGCAATGAGCTAATAGTCAAAAAGCTTCCAGCTTTACCATTGAATACAATGCCTACGCCAGGGCTTGGGACTTCTTGGGGCTGGGGAAGGAGAAGAGGTCAGAGGATGGTGGCAGAAGAAGACAATGAGAGCCTTTCCCATGACCTCCAAAAGCCTCCCACGATTCCCCTTCTCCACTGCCCTGCCGCAGCCCCACAGACAGGTCCTGCAGGGGTAGCTGTCTTGCTGTGCCAGCTTGCTCAGGGCTCTACAAACAGTACTACTGAAGCAAGCGGTGTACCCCAACTTCTGCTTTCAGCTGGAGGTGAGTGGTTTTTATGCAAAACTCTGGCCCTTGCGCAACACCCTTTCAGTTCTTGGGGAAGCATAGGAAAAAGTAAAGCTGTTTCCTCCTGCTGATCCGAATAAACAACGCAGACAAGTAAGTGGATAGTTGCAAGTCACGCAGGTCCCCGTGTCTCTCCATCTTCTCTCCCAGTCTGTGATGTGCCTTTTTGCTCTTGGCAGAAGGAGTTAAGAGATGGGCCTGAGTCTAATGGTTGGTGCCACTCAAGGGAATTGACAAAAATACAGGGAAGGGCTTATCAGTGCCTCTTGTGAGAGGAAAAAGATACACTTAAAGACAACACCTACTTTTTTTTTAAATAACTTACTTAAATTAGATGGGATGGGCCCTACCTCATTTTTAGTATCAATACATTGTGATCTCCAAGAGCCTTTTTGTGCTTTTGTAACATAAATAACAACAACCACACCAACTGATCCCTTCTGGTGATGGATCTGATCTCATGGAATAAAATCACAGATGTAAAGGAGTAGGAAACAGAGACGTATTTAATTACTTTGAGATCTGTTTTCCAAGTTGCCTGATTCTGACAGTCCAGGTTTCTCATTTTAACGAAGTGTTTGTACCCGGCTATTTCAAATCAGTTTAGTCCAACTGAGCTCAGTGGGAGCAGGTTGATACGGACTAGCTGAAGATCAACTCTGCTCTCTTTCACTACTGGAAGGGTACAGGCACCACAATAGAAAGTTGAACCTGCTGGAAAAATAAATCAGCAAAGTATAGGGTAAGAACAGTGAAAATCTGGTCTTTTTTTCAATTAACTTCACTGCCACATAAATTTCAATTTACATTTAAGGTTAACCACAGGAAGTTACTCGTTTTGAAGCCGATAGCATACATGTCTATAGTCTACCACCCATAATTTGACTATCCAAAACATAAGCAAAACTTTCCCATCTCCTTTGGTGCTCGGAGCTGGTTTCAGTGGTGTGGGCCCCCAAAGGGACTGTGCTTTTAACTGCCCCCATGCCTGGATTCAGTGACAAAACTGCTCTCAGATATTAGGTCCATTAACAATGACCGCATTTTTAAATGGAGAGTGTGACTTATTTGATTATCCATTTAGTCAGAACATGATTGCTGAATATCCTTTAGAATAAAGTGTTTAAATCAACCCAATTCTCCCCGGATGTCTTATTAACTACTATTCAATAAAAGAGTGGCAATTACTTGGCTCTAAAATTGTTTTTTTTTCCCTCCAACAAAAACATCTGAAGGCATCACACAAGTGTACATGCAGCAGTGGGCAGGAAGTCTCCTTTTAGGTTTGGGCAGTCAGCCATTCATCGCCGCTTTTTGTTTCCTCAAGGTTAATCCTTCTTTCATCATGTTTTACTGGCAATAAAGTTTTTCTAGATGGGTTTAGTCTTGCCTATTCGTAGTAACCCAATGCGAAGATCTGACAGATTCATTTCTTTCAAAGCTTTAGAAGTAAATACATCTGTGTTAGAAAAGCCTTGTCTTGGTCACTTACACGTTCCCTATCTCTGCCTTCTTTTTCCGATCTGTTGCTTACCTAATTACCCACCGTCCTCATCCCTCCTGTGCCCTCTTCTTTGGCACTTACCCCTGAATTCTGTTGAAGCATTAACACTTGAATGAATGTGTACATGAAATGTGCACCTGCATCATATATACCAGCCACCCTGTATGCATACGATACATCCGTGTCCTCTCACCTATGCACTTTTTCCTTTTCCTTGCTGCTGTTAATTCATGTCTTTCAAAATTAAAATATTTTGCTTACCTGGAATATCCATTCTCAGCATCATTGCACAGATATTCATGGTCTCTTTGAAAAACACACTTTAAATAAACATATTTAATAGTGGTAATTTCTTGTGTCTCAAGCAAGTAAAGAAGTTTAATTGCATATTGTTAAGAAATCGATCATGCCATACAAGACAGAGAGGAGAAGAAAGCAGTCTCTGACAAGTTAATCTGAGTTAAAACTCGTCTGTGATTGCAAACAGAGCAAAAGCTGAGCACAGCAGTGGAACACCCCAGCCCCATGAGATCAGTTAATGCCATTAAGACCTTCCATACCCTGTCTTTAGCTGGGAATTCTCCAACACCTCTGAGAAAAGTGGAATATTCTCTCTGGTTACCCCTTGTGATTTTGTCTCACACTGGGGTGAACTCTGTGGAATCTCCCACCTCTCTTTCTGGTGGGCATGGTCACCATTCCACTTGCAATAACAAACATGCACAGCTGAGTTTTCTAAACCAACTATTTTCTCAGTGCAGCTTGAGAAATCACCCGATCACACACAGAAAATGTGATTGGGTGGCTTTGGGCTATTTTATGTAAAGTAATTATTGTTTGAGGCATCCCTTCTTTCTCTTCCCCCCTCCCTTTTCTGTGTGGCACATAGACAGTTGATGAGTGGGGGGCACAGCGGTGCAGCTGTATGCATGCCCTCAAATCAAATAAAAAAGGCCGTAGGATGAGTTGGTGGCCCCAAAGTCAAGGAGCACAGACCCATTTGTGACCTCCCTGCATAGACCTTGGTCTGCAGGGGATGAGCTGCACCCACTGAGGCTCAGCCTGACCCTTCTCCATCCCAGGTCTAAACCTGCAATAGTGGCACCTGAGCCCGCTCTTCCTACAGCATGAATGTGGTGCATCCTGGCCATTCTGCCTATGGAGCGTGCCGGGACGGTGCTGAAGGGAGCCAGAGCTTGCACAGTCCTGTCCCCATTGCCTTGTGGGAGCAGATACCTCCGAGGCTCTGAAGAGCCCTTGCAGAGCCCTCTAGAATAGCCCAGTAATGAGCTGATGGCGACGCTGTGGGGCTGGTCGGGCTCCAGTGGGGAGCCTGGCCCGGGGCTGCCTCTAATTAGCAGCAGAGACAAATCCGCTGAGGCCAGTGCGGAGTTAACAATGCTCCAAATGTGTGTTTGCATTAGGACTCACCTTCAGCTGTTTGCTCAAACGCAGCATGAGGCAAACGCAGCATGTGTTTCAAAGTTACGTTGAGCCTCAGGAACCACAAAGAGCCTTCAACACTTGTTTGAGCTTTCTGAGAAATTATGACAGAAAATACCTGGATATATGTATATTTTAGCAGAAATATATATACATTCTGGATGCTGTTTGAGCACACTTGTTGAAAAGGCAGGGGTGCAACTGGTAATTACGATATCACATTACTATGACTTGGTCACATGCAGCTAGGCCATGTGCTGTTTATTTTAATCAGTTTATATTTCAATTTGATCTGTGGTTTTATTCCAGAACAGAGCTCCTCAAACATGATTTCAGCTATCACTTCAAGGTTAGGCATGTGTGCAGCTTATTAGGATCTTAGAAGGTGGAAAAATCAGCAGTGTATAGATTAATGAAGTTGACAACCCTTCCTGCAAGGATGATGCATGGACCCATACCAAAACGGAAGCAGAATGCCTGGGGCTATTCAATCTGGTCAATAACCTTTCCATGAACCTTTCCAGCCAAACCATATAAAAACCATCTCAGCTTTAGAAGAGTTGCACCCATGTATTTTCAGTTTGTTGCCTGTTGTTGTTAGGAGCAATGAAACCCGGAGAGATTTACCCATCACTCCTGAGCTGCCCCGTGTGAGTCCCAGCACACGGCTGTGCCCAACCTGCAGCGCCTCAGGAATAGACTCATTTTGTATGACACCAGCTTTCTAGGGGTTTAGCTCTATGAGTGTTTTATGCAGTTAGGACAAAATAATCCCATGTGCTTTTTTGTCTCATATAATGGTGTACTAATTTCTCAAGGGTGTTCTGCGGTGAAGCTTTACTGTAATGTTAACTTGCTTAAGAAATCCATGCTGATATCTAAATTACTGGTCCTTCATATATGTCTCAAGTGTCTCTATCAGAATTTAAAAAGCCAAAGTCAACAGAAGAGTTCTGTTTTGGTGTGCTGTTGACCAGCATGTGAGGTAACAGCACAACAATGTAACATGCTGAAAATCATCATTTGTTTATAGAATCATAGAATCATGGAATCATCTAGGTTGGAAGGAACCTTTAAGATCATCGAGTCCAGCCATCAACCTAACACTGCCAAAACCACCACTAAACCATGTCCCTCAGCACCACGTCTACCTGTCTTTTAAATACCTCCAGGGATGGTGATTCCACCACTTCCCTGGACAGCCTGTTCCAATGCTTGATAACCCTTTCTGTGAAGAAATTTTTCCTGGTACCCAATCTAAACCTCCCCTGGCGTAACTTAAGGCCATTTCCTCTCATCCTATCATTTGTTACTTGGGAGACTGACCCCCACCTTGCTACAACCTCCTTTCAGGTAGTTGTAGAGAACAATAAGGTCTCCCCTCAGCCTCCTTTTCTCCAGGCTAAACAACCCCAGTTCCCTCAGCCGCTCATCATAAGACTTGTGCTCTAGACCCCTCACCAGCTTTGTTGCCCTTCTCTGGACACACTCCAGCACCTCAATGTCTTTGTTGTAGTAAGAAGCCCAAAACTGAACACAGTATTCGAGGTGTGGCCTCACCAGTGCCAAGTACAGTGGGACGATCACCTCCCTAGTCCTGCTCACCACACTGTTCTTGATACAAGCCTGGATGCTGTTGGCCTTCTTGGCCACCTGGGCACACTGCTGGCTCATATTTAGCTAGCTGTCAACCAACACCCCCAGGTGCTTTTCTGGCAGGCAGCTTTCCAGCCACTCTTCCCCAAGCCTGTAGCGCTGCATGGGGTTGTTGTGTCCCAAGTGCAGGACCCGGCACTTGGCCTTGTTGAACCTCGTACCATTGGCCTCGGCCCATCAATCCAGCCTGTCCAGATCCCTCTATAGAGCTTTCCTACTCTCAAGCAGATCAACACTCCCACCCAACTTGGTGTCATCTGCAAATTTACTGAGGGTGCACTCGATCCCCTTGTCCAGGTTGTTGATAAATATATTAAAGAGAACCGGCCCCAATACCGAGCCCTGGGGTACACCACTTGTGACCGGCCGCCAACTAGATTTAACTCCATTCACCATCACTCTTTGGGCCCAGCTTTCCAGCTAGTTTTTTTACCCAGCAAAGAGTATACCCATCCAAGCCATGAACAGCCAGTTTCTCCAGGAGAATGCTGTGGGAAATGATGTCAAAGGCTTTGCTAAAGTCCACAGCCTTTCTCTCATCCACCAAGTGGGTCACCTTGTCATAGAAGGAGATCAGGTTAGTCAAGCAGGACCTGCTTTTCATGAACCCATGGTGACTATGCCTGATCACCTGGTTGCCCTGTATGTGCCACATAACCTTGCCTGGCACAGAGGTCAGACTGACCTGCCTGTAGTTCCCCAGATCCTCCTTCCAGCCCTTCTTGTGGATAGGTGTTACATTTGATAACCTCCAGTCAACTGGGACCTCCAAATCATGAGGTGAGTAATGAGTACTAATGGATGGTACCACAATATCTACCGGGGTTCATTTTCAGTACTTAGTTTGATTGTTTGTCCTACCAACAGCTACCGTATCAAGCATTTATTACACAAAACAATGTGAATTAACAGAAAAGTACATTATCTACTGACTTGACTTTTACATGAGTCAGAGCTTATTTGAGGGGTCAGCCACTATGGCAATGCAAGACATCCTGAGAATGACACGTGGCTTTACCCACCAGAGCATAACCTGCCTAGGCAGCCATGGGGCTGTTCCTGTCACCCTCTTTTGTCATTAGCACAGTTCACTTGTGATCAGTCGTTACAGGCAAAAAGTAATTCATTAGGGGCTTAGGCACATAGCTCTAGGTAAGTCCTGCTTTGGCCATCTCCTTTTTTGCCCTGGACCAGAGTGACTGGACACTTGCTGTGGTGAAAGCTTGATTGCCAGTGCCAGCATCACGCCAGCCCAGAAGGACCTGGACACGGGGTGCCACTGGTTCCCTCTTTTTTCTGATCAGGAAGGCTCTTCCCATGCTGGCAAAGGAAACACATCAACCAGTTCATTGGAAATAAACGCAGTGCTTCGTTTGAGTGTGCGAAAGTGGCTGTGTGCAGCTGTTCCCGTGACGAGGAGCCTCATGGCAGCGGGCAGACTGGTCTCTCCTAACCTTGGTCAGTATTCATGTCTGCATTGATGCAAATCTCTGCCCTGGGAAAGGGGGTGATCCTGCTGACTTAGGTGGGTGTCTTCACATGTCTTTGACCTGCTATCAAATAACAAACTGGTCTATTTGTATTTGCTGGCCTGAGTAAAAGGTGCACAGAGCCTTGGTTTATTCTCCATTCCTTCACTTGTTTGCAGAAACAACTTGAGATGAGTCAGTGCTTTATAAAGATATACAATTATTCAAAACGTGCAATGAAATATTTGTTAAGACAAAGTTAAATCAAGTGGCCGTAGTGGCCTTGTTTACAGGAACTGTTTCCAGTGGGTGCCCCGTTAGTGTGTGAGAGGTTTACGTAGCACTTTGAAGGGGTGGAAAACCAAATGTCCTTTAAGCATCAACCTTCCTTTAGTGACCTTCTCCTCTCTAACTCTTCCTCTGTGGAGTGGTGGTGGGATCCGGCACTGGGTAAGACCCTGCTGCTGCCGAGAGCCCTGCAGTGCTGGGGAGCCTCAGAGCGGAGCTGGCTCCACAAGGCTGCGCACGGGGAAGAGGAAACATAACTCCTGACATGAGACCAAGACAGAAATTAATGACAAAACTTTTAGCAAGGCTATAATTTCTGCTCCTATAGGTTTCACTTTACATCATTCTCAATAGAAACCACCCCCTAGAAACTACAGCAATCCATATGTTTCACACATTAGCTTTTATTTTGTCAACTGAAGTAGTTGAACTTTTCAGATTCAGTATCTGTGTATTTTTATATCAAGTCTCACATGGAAAGCCTATTTGGAATTAAAATCTAAGTTACAGTGAAAGACTGCCGTGAAATGCAGGACTAGGCTGCACTGATTGTCATATCTGATTTTTGACAGATGTAGTCTTATGGTACACAGCAATTTTTCTCTGAATATCTTACTGAAAACCTCCTCATCCAGTGATGAATGGATGTAAATTACTCTTGAAACCTATCCTATTAGACATATTAAAAAAAAAAAAAATGCCTGGCAGGTAACCAAAACCAGAACCAAACCTACAGACAAGCTTAGGATGAGTGACAGGCAAATTCACCTTGTTTCTTCTGTTATCTTTTACGTGGAACATCAAATTCCAGCCATTAAAAGTAGAAAATTTTATCTACAATTAAGAAGGATGTTGCAATGCTTCTCCCCAAGCTTTTGTGTGTAGAATTAAAATGTAGACTTTGAGAGCCAGGCTCTTAAAAACATGGACTATGTCTCTGCAGAGGTCCTTTCACATTATTTTTATTATTACAAATCTTTAGTGAACAACTGATGAGCAATAATCTCACCAAATTTTGCTACATAATTAAAGTGTTTTGCTTTTTCAGTATTTGTAGTGGATTGTTTTTCAGTTGCAGTCTGAAATACATGATTTGGAAAAAAAAGATTGCGGTTCTGCTGTGTGGCTGTCTCCAGTACATAAAGTGGCTGTGGCTGTGATGTCCCCGCTGGAGGCTGCTGTCATTAGCAGAGAAATCCTGACACTCTATTAGACAGTTATTCACTAACATAATATTCATTATGCAAGCCTCTGCCTGAAGACCTGCCTGAAATACCACAAGCAGAAGGCTCAGCTGCTGTAAATGAAGGCAGCTTCAATGGCTTTGGCAGGGTGGTGACTGTCTGCTCTGTCTGAAACATCTGTCCTGGGTTCCAGGCTCCAGCATCTCTGCTCTCACCACCAGCGAAAAGAACCAATTTACCAAATTTTCTTCGTTGTTAGTCATTAACCTGTGGCTGCGTTCCCATCTGTAACCTCAAGCATCCTGTACCTAGGTATTTAGTGTGATGCTGATACATGATGATTTTTCTATAGTAGTGTTTTGAAAACTTTTATTATTTTCTTAACACTTTAGACTCTCTTATTTTACTCTACTGCCTTGATCCACGCAACAAGTCTCCTGCTACAAAGCTGTGCGCATCCTGCAGAAGTCTTCCCCTTCCACCTCTTTTTGCTGCTGCAGGCATGAAGTGATGCTAATCCTGAAGGGCAGAGCTTCTGTCCTCCTCACATGCATGGGCCCTGACATGCTGAGATGGTTCCTCCAGGCAGAGTCCCTCTGAAGATGATGCTTTCTGACAACGCAAATGAATTCTGTGTTTCTTCATCTCTTTTCAGACCAATGGGGCTTCTGGTGGCGCGATACTGAAAATGTGCTACACGTTGCTTGTCCTGATCAAAAGGGTTAATAGTGGTCACCGTCCTGCACACCCTTTAAAAGGAGCAACTTAAAGAGCGTCCGAGCAGAGGGCAGGCAGAGCAGGCACAGCTGAGCTTTGCTCCCACTGCTGTGACACCCGCCCCGCCGGAGCGCAATCTGCTGTGCGACAACTATTCCCAACGTCATGCGTCAAGACCTTAAGCCTTTCTTCTTTGACACAGAGATTAAGGGCAATCCTGACAAATTCAAAACCAGATCAAGTAGGGTCCTTTGGTGAGAGGAACTACTGGCCTGCAAATTACCCGGCGCAGGCTGGACTCCGGGGCTTCTCAGGGAAACCCGTCCCCTCCAGTTTTGCAGCTTCAGCCGTGGGCACCACATCGCCCTTTTCTGAACCCATCCTGGGCCTTTACGTGAATCGTGAAAGCTGAGCTAACTGACTGCAAACCAACCAAATCAACACCTTTTTTTTTTCTTTTTAAGCTTTTTATTTGTTTTGTAGCTGCCAAGCACAGGTACCTACAAACACTGATTTGGGAACTGACAACCTAGCTAGGCATTCGCCTGGTTTCTGATTCTGCCTCCAAAAAGCGCTATTTCCGTGTGCCTTTAGGACAGGGCTGGCTGCTGAATTTCAGACCAAGCATCCCTGTCCCATAGTTCTTACCAATTTACTTTTCAAGCAACAATTCTGCCCAGAATGACCCTGTAATTTATGATCATGATGACAAATGGGCAAATTAGAATAAGGTTGTTATTGCTTACACAAATAGCATTATTGCTTTTTGCAAAACAAGCAAATCATTATGAACTTGTGTCTTATTAGCCACTGTTTTACATATACTTTTATATATAAAAGTATATAGGGTTTTTTCTTATACATGTATGTATGCATTCACATGGGATGTGATCAGAGGTGCATTGCTTTGGGTAGCAGTTTTCCCCAGGCTTCTGCTAACGAACAACTGTGACTTCCCCCTAGTGGTCAATTGTTATTTTCAAACGCTAACGATTAAAGACTGGGCTGCCTCTCACATGAAAAAAAATCAGTTTGTTTTAGAAAAATATATATGAGCTTCTCTTTCGATAAAGTTTATGGTCATTGCCTAATTCTAATAGAATGGCAGAGGCTGGTTTTTTATTAAAGCAAAAATCTGGAACCAAGCATGGGTTGGGAAAAAGCCAGGAAGAAAAAATAATCTCAGCTAAATAGAAGTTCTTGCTGGCTAATTGGTTCACTAATTGTTCAAGTTATATAATTACACCTAAAATCTGTGGCTTGTGTACCACTACAAAACTAAAGCTATAGTACTCACTTGTAGGCAGTGTAACCAGTTTTTTAGTGCTTCCTCACATGGTGTTTGTGTTTAGAGACCATCTGATGGCCTAGCAAAGGCCACTTTGCCTCTCCTTATTGGAAAGCAAACTATTCCAGTCATGTTTTTTTCCATTCACTTATCCCCTGACATGGCCAGAAACTGCTTCAATTAGCTGCCTTTTTTTTTTTTCTGTTCCCCTCGAATTTTTTTCTGAAGAAGCTCTTCAAAAGCATTGGTTTTGGTATTCCAGGTTTGGAGGACTCATCCTGTAGGTTCTTGATTTACTAAACAGTTTGCATGGCTTCCTTGTATCTTCCTTATCTCGACAGCTTGGAAAATGCCCACTTTCCTCAAATTATTGGAACAACACTGGTCAAACTCTCAAATAAAGGGAAGAGTCTCTTCAGCTGGCCTTGCCCTGTACTTTCAGAAAGCAGTTGCTTCCCAGGCAACAGTTTTAGCTTGCTTCAAAAAGCAAGGAAATTAAAGCAATTGCCTTGTGTATTTGTTCGTCCATCTGTCTGAGTACTTCCTCTACCCCAAACCTGCAAACTCATTGGCAATTTTCAATTAAGTTTGACAGAAGCCTCAAAGATTAGTAAGTCCTTGTAGGTCGCTTGAAATGAGAGAGAACAGGACAAAAGGCTGGCCAGGTCCTGCTGACGGGAGCTGTCTTCTGCCGTGCCTCACTCTCCAACTTGTAGCAAGTGCAAATGCGTAACTTGCAAGCTGGCTTCAATTTTATCCTGTGGGGCTTCCCCCAGGGACAAAGCCAATGCTACCAAATTCACAGTTGGGCAAACTTCTCCAACTCCAAATGAAGGATCCATCTTTCAGTTATTAAAAATTATCTGAATTTTTTAATCTGCTCACCTACATGTGAGCACAGTAAGGAACTTTGTGTATATTTTTATTGCCAAAAGTCACGAGATCACAAGAATCACAATGTTCTTCCTTGCTTACAGTCATGATGGATCGCATCTACTGTCTAAGTCCTGTTGACATGTATTTATCTTGACAGTTTGGTCTAAAGTTTTCACTTCATGTGTACAAAAAGCAGCAAGAGAACCCTTCAGAATTCAAAAATGATGGCCTGTTGGATTTATTTGCACCCCAGGGGGCATCATTTGGGGCTAGATTCCTACAAGTAGCACATTCATTTTTTTCCATTTTCCCATGATACCAGTCGCTGCTTCCGCCAGCTCTCTGAAATGTTCTTTCCTAAGGCAGTAGGAGGGGGAAGACTGAGAGAGGGAGGCAGACAGAAACACAACGAAAGACAAGTGCTTTTCAGAACTTATTGAAATCTCATCCTCTTCCTGCTTTTCTCCCTAATTCTTCTTTCAGAGAAGAAAACACTTCCATACTATCTATTTCTTTGTGTATTATTTCTGTAAGTTCTGTCTTAAAATGGGCCGGACAGCATATGAAGATAATTTGGCTCCCAAATCTTCTGCCACTTTGCCTCTGCTACGTGGAGCCACAAGGAAACTGTATTTTCCTAGGAACAATGCAAGAATAGAAGATTACAAGAAAAATTACTGTTGGGGTATCCTCTTTAATTCCCTCCGGATTTATACAATCACTTCATTAAGAATAAAACCAAAAGCAAAGATATATCACTAAAAGGAAAATTTAGCAACTATACGTATTAGTACACTTTGGGGAACATGCACAAAGAACGTACGTGTGTCTCCAAAAATGGTTATCGTATGGAATCTTTTGTCCCAACAAAGCCTAGGGAACTCAGAGCTCTCTTTTCAGGAATTACTCTTTAATTAAAACAGGAACAGCTGTATTTCATATCTCCCAGTCAATGCATATTGCTGGAAAAATCAACAGATACCTGTACAGAAAAAAAGGCAGCCCAGCATCTGAAGGTGCCAGAACTGAGACTAGGCAGATGATAGAAGCTGGAATAGCCAGGGGTCTCCAACTACACATAGGTGGCTCGGAGGGCTGACAGAATGGCTTCTGATTCAGTGATAAAATCTCTCTTTCAAGCATCAAGGCCAAACACCAATTTTCTGATGTATCTCCTGAAGCATCTGTATCTCCTGGAATCCATGGCTCTCCTGCAGTCTTCTCTGCAGAGCAGCTGCCCTCCTGCCCAGTCTGTTTCCATTCATACACAGAATAGACAAGATATGAAAAGACCATTGCAATGGATTTTGCGTACTGTAAAAGATGTTATTTAGAATTCCCTCACTTCATGTACTGTTTAAACCAAGTGCCCAGAATTTTGTATGTCAGATAATTCCTTTAGGACACAAAATCCTGACTTGGGATCCTATCTGAGGGCTCTTAATTTCAAATAAACATTCTTATTTTCTCTTACTCACTCTTGCAGGTATGGAACATGACTGTTTTGTTTTTTTTTTTCTTGGCAGAAATATGACTAAATAAAGCATCCATGGAAGTAAAATGTAAATAGCAGGAGATTTCAACAGGAAATGGTCAGACAAATTCACATTTTTTCAAAAGGTAGCATGTAAAGATATGCAACTTCCCGTAAACAATTTGGTCACAGTACATACACCATGGGAACTTCTGCCAGAGTTGTTTCATGCTTTTTTCCACTTTGAATTCTTAATTACATGGTGAATCAGATGTGATTTTTAGTGCTAGTGTGAACAGAACAAACAGTGAAATTTTAAAACCACATTTATTTTTAATACAAAATCTGTTGCACTATTACAGAAGTGAGCCTGTATGTTTACCCCCACATGCACAGATAATTCAGCATCTACAATTAAATAAGAGTAAAATTATATTTCTCTTTTACCAAAACCATCGGCAAATCTTACTAAGAAATGTTCTCTTTGTGCTTTGTAGTCAATGTTTGTAAAATTCATTTATTATTTCGGTTCCCATTAAGACAACTGATCAATGGAAAGCTCAAAGGTGCGAAAGAAGCTTGTTACAGCTAGCTTACATTTCTGATTACTTCAGTTGTGCTTTACCTACAATATATACATGAAAGCTGCGAGGTGTACTATGGTCTAATGTAAAGCACTGGCAAAAGCTCTGAAAGGTTCAATTAGGAATCTGCAGAAAATAAGCAGAACAGTTCACTATTTTGTTTTCACAGCAAAAAAAAAAATTAAGTAGATGCTTTAAAATACCATGCATACCATTGGCTATAGTACTTCTTACACAGTACAACATAAGCTTTCTTGTTTTATTTGTAACACCTAGAAGCATATAGCATCTACGCTTTAAGTGTATTTACAAATTCAACAAAATATCTACATATAAAAAGCTTACTTAAAATTAAACTTGATGCAAGTTATGAAAAACCAATTTATTGGCAAATGAAACTGAGCATTCCTTCAACCATAGGTTGTTATAAAAATTTATACTTGGAGGTAAACATTTGATTGATATAGTATGCGAGAAAATAATTTTGTAACTGATAATGGTAATCCTTTACCACTAAACCATATTAGCACTTGTCAGATTGAATTCTGTGGTTCCGAGCGGTAACCCCCACACTGCTTCAGGGTGTAGATAATTACAAAGCTGCCACGCTGATCAGGCTGGGACACAGAGGGAAATGCACTCTCGCTGGTGTAGTCGGCTGGTTTGGTTTTTTAACAATTTATTTTACAAGAGCTTACACCTTGCTGTGTTAGTAAATAATTTAATTCTGGTTGTGTTTTGTTTTTGTTTTTTTAAATCTTCTAAGGCCATGAAAACATGTTGTGCTATAACTGCCTAGAAAGCATTTATTTTCTTTTTAAAGAAAAAAAATCATACTCTTCTTTGGGTAATTTAAAATATTTAAAACCTTCCATTTTTAGCACAACAGTTTCATAACACTTTTTTTCTTCACATTTTCACTTTATTTGGCAATGACAGTAGTCCGCTAATCACAGTTTACTGCACCAACTGATTTAGTAGTACAGTGCATTATGGAATGCATATCGTATAAAGGCACTGAATGTATTTTGCCCTGTTTTCTGGAATATTTTCTCTTATTTTAAAGTTTTTCTTTCACTGACTGTACAAATTCCAAAATGCATTGCAATGCGTATCTTTATGCCCTAAAATCAATCCAATGTGTTTTGATGTAAAAATAGAACACTGTACTGCTGTAATACTTGATAGATTAAAAAGGCTATAAAGTAATAGGAGCAAAGAGCAGATAATAGGGTCTCATTAAGCATCAGCAAATGCAAGTGTCATACTTAAATCATTTAGCAATTATATACTGTACATACTGTTCCTAACTGTCTTGCAAAAAGACATATGATAGCTAGACATTAAGTCACCAATTTCACAACAATGTCCACAAAGACATTGAAGTTCTATATAATACTACTATAACACTCTGACAATGAAAACGGAATTCATATCCAGGGATTCAGCTGAGGACTGCATAACAAATTGCCAAACCATGTTTTTATAGTGTACACGAGATTATCTGTGAACTGTGTAGCATTTTTTTTCCATGCATTATACTGTATTTTCAACAGGAAACAAAATTATAAGTCGATGTTATTGTTTGTGTCAGTTCCTTCTAAAAAAGTAAAAATACCCAAGTTTTGAACAAAATTTGAATTTTGTATTTTGATTCATACTAACATACCATTTAATGTGTCATTATGCTGTATAATTGTATTGACCTGCATATTCTCATAGCATAAACATCTTGTGCTGAGGAGCTCTGTTACCTGCATGTTCATAGTATGAGAAGGAGGATGTACAAGTGCTTTAAACAAACTGAAGACACAAGGGGATCAAGTTCTGTGGTTACACAAATGAATTCATGGCATTTACAGGTGAAGGAGCCTCAGAGCTTTCATTTCCTTCGGCAGGTTCTTTCTCTTTTTTACCACTATATTGTCCAATAAAGGAGCCATCCTCATTGAACTGACCATTTACACCTTCTCCATAGTCAACTAAACTATCATCACTGTCTTCTTTTTTCACAGTTCTGTCTGAAGGTGTCCGGCTTCCTTTTTTAAGAGGTTTATGATCCTCTGCATCACTGGAGACACAAACAAACAAACAAAAGGAATTAACTGATGTATTATATATTAAGACAAAATCAGCCATGCATGCAGAATTTATAAAAAGCATGTGTGCAGCCCTATAATCCTTTAGTAAACCCACATCACATTGTAGAGACAGATCAATATGATGCAGTTGACATGAACACATGGTGTAGGAATGGTTTAAACAGATAATGTCTTCAGTGGAGGGAGGGGGGTTGTGGTTTCTTTTTTCTTTTTTTCTTTTTTTCTTTTTTTTCTTTTTTTCCCCCATCGTGCATGACTTTTCAATGATAAGACTTGTGCCCTTTGCTTGGAAGCAATTTAAATGCAACTGCAAGCATTAAAAAGTGGGTTGTAAAGTTATAAAAAAAATAATTTATTTGTTCTCCAAAGTAACAAGCTTATGATGTGCTGTGAAGTTAGTCTGTTAAACCTCTTAATTTCTTTGACTCCTTGAACATGAATGAAGAATGAATTTGGTTAAATGAAATATACCGATTTTCTTTACTAGTATAAAGAAAATAATAGTGCTGCATTTCAAAAAATTTGTTACATAATGCAGGCCAGACTTGCAATTTTCAACCTTACCTTTCAAGAGACCTACATATTCCATTAAAAGGGTGCAGAAGAAACAAATGAAAATAGCCTAAGAAGAAAAGCAAAGTCCATATCCTGATAGTGATCAGTATTTTATCAATAATAATTCGCTCTTAAAATTGCTAAAACATTAACTGTATACAGGTAAAGCAACAATTTATCTTATAGTAGCTACAGTTGAGCAGTTAAGAACATGCTTAGTTTTTTTCATTACTTATCAGAACAACCTCCTTATCCTAATCCGTAACTGATAACATGATGATGGCGATTTGGAGGACAACAGAAAAAGGAAAGAAAGGCAGGGAGGAGAGATCCCTGTAGCAAAGTACTGCGGTCTTTCCCTTGTCAGTGGAAAAGCTGCAGCACCATCAGCATCCCCAAATAAATCTGCAGCTGTGGTAAGCTTGTATTTAATGAAATAGATGCACTTGGGCTCTTTTCAGAATCCTCTACACTGCACTATAGTTTCAAGATGAAGACTTCGGCAGCAGCTCTAAAGCCTTTCCAATTAAAAACCACTATTGCCAGCTGCATTTTTGGGTGCAATTATTTACCTTGTCTTCAACAGAACATGTGACTTTATTTGCATATAGGGTATAAAAGAGTAAGTGATTTTTGTTTTTTTATTTGAAGACTCCCAGTTTAAGGAAAATATAAAGAAACATATCTAGAATATCAAGGAAATAAAAATATATTTACATTATCCACAATATTAGGCTGAATATATATTCAGCAAATTATTTTAACTGTGTAATTCCTAAAAACAAATACCTTAGTTCTTCCAATAATTATATTTTCTTTTTTTTTTCCCTAATGAGTATCTTTGAACACCCAGAGAAACCATATATATACAACACATACAAGGTCACACAGATTGTATTGTTAGCTAACAAATGCTCTGTTGAGAAACATTTCACTACTGCAAGAAAAACATTACACCAATTTTCCATCAAGCTGCTTCTCATCTCATCACCTTTTTTGGAAGACTCCAAGTTATCACATTCTAAAAGTACACCTCTAATAATTACAGCAAAAGCATACCAGAAATTTTATTCTTCTATGCATACACAAGAAAGAAGTGGTAGGAATATCTATTTTATTATATAAGCAAACCTTCATCTTTAAAATACACAAAGACAAAAACTCTAAACTTGACTGTATCAGTCTTGACTTTGTTTTTAGTTATTGCTGTGTACATGGCATGAGGATAAATAGCATATTGTTGATCTTCTGTGCTGACTGATATTGCAAACACATAGGGTAGTAACATTTAAAAGAATGCTACTCCAAAACATCAAGCATCCAGCAGCAAAGTGCAAATGTTTAAAACACTGCAAACACAAACAGATTACAGAGACATTACTGAAGAGAGTTCATTCTGGAAGGACCCTATATTTAAAAGGTTGAATATAGTCTCGAGTATTTAAAAATCACATGCAATGCAGTTTCTCCATTGCCCTCATCAGAGGGCATTAGAATCACTGTAACAGGCTATACAAACCAAATGAAGACCAGACCCTCACTTTGAAGTAGTACCAGGTCCTCCTCCCAGAGAAGAATGACCTGCAGTGTTTAATGCTTTCTGGGTAATAGCATTTAGTAAAGAACACTGCACATATGGTTTGCTGTTTAATTTTGGATGAATACCTTCATAATTCCTTACACTGTAATATGGAGGAATAAAAAGAAATTACAATTGCATTTGTACCATATTCCAAGTGGTAAAGAAACTGCACAAATATTCTGAAGTGTGACCCTATCCTGTGTAATTCACTAGGCTGGAATATACACTAAATAAATAATACACCATCACTGTATTAAAAATACCCACATTTTTGTGTTTAATCCAATATAAAGCTCAATTTTCATTTATAACTTAGATACATCTGGGTTCGGGAAGTTCTGCTCTTATGGTTTTCCTGTTAGCATTTTTGAAAACATTTATTTATAAGTCAAACAATGAAGAAATACTTACACAGTTGGTTGCATTGTGTCTGTGATTTTTGTATATTTTAGTAAGGATGCAGATTCTACTGTCTGTATAACTAAAAACAAACAAACGAAACTGCAGATTTACCCAGTAGTGTACCTGCACAGAGGTGGGCACTGGTGTAAGAGCACGGTTACAGCAGATGCAAAAATCAAATCTGAATCTGGGGATTCCCTCTGTTTTTGCACAAGTCCAGAAAGAAATTCTGCCAAGACTCTGGCAGCAGAAAACGACGTGGGATTATCCGGCATGCTTCCCACTCCTTGTTCAGGAGAAGGAAATATATGCCATGGTACCACTTATTCTTTATCAAACTGGATTATGACTCTTGTATTAGATGAATACAATGTTTTGGGTGGAAGGAAAAGAAACTGAGGAATAAAAAGCAAAACAACAAGCAGGAGAAAGAGCAAAAAAGTGAAGACATCAATATTTTGGACAGCACTTTTGTAACCCTGTGGGTGCAAAACAGAAAAGGGACCCTGGTGCTCTGGGGAAATGAATGTATTTTCTGTTTGCCGCTAAGAAGCAAACTGCAAAAGCCACTGAATTCGTTTATGAATATGGATGCCCAAAGAGCTATAGAACATTTTAGGCTGTAGAATGAAAGTTAAGTCTAGGGATACTTTTACTATTTGTTGTCTTACAAATAAATTCCATACTACTAGTTTTTTAGGGATGAACGTTGCTCAATGAAGACTGATATGTACCAGTCATTTTCATAAGTACTGATAGGTACCACACACATTTCTTGTTCTTGCGGTAAGAACGGTGTTTAATATTAAAGCATACTCTAAAAGCAGGACTTAAATATTTTTCATAAACAATTGCTAGTATATGAATACGTTTCTTTTTCTTCTTAGTTTAATGAAACACATAGCAAACTTGCAGCTAATGATTAAGAGATATGAAGAAGTACAGAGGTGACAATAACATGTGTAAGTGCAAAGAACAAACTTATTTTTTAAAAAAAACTACTTCCATTTCACAAGCTCATCAGTTATTGAAAGAAATATGTACCTTGAAATCTCCTTTCTTCTTTCAACTTTTCAATTTTTCTTCCTTAGATATGGGTACATGCAGCAACCAGTCAGAATGGGGAAGACAGTTTTACGATGCCTCTGCAGTCCAGCAGGCAACTAGTTCCCACTAAACTTTGCCACTTTCATGGACATGCAAAAAGACTCAATATATGGTTAGCAAAATACTACTTTTCCTCATAACACAACTGTCAGATGAAAGGCAACATAAAACAAACAAAATGGGTAACGCATTCTGCGCTACCGGACACAGAAAGAGGATGCAGAAAATGAAAACCGTTGGCAGTAAATTCCTTTTTCTGTGCCCTCAGGTCAACAGCCCAAAAATGTTTAAGTATAAGCAGTCACGTAAAGCCACAGAAGTACCTTACACTATGGCTTCCCTGCACGCTCCAGGAGAACCTCTGCCCCAATACCTAACAGGCTTCTGCTCACACTCCTACGTTGATAGGACTGTGCAGATGACAAATGTTTTCCCTATACACTTAGGCACCTGTATCAATCCAGGCTTCAAAACATTTTGCTATTCCTAATCTAGCTAAGACATAAGCACATCTATATTAGTTTTCTGGGTAGTTTTTCTTTAGCATCTCTGTAATACTCAAACTTCAATCCTGGCAGAAGCTGGAAAAACTGGGAGATTAAGCTCTGGCTTTAAATGGCAATGGGTTGAAAAAACTGTTGTTAGTCAAAGAACCTGACACCCTCCTTGCGAAAATTTTGAAGAAAAATCTGCTTGAGAGAAATTGGACCAACTTTCCACCTTTGCTATTTCTGTTGGAAAATTATACAAAGGGAAATCAAAGCACTGATTTAAAAAGTAGTGACACAGATGTTCAAGAATAAAAATAAGAACCGTCAAAGAAAGCACGTGTGTAAATGAGGACACAGTAAGACCACTGCCAAATCCTACTGGACGTTTCAGAGACAAAAATTCTTCAGGCACCACTGCTTGCGCTACAAGGCACCAAGCTTAGAATTACCATGCTGAGGCACAAATCATTGCTAGGTCCCACTGGAAACACTCCTAAGCTGCTATAAAACTTGAATAACTACAAGAGAAAAAAATACCATTGTAGTTGCAAACTATATTCTCATTGTTAATCAACCCAGAACAAGAAGGAAGAGTAATATATTATTTAGCAAACTCAGAACTCTCCACCAACCATTTCCAGAGAGCCTCTCATCGCATATCCAAGAATTTCTAGGAAAAATATTGTGCGTGTCAAAATGCTGAAGAAAAGAGGCAAAATAATTCAACAAAATGTGCAAACATCCTGTGTTACCACACTAGCACTCCTACTACTGTAGTTGCTTTGTCATGTTTGATCTTCCAAAGACCATTTTGCAGACTGCAATGAGACGCTAGACTTTCGTACTTCCTGTGAAGTTAACTAAGAAATGCATGCTTGCAGTCTTTCCCTACCCATGAATCCATAGGTCTGTAGATGCCATAACTTCTTAATTTCTCTTGATTTAGGGCCCAGGATGGAAATCTAGGCTGATTTATACAACTACACTGACCTGAAAAGGAGCTCTAGATAGTCTTTCATTTTAATTTAAATAAACATTTATTTATGGTACTTCTTGTATTTCTTGCGGTCTCTTGGTGTAAGCATTGACAGTCCACAATTTACTATCTCAGTCTTCTACAACTCAGGAAACCACTGCGATTGTACTGCAACCAGTTCACTATAGAGGCACTGATTTCCCTTATTATGTAAAGGTGCAGGTATGTCTCCAGTCATAGGAACATAGTGTACCCAGTCATTCTGTGGTTCCTGAAACACCTGTGTTTCCTAAAGCATTATTTCCTTTGTTAGATCGATACGGCAGGAAAACCCAATGTTGGCAGGTTCTGCAGAAAGTAGATGAAGTTAGATGAAGTGGAAGAGTGCAAAACTTCAAACAAGTCCAAGTCATCCCAACAACATTGGGAAGCCTAGAAACTGAGTGTGTCAAAAACCTCCCCTAAAATTGAGAGTTACGACTTCTCTAGAATATCTTAATTAGTCATTAAGATTTAAGTAATCTAATAATTTAAATCTTATTTTTAAACAACTAATTTTATAAGCATTAGGCTTATTTGTCCAGAAATACTGAAGTCTATTCAGTATAAATTTCCAAGTCTTTCACTCCTCCCAGTTCCTGAAAAAGGAGGAAGCAAGTCTATGTTCTTAGAAAGTTCCTCTTGATGGTCTGATGTCTCTCTGAAAGTGAGATGTCCTTTCGTACTTGGCATGAAATGATTGTGAGACCTTATACTTTCCCTTCCCTCCTTTAAACTTTGGAGGAGAACGAAAGGAGCTCAGACACTTGTGAGGATAAGAAAATGAAGAGCTTCCAACAGAGCTCTTTTTTTCCAGCTGACGTAGGGAGTGTTTGTGTTCTGAGAAATCCTTCATGATCTGGACCAAGGACTCACCAAATAGCTTGCCGCCTGTGTATGGTAAAGACAGCAGTTTACATTTTAGATCTAGCGATGAGGTCCAAGGACGTAGCCATATAGCTCTCCAGGCTACAGTGAGGCATGCCATATTTTTAACGGTGAGTCTCAGAGAATCCTCAGCTGCATCATGGATAAAATTAGCTGCAATTTTACATAGCCTGCGTTTCCTCTGCATGGCACCAGATGGGACCCATTTCTTTTTGAATCTGGCTTGCTCCTCCTCCAACCATATTAGTAATGCTCTACAAGCGTAAGTGCAGTAGATGGATACTCCAAGCTGGGCTGCAACTAGCTTGAAAGATCTTTTGATTGCTTCCTCAACCTTTCTATCAGTAGGATCTTTAGGGAGAGCATCCATATTAGCAGGCACTGATAGTACAGAATCACCACTAACCAATGCCCTGTCTACCTGAGGCAAGGTCCCCCACAAGGCAGCTTTATCCCCCGGAAGAGGATAGAGCTTTCGTAGGACTGCCGGGGCTTCGTGCTTTGCCTCAGGATTACCCCAAATCCTACAGACAAGATCTTCTACTGCTGAATGGATAGGAAGCGCATTATCTACCTTGCCTTCTTCAGAGGGGATAGGCGGTTCTTCTGAAGCACATTCAGATTTTGAAGATTTTAGCATTAACACTCTCTTTATGTGCTTGAACAGATAATTCTGATTCTCTGTGTCAAACTTACGCAGAGGATCTGGTCCTCCTTGGTCTTCTGTAGGGGACTCGGATGACAGCTCCCCATCTTCAGGGGATGAGTCAACCTCCAAGACCTTGTCAGCCTCAGATTTCTCCTTCCCAGGAGTTGTTTGATCTTTTAAACTGTCCATATGGTCAGACTCAAAATTTTGGGAACTGCTCCCAGTTGCTTCTAGAGGAACCACTGGAACTTCTGTAATTGGTACCCTGGGATGCTTTATTGAATGGGACCTAGCCTGTGCCACAGTAGTTATACTTTGTCTGGCTGCTGTCAAAGCATCCTTTAACACAGTAGCTAACTCAGGCAAAATTACAGATTTCATTAATGAATTCTTTTCAGATTCAGAGATGTGAGTAGTAGTAGAAGGTCTTACCTTCCTGTGGTAGGAGCTCTGAGTGTCTTCTGAATCTGAGCTGTAGTCTGGGGTCTGGCTGAACCAGTGCTGCAGAGAAGAATGCTGCCTTGCCAGTGAGCCATGAAATGAGTTGGAGCTGAGGGGTTGCTGGAAAGGGGATGGCTGTCCTGCCTGAGAATCTGAGCCCTCCTCCGACCCCATTATCTGTTGCTCAGAAGCATGATGTCTAGAGCCATGCCTGTACTTCCATTCGTCTGACCTCTTTTCCTCTCGGCAGAGGGAAGCAGAAACAGAACTAACCCTTGTAGGCTCTGAAGACTGCCTAGCCCTCCTCCTGGTGTAGGAGGTCTCTGATCTGGTGCTGGAGTATTGATCCCCTGACCTTCTGAAGAAGCTGGATCTGTCAGATCTCACAGACTTTGCTTTGGTAAAGACAGGGTCTGCTTCAGAAGAATTGGCACAGCTACCTTTTCTTTTCTTTTCCTTGTCCAGTTTCTTTCCTGTCCAAGCAGACATGGACCTGAAGTGATGAAAAAAGTTCTAAATACTCAAATTCCTAGGTCTTTCAAAAATCACTTTTTTTTCCAAGGGAAATCCTATACCCTTTTTCCTCAAAGAAGCACTGCATCATGACCAGTGCCATGTGAGGCAGACAAACTGGGAACTGAGTGACTGCAGTGATGCTGGGCTGCAGAGAGGGTGCCAAGATATCTTCTGTAATCTGACTGGTTGCTGCTGCTGCCCTGTCTCTAAGGAAAAAAGAGGAAAGGCCAATATAGACTAATTAAACAGAAATACATTTTAGAAAGGAGTTTTTGCATGGTAAATAGGATGAGCTCTTTCATGTGAACAAGTCTGAAAGCTTGACACGCATGTGTCAATATTCACCAGACATGAGGTGGATAAATGCAATATAAAATAATTTAATAAAGCACTAGATGATTCTGTAGATTAACTCAAGCCACTTAAATATGGAGACATAAATTCAAATCTTGCTACAGGTCACACATGAAAGCAGACTTGAATAGTCTTATTCTAGGCCTGAGAAAACATTTATTGAGGTCATATCATTTGTACAATTCCGTATGAAGGTCACTTTCTGCTGCTCAAAGTTTCAAGTATTGAAAAACAGAGGAGCAGTAAAGGAGAATGCAAATCAGACTGCCTAGGAAAACTTACACAGTACTTATTTACCTCTTCTTCCAAACATTGCTTCACACTTCCCTTTTTATCAGCTGAATTTAATTAATCCATATGCACTTAATGCTGTAATAAAGTACTATTCTGAACTCATTAACCTAAGAACAGAGTATTATATATTTTTTTAAAATCAAGGAAGAATAAACAGAAACTGCTCTTTGGCACTCAGAACTGTATATCTACTCCAGTCAGATCAAGATGCACATTTCTCTTACATGAAGCAGCTAAGGCAACAGAGTAGATCCTTCTTGAAAAAAAAGTCTATGTACATTTGTAAATGTCACATCTTCAAAATAATAAAGGGCTCTTAGAATGCTTTTGACATAGGAATACACTATAAAATCTATTATAACACCCATGTAAAATAGAACGGTATTGACATATTTAGAAAATAATAACATTATTTCCTGTAGTAATCAAAAAACAACAAATAAAATGCTGCTTATTTAATAAGCTATACTCATAATTGTTATATGAACAGACTTGTCACAGCATGCTTTTGGTGATGCCAGGAGATTCAGCAAGACTACATTTACAATAAAGGAAAAGAGTCAGGAATAAGAGCTGTGTTGCGTGCTTTGAAGCTGCTTGCTATGTATCTTGTACTGGAATACATGAAAGGGAGATATGTTTTTTCTTGTAGGATATTCCTTCCCCTTTGTGTATAACATCACTTCCTTGTTATTGGATTAAGTGTTAGTACTGGCAGCCATTTTAAATGCATTTGTTTTCCAGTCAATGTAACACAAGATTGTCTTTATTAGGTTTCAATTAGGAAAGTATTTTCAAAACCCATAATGCTAAATGGGCCCTTACTGAAAGGACACTGTATCTGGTATTTTAACTACCTGATTGACGGGTTTGTAAATAAAGATTCCTCACTTTGAGACAATTGTGTTTCAATCTGGATTTCACCTTGCATTAGTGAACGGCTTATTCTAAGCTTGGATGTTTAATTTTTTTTCCTAATGATGTGGTTGAAATGCTATCTATAGTCCTATACAACACAGGACACAGAATCTTTGTCAAGACAGAAAAAAAGTTAGTTTTTAATTAATAAGTGTGATATTATATACAGTATGTGTGTGATGTGAACAGTGAACACGACAAACCACATCAGTTGCTCACCTGTATTCACCAAATGTTCCATCATCTTCCTTCATAGGTTGTATTTCTGGATCAGCATGTGCATCCTCCTTCTCCTTCACTAAAATATTTGAAATAGTAATTTTTATCATGAAACTGCAAGACAAGAAACCTTAAGACCTTAATTTCTCAAACTGATCACATTTGGCAGGAACAGGGTTTGAATAAAAATAATTTTTTGAACTGGGGCCTTAGGCTGTTAGATTTTTGCTTTTGAAGGAAAATTCTGTTAATTAGTTATTGAATTTTATTTTCATTCAAGTACAAAATGTCGTTCTGCATTAGTAAAACTTTTTTCTTTCTTTCATTTCTAGCACTAAAGAGAAAGTTTTGTTAAAAATGATACTAAAATGCTTTCTTTATTTATGTTATTAATAGAGCTATTGTTTATTGAAATATGAATAATTTAGTTTTACTTCTCTATGCTCCATATTCCCTCTTGATATTCCTCTCATACTGATTGATAAAACTGAATCAGGTTCACTTGTGTTCACTGTCTGTTTGTACACTTTGTTCTTTCATTTCATGCACTAAGACTCTGGGGAATTTTAAATAGTATTTTAAGAGTTATTAATATTGGAAAATTTAGGCATGCTCTGTTAATTTCTTCTTTTCTGTATCATGATCAAAAGCAAAGCAAAACCACCTACACTGGAACCTAAATTTAACACAATTGTATCTCTTGTGCAGCTTTGTTATAGGTTTAGTCATCATTCACTGGTGGGAATAAATCCATGCTTGTAACTTGTCCCTATAAAAAAACCTATTTAGCACTGTGCCCTTTGACACAGAAACCTGCTAGCACCTGAGAAGACAGATGTTTATAGAAGACATATATTCCTATGAGTTAAGATTGCTGACAGAGTAAAATAATATACTGACTTCTAGAATTATCTTTATGGTTCTTCCCTTTGCCTTTTCATTTCTGTTTTTCTGGCTGCTACTCAAATCTTTCCCTTGTTTAGCAGATACGGTTACATAATCCAATATTCAATCTCTTATCTTTTAATTTGGTAATTTCCACACTTAACTCGTACATCATTAGTTTATATGCTGTTATTTAAGATGATATGAATCATTCCTGACTGTATTTTGTCATTCTATAATTACAATAATGCATGACACCTTGAAATGTATCTGGCTGCTATAATTTCATACTAAAATAAATTATCACTTTTTTCAAACCATGGGCAATTCCAAGATGACATGCTACAATTACGATGAAAAAGAGTTAATAACTTTGTGCTTTGCATTTGTCACTATCTGTGGAACAGTACATTTGCAATGACACAAGAAATATAATTAGCTCTAGAGTCACTGCTATAAACAAGAGTACATAAGATCTGGAGATCTTATATGTAGTCACAGTCTACCTTTATATATGTGCGTGTATATGCATATGTATGTGTGCATAAAAAAAATTAATAACTTACATCTAATAATTCTGCAGAAGCAGAGAAAAGAAGGGCATAGCAGGGATCTCCACAAAGTTAACGACAACCGTAGCATCCAACTGCCTTCTACGCTTTTACTGAAACTGTGGTTTACCCTCTCTAGATGGTGGCTCACTCCAAGTCCTCCTTAGTCTTTTCAGCTTCATCACTTTACTTATTTCATCCTCCTAATTTTCCGTCTCTTTTCTCAATTCTCTCCAGTAAGAGTCACTTTTCTATAACCTCTGTAATCTTATTTTCTCTTCTAAAAATCCAAATATTAGGAAAAAACCTAAGATGATGTCTTCAGACTGTCATTCAACTCGTATATAACACTGTGTTCCTTAATCATCTGTCTTTTCTCCACGGGCATAGGTGGTTGGGACAGAAGCTTCTCTTACTTAATTTTTGCTGTCGCTACATATCTTTGCTCTTTCCATAAAACAATAAACCCATTAGACTGAGCAGAGTAGGATTCTTGTACTTAATAAGGTGATTTTATCTTCTTATAAAAATAATCTGCTATGCCAAGTTAGGTACAAAAGATTTGCCTATGAAGAGGAAAAGTTTTAAGTGTTCACTGACACTAGTTTTCAGAACTGCACTGGTCAAAACAAGCAGGAGAAAGTAAAACAGTATGGATTGCGGTTTTTTTATACTTTTGTAAGTGCAGCCATTTTTTTCATGTCCCAATTAACAATATGAACTTCAAGAAGTTCAAGCTGACTTTAAATAAGCATTCCAGAGCATTTATATCATTTCCAAACCTTTGGAGTCTGTAATATAGCACAGAATTTTTTTCCTGAAATCAAGATTTTACTTGAAACTTAGCAATTGTACTTTCTAGTGGAGGTAGGAGAGGAAAAAGAAAAATCAAATTATCCTTTGATGCCCAGTTGAAGTCCATTCATTTCCACTCATACCTCACAGCTGCTCTGAGATTCTATCAGGCAGTACTACCATTCTATGCAAACTGGTTGCCACTATCCTTTTCAAGAGAGCTTTAGTCTATGGATCTACTCCATAAACACAAATATAAGACTGAGGAAAGATATATATGACACGTATATGCATGCATACATACATACATACACACGTATATACCTTTTATAATATGTACACCAAAAGGAATCAGAGTTTTGATAAAAGATGTAAGTTGTATAGTTCCAATTTTAATTACAAATTATAAAATATTCTTGGCCATTCCTAGGCCTAATACTAAAAAAATACCCTAAAAAGAAAAACTCTTAGAAAGAAAAAACTTGTACAATAAAAAACAGCCTAACTGAAGAATGGTAACTTCAAATTGGGCTGCAAAAATGCAGAGGCTGAAGACAACACAGTTTCTGAGGAGGAGGGTAACGTATTTGAAACAAAATAATGTATGAAGGGATGTGTCCTATGAAATGCATTCCCAGTACATTAAAGTAACAGCAGCTATCATCTGGTGCATGTTTCCACACTTTCTGACCAATTAAATTCTAACTCAGCTCACTTTAGTGGGTTAAACCCACCTGGATTAGACTTCACAAAGTGGGGGACACACACCAAGTATCTCAAACAAAGCTCAAACCTCTCTGGAGAGGTAATGTAGTAATATGACCCTCCAGGCATGAAGGAGATACTTTTCTTATGCTTAAATGGATTGAGGTTTTCTACCAATAGGGAGATTGCTCCTGACAAGCCTACCAAATGATAAGACTGATTTACCATATACACCACATAAATGTAAACCAGCAGCAAATGTAAATTCTCTAGTAAACCTGAGATCTGTCTTATCAATTAACAGTAGGCGATTTTTACTCTCATTCTTATATATCATACCTGGATATTTGCCACCCTTATTTCTCCTTATGAAGCAAACAATCAGTAAAATCAAGATCAGAAGAGCAACAGCACACATAAGACCAATGAACCATCCTTGAGTAGCGATGTCTACCTGACGACTTGCCATTGCTAGAGAATAAAAGAAAAAAAATGAGATGTTTTGCTGCATTTAAATGCTGTGCTAATTCAAATAAATAATAGCCAGTACACATTGTTCATTAATTAAGGAATAACATTCACTGTGAAAATTAGTATTAAAAAACCAGTGATACTGTATTTTGTGAATATTTTCATTATTTAAAATGTTTCCAAGTACATATGCATAGAACTTACTTTTGAGTATATAATAATTCTGCAATATTTAAGCTTAGCAACTACTTTGCAAAACCTGCGCACATACTACATTGCTTTCCAGAAACCTCAAAACCTTTCTCAACCATTTTATATTAATTAAACTACTGAAATGAAATTGCAAATTATAATTCACACAAACATGTCGACTGCATTCTCAAAATGAGTAAAAAGCTAATACTCATTAGCTCATGCACTCCCATTAGTCTGAAATGGGGAAACAGATGGGTCATTCAAGACCCTAACATTCAATTTCAACTAAAAATCAACAATGAAGCATCCTTTAAAGCCTTATTAAGGATCATGTTTTCTTCCTCTCTTCAAACCCGTACCTCATACTACAGTTTATCATGATTGCCATGATTTAGCATTAGTGAGGACTTCACACAATGCAACTGGGAAGCCTTTCCCTGGCACTGTTTCTCTCCAAATGCTGACTCTAGCTGGGAGATATAAATGATAAACAAACTACACAGGAAACACTACAGTCATTAATAAGGACAGGAATTATCTGTGTGGTCGAGGGGCTGAATCGCTCCTACTGGTCTCCAACACAGTAGGAGGATATTCCTGGTGAAGCTGGAATTTTCTAAAGAATAAAATTTTTTATTATCTAAAAAAAATAAAATTTTCTATTTTCTACTCCCCTGTTTGGGAACACACTACAGGCAACTGGCCTTAGGATTTGCTGTTGGGAGAAAGTGGGAAGGGTGAGAGGATTTAGGGATGCGTGCTACAGACAGAAGACGACATGAAGTGGAGAAGATGGACATCCATCCAAAGCTATCGTGTTCATTCTTCACCTTGTCCTCGAGCCCCCAAACCCAAGAGTTTGAAAATCTATGAAGAGTTGCCCAATAGATCCCTCTCTATTTAGGGAATAGTGACAAAGATCACCTTCCCACGTGAATCAGGAATGCATAACATTTCCTACACATAACTTATATGGCATTTTGCTTCAACATTTGTTGTTTTTTCTGGCTTTTTGAGATAAAGTATTGGATTATTCACAGCTGGTAAATAACCTAGGATTTTAGTATCAATAGTACTTCAGATGTCAGCATAGCAGACACTTCACACTAGGACCAGATTACACTTGAGACCTTCAGTCTCTGGATGCTGTGAGTACTTCAGCTCTCATGGCACAATGTGTTTCACCCATGTCTGCTAGGGAAGGTCTGTAGACTTGCTTCCACTTAAGTGGAGGACACAACGCATTCATAGCTTTACACACAGAAATGTGAAAGTCCCAGAGCCGCATAAACATTTCCACTTCTCCTTAGAGAACATATGTCTATACGGGAAGGCTCATAAAAGCACATCAGAGAGAATCTGTTTTCAATGGAGCATTGACTTTTCTAGCCACAATTCCAGCTGATACAACATAAACTCTTCCCCTTACAAAACATGCTGGATGACAACTGTCCTGTGCTGGTGCTGTCCTTTGAACAACACCTGAGCCTTGCTGGGCAGACAGCTGACAAGAGACTGCACTGGGCTGGCAAGCACACTAACAATAAAATGTAACAATATTCAGTTATAGGCCAGAATTCAAGCCCATGTCTCAATATAATTTATCAGTTAAGGCAAAGGCTGAGACAACGAGCTTGGAAGCATCAGCTTTCAATGGTCAAAAGTACCTCTGATCTACAGAGACAGTATCTACCCTTCATTCCATACAGAAAACAAATGCGTATTCCAATTCACAAGTACTAGGCTAAAATTAACTCTTTATTTTGCTGCCTCTTTTTGGTCTTACTAGGCAAAGTTATGACTTGATTTCCATTTAAATAGATCAATGAATGGATGTACCTGGTAACTGTGTAGTTATGAGGAGATTTCCCAGCTGTTGGTTAAGATTATGTTTTCTGATATTTTAAACTGACTGTTTCTTATATGCACACCAATTTAAACTATTTTTGCATAAAAATGTCTATACATTATATAGCTATATGTAAAACCTTCATATACATTATATTTATACTTTACATACCATACATAAATATATAAAGATATATGTGGCAGTCTTAAAAAACAAAATCACAAAGGTAATCTTCATCTGAGTTATAAATCAAATTAAAATACATTTTTTGTTCCACATTAAAGTTAAAATTGTTTTGAGTTTTGCACATACCCATTTATAATAAGGCATTAAAGGTTGTATAATACATACTGTGGTAAATTGCAAAAACACATTTAACATTCAAATGTAGTAACAAATAGGATCAAGCAAAACAACGCATGCATAAAAATACGCAGGACAGATGGGAGAGAGTAAAGATGAAAACTTACTTATGCAGCTTCCTGTATTCCTTAACTTACTGCATATCCAGTAGGAAAGGGCTCCTAGATCTCAGTACAACTTTAAAAATGGCACAACATTTCCTGCTTACACTAAGCAAATTATCTGCTTCAGGCAGAAAGGTATTTACTCTTGGTGAATTGGTAATGCAGCAGTGAATGCAATGCACTGTACTGGTATGCTCAAAAAGATAAACTCACACACTATGAAGATGCTCTATAGGAATGCTTGTCAAAGAAAAAAATGTGGCAAAAGCCTCATATATGAAATATTCTAGTTTCCTTCATAATTAAGGATATATTCCATATTCCAGTATTTTCCTCTATGTCCACTTCATTTTTTGCAGTGTTTAAAAGCTTTGATCTAGGCTGAAGACAGTGTGACACATTTTCCTGTAAGAAATATACTATGTTTATAATTTAATGCTGGACACTGAACCTTTCCATTATCAAGAAGCAGAAAAGACTGTCTTTAAATTCCCTTCTTCCTCAATTACTCAAGGACACAAGCCAAGTGACTGAGTATGTACAGGATTCCTTATCTACTGGCTCAGTATTTTTTGTGCAGAAAGATGCCTTTGGGAAGGTTTCCATTCAGCTTGTTTTGAACTATACTGTAGTCTTGATCCTTGCTTTACTGCTGCTTTAGGCTTTGGATGTGTATTTGCATAAAACTTTACATATCTGCTTTTATACCACTAGCTGTCTCTGGCATATGTATAACCTCTGTGTTTAGCCCATACGTATTTGCTTGGCACTGTTATTCAGCACCATATTTTTAAAGCTTTCCTGCAACACGATAAACTGTGAACAGAAATGGAACAAAACAAAGCAAAAAATTATGATTTTAGAAAGTGGTCACTTTCAAACTGGCATATTCATTATTTACTTTGTTGTGTAATAATTATTGCATATTGTTCAAGCATATTTTCATATTTAAACTACTTTCTTAAATCATAACATTCTGGAGTTGGTGAGGCTACTGCTAAATAACTATGCACTGACCAAAATGCTTGGAATGAGCAAAAGTGGCTAGCAAATACACAACAAATAATAACAGCTGACCAAGAACATGCTGTGATGGCAACGACATATCCAGCGTAACATCAAAAAACTTCCAATAAAGCCCTTTCTCTGAGTTGAATGAACAAGCATTACTGATTTGCTTATGAAGAAATACGACTGAAATATGTACATAAGGAACTTAAAACAGCCTTACTGATTCACAGGAAATAGTTCTGACATCAAAATCTATATAAAACCAGTATATGACAGGAAAAGAAACATTTAGAAGTAGGAATCTCTTAACACTGGTATAAATAGATTACATGAGACATCAAATTGAATCTGCACTTCTGATTATGCAAACATTTTAGCTCAGATTTTTTGTATTAAAACTGATCATATACAGATTGTTAGATTTAAAAATATATACTTGGCTCTATTGAAGTACATATTATTTAAATATAGCCATCTAACAACATTAAATAGAAATAAACTAAACGGGTCATCTTCAGTGCACAGCACACAGATGGAGTGTGAGCAGTGAGTATCTTGCCCCTAATATACACAACAGACAAGTAGAGAGAACTGAAAGGATGAAAATATTCATAATCTACATAATACATGTGCTGACATTATTTAGGAGTTTATAAAATAATTCAACATTGCTCTAAAAAAAGAACATGCAAGGATGCTAGCTCCAAGAGCTCTTAGCTAGAAGCAGTTCAACATTTCAGCACTTGGTCTACCACAATTCTGACTACGATACAGAATTGGTACGGTGTGCCTCACCTGGACCTGTCTCAAACACATCCTCTGAACTCCTAAAACCAGACAGGCCCTCAGCACCAACCCGGACTTTATACGCTGTTCCTGGTGTTAAACCCTTTAACACAAAGAAGCTTCGAGAACCATTTACAATTTCTTTTTTCCAATCTTCTTTGCCTACAAAAATTTTAGGAAAACAACATATTGGAATTTTAATTTTCTCTGTATTACTGAAAGTTTCTAGACAGAATACTAGCAACAGTTACTTGACTAAACTATGGATTGGCTGAAAAAAATAACTATTCTCTCAAAAAATAATAAAATCATATAAAATTATGACTTCAAATAATATATTGCATGCAATATATTGAAGAAGACATGGTACATGAATTATGAAACTATTTTAAACATTTGTTCCATTGTACTAGTGAAATACGATTTTCTTTTTTTTAAAAAGCTTATTGAACTTGCAATTATAAAATACATTTTAAAATGTTTTAATCATTTAATTACACTTCTGTAGTTTCAGTCAATATTTACTTTAGTCGAGAAGTTCTACTTCGAAATCTGAACCCATCATATTTCCTTATCATTCTCTAATATCTACAGTCTCAGCTGCTTATTTGACCAATATCCAGAAAAATGCATTTATATTCCAATTTTCAGATTGGTCATCTTTAGTCATAACTTTAGAAGGATAGACTATTTGAATAGAAGTATCTTGTTTTTATTAGCTAACTGGGTTTTAATTATTAGTGGTATTATCAGAGATTAAAACCTAGTTTTATGCCAATGAAAGTACGGAAGTTGGTTGATACCTTATTTTAAGGTTTAATTTGACAAAGAATATTGTTTTGACTGGCTCACTTATTTAATTCTTTTTTTTTTTCCTGAATTGGACATAATTTAGGAAAACTGTTATATCTTATTTTAATGCAAGTGATCATATTTTTACACATGTAATCACTGCATGATAAACAACTTCATGCAAACCACATTTTTAGAAGTTCAGTTCAGAAGAATTTATAAAATAATACAAAGGAACAAAGGTTGATAGTCTATCTAAGCATCAAATACCTGCTACACATTGATGTTCATTAAAATGAAAATTATTTAATCTTCCCAATCAAAGTAAAAAATAATTTTTCTAGACATTTAAGAGCTATCATTAACACTGGGTCAATTTAAGACCACATTTACTATAAAAATCTTTGAAAACATATCTGAACACTTTAGCAAAATTTAATGAAGTGACTTCTTACTGCCTGCTACACCATATTCAACATAAAAGTTCGTATGATCTGGTCCCTCATACTCCCAACTGATATTGGCATAGGTCTCAGCAGCAGCTGTTGTAACATTTCTGATCCTTGGATAAAGTGGCTGCACTGAATACACAATAGAAAAACAAAGCAGAATACAAAAATGTGACTTCATACATTTAAAAAAAAATTATTTTAAGAAGTTACTATGTTAATTTAGACCATATACAGGGAAAGTACAGTATATTTGTCATTATTTCCATTACTGGAAATAAGTGACTGGAGTAGCATATTTGGTAATTGAATCCTAGGCAGTTACTACACTATGAAATTACAAAGTAAAATCTACGTACACTACTGAGCATGCCGTGTACCACAAAACCTGCCAAATACTTAAAATACCTAATAGCCAAAATTCTGGAAAACATTACTTTTATTCATCTAGAATTAAAATGCAGACAGCTGGAAAGTGAGAACATTGTCAGGGTAACGGGAAACGGTAGGAGAGAACGGAGTTGTGAAGGTGGTACACACCTCCCTTTACGCCACATGTCACTGAATGGACTGCAAATGCCTCAACTGCAAGTCCTAACAGGATTTTGTCTCTATTGCATTGATAATGATAAAAAAGGAAGACAATACCCTTATAGAATGTTGGACGGACAGTGTGCATGACTGGGGAGGTTGCAAAAAGGGTTTCTGAATATCCTTCACCATCAGAGATAGTAGGAAAGAAAAAATAAAGAGTAAAACCACTTTGCATCAAAAAGTAACATTTAAATAATACAGTAAAACCTTACCTGTTAAATGAATAACACATGCACGCTCTAAGTTCATGCAAGATTCAATTAGTTTTACTTGTTAAAATAAGAAACAGCTAAGTGATACACATGTATTTGAAAAGAAACCAAAGTAAGTGTGTACTGACACCTTTACTTTCACAGAACATTTCTGAAATCAGCTTCACTAATGTTATGAATTCACAGCACCTTTAGACATTGGAACATTAGACATCAGATATTGGAAAGCCAATATCAAAATCCTCTGGTGTGAAGGACACAAATCACTGGAATCCAAGAAACTGTTCATTTCAAGGTACTGTGTCTTACTATTGACATTTTTGTTAGACAACAGTACTTTTCACAGATACGTCTAATGCCCACATCTATGAAAAGAAGTACTTCTCTCTTTAGCATCCTGTAGTTAGCCACTTCTTTGCTCATACCTCAATCCTTTGTTCTCCAATTATACTTGTTACACATGGACATATATTTCAGCATTTTTGTTGGCATAATACTAATGAAAAATAGATTTTAATAGTTTTAATAGTGTAATAGTGCAGATACAAAGAGGATGCTCCTTAAAGGCATGAAATCAGTTTTCGATGAAAATGCCTCACTCGGTTTGCCACTGACTTTTTGTATCCTGCTAAAAATATCTTCTTTTTTAGAAACAACATCAGAAATACTTCCCAAAGGACCATGAAATATCAGAGGTAAAAACTTAGTCTCAGTAAAGACAAATAGCAGAATTCCAATGGCTTCACCTACACCAGAAAATAAAATGGGCAAAAGCCTGTTCCCAAGGCAAGAGGTGCTGCACAGATTTTATCTATGTACTTAAATTATTTTCTCCTCAAAATAGCATGGCTTTGCCCATATGGCTGAGTGGAAGAAGTTCCAAATCGGATTAAAAGAGAAAATGGCTTACTTTGGCATAGTAAAATAAATAAATCTGTATACAACCCCTAGCACAGACTAAATAATATGAGTACCATGTCTAGAAAACAATAGTATCTAGGTCTTTTTAAAAAATATCAAAATGATGCAAATCCATCAGTTCTCCTGAAGATGTATTCTCATGATTACAAATTTTCACAATATCAGACTTTTTATTCCCATATTTGCATGACATTTTTCTTAATTCTATTCCAGTAGTACTCACTCAACTCTACAATCTGTATTAAACTAATTACTCCCACATTTGATGTCTTTGTAGGTAAGCTGTGCTTATACATTTTATATATGATTTCCTTCACCAACCAAAATTAAGAGGGAATGTATTATTTAAATAATAAAGAATATATTTATTTCTTGGCTAAAAACTACTTTAAAAAAATCAAATAGAAAGAACTAGATTTAAAAAAGCCATCTAGGTTACTAAGTCAACAACAAAACCCCTAAGAAATACCAGAGCCAGAGCTGTCTAAGGGAATCTAGCATGTAACCATATACACTATGGTAATGCAAGGGGATAAGATTCTGCTCCTCTGTGCCACTTGAAGGTAGAAAGAGGAAAGAATAGCAGGCTCTAAATTTAGAGAGGTGCAGAGTCGGAGATTGCAGACGGGATATATAAACTTCCTTCCTCATTTGCACACAGGAACAGGTGTCTGTTACAATCAGCATCTAAGCATTTGTTCTGTGCCAAGAAAACAACTGGTTTGTATTCTAAATACGACTTTGTTTTGTTTCATTAAATTGTATTTTCTCAAACCCGTATTTTCCTGGATTTTGCTCTTCCACAGAAGACATATAATTAGCAGCACAACTGTATGACTGATATTTGTCACCATTGTTAAAGACAGAAGAAACTCTTAGCAATTATCTGTGTCAAACTCTTGCAAAGAGATGCCACAGAATTACACCTAACTTCTCCCTCCTCATGCCCAAGCACTTGGGGATGAAGGAAACTCTCATCTTGTGTGAAAGACTCCAGATGACAGACAGCTTCTGTACCACTAAGCAAATTTGATAATCACCTTCCCTGTAAAATCTCCATCTTATCTTGTGTTTTCAGTTGGGGTTTTTTTTTCATCTCCAATTTCCAGTTTCTGCTCTGGTTCAAGAGTTGCCTGCTAGATTAAAGACTTGGTATCTGGCAAATGTCTTTCTGTCCTGTGACTGCATATAACAATTAAGTTGGCTCTGAAAATTACCTTCATTTTCTTGGTGTCTTAGTTTCTAAATCCTCTCAAGTGACCTATTTAGGCTTACATTTATCAGATGTACTCTTATCTGATTCTTACCAATAGCTGTTTGTATAGATTTATCTATGTATTTGGTCAGAGTTAAGTTCTGTTTGTTTTGTTTTTGGTTTTTTTTCTCCTATTGAATACAGTGCACCAAGAAATTTGTTGAGTAGCACATTTATTTTCAAAATCATTATTTTTGTAATTCTTCCTCTTTTTCACTATTGCTCGATCTAATTTTCCAGCAGGCTTGGAAAGTTTTAGTTATGTCTGTTAAATGTGCCATATTTGCAACATAAATACACACACAAGAAGGCTGATGGATCCTGAGGTGATGAAAGCCTAGAGGCGAAGTAGTTACAACATTCAAAGCTTGCCTTCAATCTACCCAGACTCGTGTTCTCTATCAGCACACCTCTAATTATAATTAACCTCTTACTTCTTCAATATGTTTCCCAGCACTGTTCACAAATGCAAAATGTGTAATTGACAGTTGGCAGAAACGCTCAGCGTGTGCAAGCACCAGTTGGTAAAAAGGGGAGGCAGAAAGCTTTGTCTCGAGGAGCAGGGCTTTTTCAGTAGCGGAGCACGGTGCTCTCTTGATCGGTAGCCATGCACGATGCTGTGCAGCAGTGCTGACAAAAGCATTGCGCTAAAACTGATGGGAATGGATCGTTAATAAGCTACAGTTTTTATACAGACTGACTCTTATTCAGCTACCTCCGGTAAATTAAGCTCTTTTAACCACGCTACGATACAATGCAAAATTTAGCTGGCAGCTCTGAGTATGGTTACGTTCCCATAGTGAGATATAGTATACAAGCCAACTGTTGAGAAAGAGGCCTAGGCTCAAAGTAAAATTTTCCTTTCTTTTCAAATTAATTCCAGTGCTTTTTAGTGGAGTTTTTTTGTAGAGTTGTATTCAATCTTTCAGCCTTTCAGGAACACAGTTCCTCCAAGTAACACAGTTACACTTGGGCTGCAGATTCAACAGAATTTAGTAAGACATGACATGAAATTTGAATGGATTTTAACAACAGAATAGGTACTCTCTCTCAAGATTCAGTTCAGCAGAACAATAATTGAAATAATCCCCAAAGTGACTAAACTTTAGAATTCATGGGATTCACCCCTGATCTCCTGGAAAAAAATGGCAGGTAAGTGACAAGCACACATTTGAAGATTGGTGTCAAATGGAAAAAAAAACTGCAAAGCAATATATCACAGAAATTTAGCTAAAATGCATATATAAAGAGAAAAATAAATTCAAAGGAAAAAAACCCACACCCACACACAGGAAAAGATGAAGGAAGAAGATAATAGATTCTGCCAGAGCCTGTAAGATACAGAGAAGGGTTTTGCTTTTGTTTGCTTTTTAACCTACAACTTTTACAGTATGAAATTCAAGCCTTGGTATAACAGTAGGAGTGAATTCCATTTCTGGCAGTGAGAGATGGGCATTAGTCACTTCTAAGATTATTTAGGCCATTGCAAGAGCATTGCAAAACAAAGAAGACATGCAAGAAATCATTTCACCGATAAGCACTTAGCATGCCATGGATTTTGCGTGACGTCTACGAAGTGAAAGGTATTTGCAGGAATTTTTGCTTTGCAATAATCACCATTTTCTCTAGTATAGCATGCAAAGCATCATTGTTGTTGCCAGTAGACTTAAAAGAGGACAACACAGTGATTCTGTGTAGCAGACTGTATGGAAAGAATCACATAGATATATCATGGAGAAGTCCACAGGGAGAGAGTGGCTTAAGGAGCAGTACAAAAATACTATGATCAACTTGAAAAGAAAAAGCAGCTTGGACTTCTTAGCAAAAAATATGGAGACATTATGTGAAATGATTCAAAGAGGGAGGGAAAACAGATGGTGGGCAGGAAAAACGATTTGAAGAACAGCATATTTTGTATGGAACAAAGAAAAATGAGATGATCCTATCTTCTACAAAGAGATAAGAGATACAAACTCAGCTGAGAATGATTTCTAGCCTACAGTGAAGAGCTACATATTGGAGATTCAGTCAGAAAAAAAGAATAGTTTCAAACCCAGAGGCTAGACTACATGTTTTTCTCCCTTGCAACAAAAGTATTTCTGTCAATAATACCTGAGTTGTGAAGTTCACAGTAAGAAGGCAGACCAGAACGAGTACCGCATTGACAGGAAGCATTAGCTTCAATTAAAGGTGACTGTGATCTCACAACCTTATTTTGATTGCAGTTCAGGACTGCCAGTTACCTGTGTCTGCGTGCATGCAGACTACAAGACCTTGCTTTCAAATAAAAATGTTGACTAAATCAAAAAGAAACTGAAAAGTGAAACAAGAAGGCTTGTGAAATGTAGAGACTGAAATGTTATGCCATGACTCCCTACACTTCAGCTTACAACAAACAGTAACGAGCCCCTGTGACTTTATTTTAATGAGCAAATTTCATTTCTACCACTGTTCAAATTTGTATTCTCTTCCTTTCTTTATAGTCCAGTTATTTAAAACTTCTAATGGAAAAAGGTAGGAAAGACTTGACTTCAGTGACCGCCTGAGTCACCTTCCAGCTGCTACTGTAATTATTTTATATGTAATCAGGTTCTTATTCCCCAATTTTTTTCACACCTCTGCTACCTCATGCCTGTCGTTAGATGTCAATACATAAATGGCAATATCAATGCATACTGCTTATCTAATACTGGGCATACTACATTATGTTTTACATATGCAATTTTCAGACACACCTAGAATACAGGTTGCTAAGAAGAAAATAAATTATTTTTTTTTTGTAGCACCAGAATTTAATGAAATTTAAGTCATTTATAACATCACAGTATTAGAAAGGAAAACAGATAGTGCAAGTCAAACTGGAGTATCAACTCTAACAGGATAGCTTGCCCATCTAGTAAAATAACGTGTTTCATGATTTAGGCCTGTGGGCTTGTGAGAGAATAACATGGATCTCCTCTGGTAAGTTTCCCTTAGAGAAGAAAAAAACCTAAATTCTTGTAATTTGCCAAGATCCACTGCATTTCTGCTATCTGATGCAATGGCCCTGTTTGTCAAAAGAACTTTTTATTAGGATGGTGTCCATATTACAGGGACACAATAACTTCCTCCTTCTTTTGCCCCCCCATCTGAACAGAGCTTCTAAGTTTTATTCAAGCTACAGAAAAAAAAAAGATTCCTTTGTCTAAATCTCTTAGCCTTGACCTCTATTTCACGTTTTCATCTAAATTGTTCTTTTACCTTATGGGAAAAATGCATAAAACTTACTTCTCTACTTACTGGTCTAGAATATACTGGCTATCTTTACTTAACACCAGTATAGTCATTATAATCAGACAAACTCAGTTGGGACAAATATTAAAAGCGTCAAGTGTAGCAGTAACCAGACTGGTTACTTTCACGGTTTTTAAAGTAATAAAAGACACACCTGTCTAAAAAGATGGCAAAAGACACATGGTGTCAAGAGACAGGGAATGTATTTCAGAACTACAAGAAAAATATTGAGACACTCCAAGATCCTTAGATTTACCGCAGCGATATTTCACTCTGCCCTGTAATATATAGTTGTACTCTGAGAAGTGAATTATGTCTCAAGTTGCACAGCTTGCCCAGCTTTAGATGATCTGAATTCCTCCAGGACCTTGTGTCTAATGTTTCTGACTGGCCAAGATGCAGCTCTTCAGGGGCAGCCAGCCAGTACAAAACACCAAGTCCAGAAATTTCAGTGCAATTTAGGCTGGCTGAATCTGGGACCTATTGTCGTCTTAATTTCCAAGATGAATGTGCTCAAATGGAAGAGAAAGGATAATTACACTTTTCTGGTAAGTTCTGCCCTTCAAAATGAAAAACTGAGATGTTTTTGATAGATCACAAAAAAGTTGAGAATATCTAAATTTCAACTTCTCCTTGGTTTGGCTTTGGGTCCACATTAGTAAGAACTGTATATATGTATAGGCCCTCCTGCACTTAACAGAGGAGTAAAATTTCACTGCTTGGTACGGCTTCCTCTTGAGTGGGCTGAGTATTTTTGTCTTCCAAATCCACCCACTCATGAGACCAAATAATTTGGCACTTGATCTTGATAATATGATCCTCCTTTTCCTTCCTCATAGGCCCTGATCAGTAGCGAAACAGTTAATCACGCTAATGTAAGTAACCACTGAGAACATTCATCTCAGACCTGCAGCAACTCAGATGTCCTAACAGATGTCATGGCTTTAGTTCCATCCTGTTTGCAGTTCCAAAGTTTTCTTTGCAATTGTAAAAGCTAGATGCTACAGGAATATGGGAAAACTTTGAAACCATAAACGGCATGGAATCAAACGAAGACATCTGCTTAGTTTTCAGAGAATCTGAGATGACAGTTCTGAAACGTGAGCTGCTCCAGCTGATCTTACAAATAAGACACTTTCTGCTAGCCACAGACTGTGATACAGCTATAATTAGACCTCAGTTTCACACAGAGAATCCATTTTTCCTTGAGTGAGTTTTTATTGTCAGCTATAAAATAACGAGAACTTAATTTACATTTCTGCTGTTAATGTCCAGGACTACAAGCCAGTTTGATTGTTGCAATCTGTGCTGACTTCTCAGCTACAACTAGTCTAAAAAACAGTAAGAAGGACTTGTCATTAAAATAAATCCCCAACTCTATACACTTACCAGAAATGCAACTGATATTAGAATATACTTATATATACATATATATAATATATGCACAAATGCATGCATACATATATAGAGAGTCTGATTTACAACAGGCTGAGTGAATGAAGTTCTTTTTTATAGATATTATTATTCAAAACACCTGGTCATCAAGTGGAAAGAAAATATATGTAAAACAATTTATGCTTCTTGTAGAAAATGTTGGGTATTTCATGTACAGAGTTTATTTGCGACTTTTATGGTCTGAGAATCTGAAGCACAGATGTTCATTAGTGTTAATGACATCTCTGTGATAAAATGACATCCATGTAGAGACACCTTTCTGACTTACTGCTACCTAACAGTCCTCAGGACAATCTTTGCTTCTGACAGAAAAGGTATCAAAATTCATAAAAACTGTGTGCAAAAATGTGAAGAACACCTTGCTTGACAGAAGAACTGCATCATAAAGAATGAAATATTACTGAATTCAAGAATATGGAAGATAATATGTTCCCCTCACTGAAATATCCTCAAGTGCTCACTCACAAGATCTGTGAACCTAAGACAGCAGGAAGTCTGTATATTCAATCTGATACTCAAACTGAGAAGTATACAGAGGGTATTGTCAGTCATCTGTCTCCTATGCACAGCTGGCTTGCAAATGAAATAAATGTGATAAATGGGTAGCATTAATCAGCAGTGGGAACAAGAATGCACCTACTTTTTTAAAACAAAAAAAGCATATGGCATAGGCAGTAAAAAAATCTCCTTTGCAAAAGTGCTGTTTTTTCTACTTCAGCTAATCAGTGCTAGTGCACCTGGATCCTGAATATTTATGACAGAGACATACATCTGTTAAATGTTCAGAAATAATTAGACTTTGCTGAAGAAAAGCTAATGAATTCCCCTGGAACTCTGTGGCAAAATAAACAGATGAAAGGTATTAATAAGCATTCTGGATTCTTTTTTAAAAAACAAAACAAAACAAAATAAAACCCACAAATGTTGTCTTCCAGCATTGATTAATACTTTGTATAGTAATGTGTACTCCAAGATTTTCTGTCCTTACCACTCCAATTTCCCCATTTGCAACACTGCAAAATCCACACATTAAGAAATCATGCAGTTTCATTTTACCTTTGCCTGCACCTACAGCAGGACGGAGAATACCAGCTTTAATGGAGGAAAACAAGAACAGGAACACTATATAATTAGATACAACACCAGAGGGAACATACATATATAATTTCATTATAAACCAGAAAAGCATGCAGACTAGATAAAATGTATTAATTCAAATAAATTAGAAACCATCCACTTATGCTGAACACTGACAGACTATTACAAGACAAAAATTAATATACATGCACTTACAAAATTTTATTGCTCATGCTTGCTAAGCTTCATGACTTAAAATAAATGTCATTCATATGCAACCTTAATACACTATTAGAGAAACTGCATTGCATACCAACTCATCTATGGCAATTCCAACAAACTATAATTTTACTAAGCATAGAAATAAATGAAAAGATGGTATCAAAATGGATTTTTAATATTAAGATGTGCAAAATCATAAAAGACTTTCCCCCTAAATTTCCCCTTTGCTTTAAACTATTCTTATTTTATTAAGCTTTCATATTTAAATAAATAACATCTTCAACAAAAGAACTGCCAAAATCAGAGATCAAGAATGGCTCTAAATGTAAAAATAAATAGTGACAGAATTGAACAATACACTTAGCAGTATTTCAATATTATACAATGCTGCCAGTTACTTGGGGCCATAGATGACCAACTCATTTCTGCAGCTTTTTTGAAGTTACAGTTTTTGCCAGCTCTGTGAAAAAAGTTTAGACCTCACAGAAGCTGTTGCATACTTCAAAAGAGAAAAAATTTCCTCTAGTCATAAAGCTGCATCATTTCAGTATTGTTGTCTGTGACCAGAGCACGTCAATGAAGCAGAAAAGGTGAATGGAAGACCACCTAAAATGTAAAGTTACATGAAACTTTGAAGCCCAAAAAGCCAAAGTCTTAGACTTTGTAAGCTGATATCAAAAGGAGGGGCTTTACACCTCTTTTGGGGCTTCCACTACAGCTGAAACCCTTTGCATATCTTTTCTTAAAAACTATTTAAAATCTTTTATTAGTGTATAATACAGTTAACAAAGGTCTAGAGAAAATTTTACTAGGGGCTATTTCCTTAACAGAAGGAAGTAGTAGTAATATTGTTAATAAAATTTGTAGTGGTTTTTAAACTCTGTGGGTTTTCTTTATACATACCCATCTTACCTTCATCCATAATTGTTACTGCTTCCTCAGTTATCTGACTTCCTGATCCAACTGAAGTTTGTGCGTTGAAGTAAAACTTGTACCGTGTGCTGTAATTTAGATTTTTTAATATCAAGCTGCTCTCGTTGGCAGGAATTCTTATCTCTACCAAGGGTCCTAATTCATGTGTGTTGTTAACTGTTGTTATAAGAAAAAAAAAAAAAAAGAGTTAGGAAAATTGCCAACATTATCATTGTGTTAAAAAAGGCTTTTTTATTTGTATGTATTTGTTTTGTTTGTCTGCTGCATTGTTCATTTCAGGTTTTATGAATGATAATCTACAGTTTCAAAATAAAGTCACATTTGTGTGAGGGGCCAAAATTCAACAGGGAGATAAGAAACGCCTACAAGTTTTTTTTAGTTCAAGTTCCATTCTTGTAAGTATCTGAATCCAAGGCAACGGTGTCCACATCAAATCATCCAAAGTTACACACATTTGAAACACTGATCATTAAAAAATTCTGAAACTCTAAACTAGCTATCTCATAATAAATTCAGTAGGCCTAGGAAAAAAAATACTGAAGTGACTTGTATCTAATGCCAAGGAACAGTAGAAGTTGGTAAGTGGAAGAAAACAAATTTCCTTAACCTGTTCCATGCACACGAACCTCTTAATTTCCAATGTCACTGCTGACCAATTTCTGGGCAAGTAAGCAGTGGCATGCGGATCTTAAGGAAATGATTTATAGCTCTGATATGAGTAAATGGCACATTTATGATCTTTTCATTTAAAAACTAAAATACCATGAAATTTGACAACAATATAATTTGATGTATTTTGATCTACTTCTAATGATATTTTCTCTGCAGTTAGAATACAGGATTTGTAAGTGGCAGTATCTTGCTTCTAAACTGGCTGTCAATTATATGTAAGGATTTCACCTCCATTTTTCTGTGAAACATGGTTTGAAGAAATGAAAGTGATGGAAAAATGCTAACCTTGTACTTGAGCAAGTGAAGTTTTCCAGAGTCACAAATACATTAATCTTTTTCAAACCTGACGTCTACAATGCAATCATATCTTTTGTACATTATAAATTTACCATAGTTTTTTCTTAATACATGGATTGCTACTTGGTAGACATACTGTCTAAGTTAGAGTTATATAGTCACAATTAACTTACTTGGCTGAAACTTCAGTATATATGATGTCAAAACACCATTTGGACGGGTAGGTGAACCCCATTCCAGAGTCAGAGAATCCAGTGTTGGGTTAGTAATCTTCAAAAAGGAGGGTGAGCTAGGAACTTTTAAGAAGAATACAGTAGATTAACGTAAAACAGCTCATGAATTATTAATTCTTAAGATTACTGTATTGAGCCAGATTATTATTTTTTAATGTCCAAGATGCAAATTCAGTAATTACACCCTTAGTATTCTATTTCTGAATATACCACACTTAAGTTTATGCTCTACCTTTCTCATTTCATACCTCCTTCAGGAGTCTTAAATACTTTGTCTGGGCTTGCTGGTCCTTCTCCTTTACCATTAACAACTCTAACGTTCAGTTTGTAAGAACTATAGGGCTCCAGCCCTGGCAACATTCCAGAAGTCTTGTTTCCCCTGAAAGTCAAGATCTTTTTTTCTACATGCCGCCTACTCCTTCTGGATAGACTCTGCACTTTCCAGTAGTAAACCTAAAGACAGAAGAAAATCTACAGTGAGTGTTTAGGTGTTCTAATTTTACAAACTCCAAGCTTTTTGATGAGTATCCATGAATTAGAGGTACGAATAACTGCAATTTTAATAAGTTCAGGTGAGAAACAGCATAGAGCTTTCCTGCTCCAGAAACAGACCTTGTCCAGAAACAGTCATGTCTACACAACTGGGTGAAGACCAGTTCTCCTAATGCTCAAAGCCAGTTTGACACAAGCTCTGGTTTGGAACTGCATGTGATGGTTCTCATGTTAACAAGTCCATCTCAGAGGCAGGACTCATTCATACCGTCCATTCTTGCAGAAAGATGTCTACATAGCTTCCAACGCAGACCTGCACTTTGCCACCTTGTTATGTCACACACCTGACTATGTTATTCCCTGTGATGTGGAAGCCAAGTAGATATTTTTAAATGGGAAAGAAACAAAAAGATTTGTCTAGGCTCGAAAAATATACAAGTTCTGAAAGGACTCTGAGGTTACAGTCATGGAATGATCTCCACCTAGGGACAGGAAGACTATTCCTCCATTTATGTGAGAACTAGATCAGACCACAAAGCTGATTCTGGTGTCCAATTTGCTGATTAAATTTCTAAGAAACTACAGATGAATCTCAGAGATAATTACCTTGACTGCACTCTCTTTACTACACAGTCTCTCTACCATGATATCTGGAAAGATATTAACAGTTGCCCCTACAAAGACTTGTGTTACTCCTAGGACTGTCACCTTCAAATACATCATTGTTCATTTTTCACAGCATAATTTCCATGCATGTATGGTCACACACTAAAACTGGTATAGCAATGTAAATGGGGAAAATTCTGGTTCCATTTAAGCCAACTGCAAAACACATCTTTAATTAAGGAAGCTGGGATTTCACATATGAATTCAAAAAAGGGAACTGTTAAGACTTACAAAGCCCAACTACATAGCTTATAAAGCAATGTTACACTAACACCAGCTTTCTATTGCTAACAAAGTATCATTTCACTCTAATCACCGTTAAGTGCCATTGTGTTTTACATGGCTTGAGTTAATGTTTTTCAACACTGCCAGCTGTCATCCTGTAGCTCTCATCCTACCAACTAGTGTAGAAAGCCATTTACAAGCTTATAAAAGCTTGAAGTGTTGGTACTATTAGTATGGAAACTCATCAGGAATGGTTCATGATATTTTAAGAACTGTTAGCCAGTAACTTTTCACAAAGCACATTGTTATAGTTGGGTCATCACTTTTCACTAGCCAGGCTGAAATTAAAAAAAGAGCTTTAATAAGCTGGGTTTGATAAGCAGTGATTTGGAAGAGGAATGACAGTAAAAGAGACTACAGCACATTTTTCACATACTGTATTGAATAAGCACTAAGTTCATAAGAATAAGAGGAAAACATTGCAGCAGTAACAATGAAAAGAATTACTTTTAAAATTTCTTCTTAGGTTTGAAATGCTTTATAGTACCACAGTATACCAAGTAATAGCTAGGTTAATGCAAGAGCAAAATATGAGTGACGTGCTGTAGACTGCTGTTAGTTAGATGTCTTCCTGCTTTGTTCATACACTTCTCTTCATGACATGACTCTTTAGAGAAATACCCCTCTCTTTATTAAGAAATAAGTCCCTAATGCAACACTGCATATTGGGCTACTGTCTGAAATAATTTTATTAATAAGGAAAGCCTGAGTTTGCTAGGAGGATTTTGCTGATGTGTTTAAAAAGAGATAGCCATGTGCTTTGTAAACTTTGTCAATAACTAAGACACTTAAAGCATACTTTGCATCCATGAAAAGTTTTCAGCCTGTATTCAGAGAAACCTTTATAACAGTAACTATCAACTAGGTCTTAGGACTTGTCATGCCTTGTCTAGTTTTTAACCTATTTTAGCTTGATTTTGCTGCATCTGCAACTTATTCAAGGATATACCATTGTCTTGTTTGTCCTAGCCGTAACAGCAAAACCACTCAGTGGTCAGGTCTGTTGTCAATCCTGTGGTCTTGAGCTTGTTTTATTTATGATTAGTGACTAACTTATTTTAGCTTCAGTTTCGCTTAACTTTGTGTAATTGAGTGGTTCTCCGCCCCACAGAAAAAAAAAATCATACTGTATACAGAGAAGGACTAAAACACTAAACAGTTGGCATGACTAACCCCTTAGACCAAGTGGAGAGGAAAGCGTGCAGCCCATTAGCAAAAACAGGATAGAAAAAACCCCTCAGAGACTCCAAGTCTGAGGAAAAAGAAATCTCCATCTAAACTTGGGATGATGACAACTCACTGTAACCATATCTCTGACCAGTGAGAACACCTGATGTTTGGGCAGATGTTTTTGTCTACGGATTTTTTTGCATTATTAATGATCTTTAACAGAAATTTTGTGATTCAGATTATGAGCATTAGCGTTGCTGTAACTGGATTAATAATAAGCATTAACTTCACTAAGTTCTAACTCTAATCCTCACGTAATGGACGTTTTCTTTTGGTTGCCCATTTGTTTGTGAAATACCCAGTTGATAGGAGACTGTCATCTAACACATAAACATCTAACAGATCAGTAAGTCCTGTTTCTCAGCCAAGTTTATTATCTAGGGCAAAGCACCACACTAATTACAAATACTTATGCTAGCTCATACTGAACTAGCTTAAGTCTCTCTGGATGGTGGTATTTTGTGTCAGGTAAGTGACATTCACATACCAGGAACTCACATTCATGTGGTAACTGAAATTCAGTTTCAATGCTTTTGAATGTGAGTCCTCCATTTTATAAGTATAATGTACATTTATTCTCCTCCAAATATTTTTTAGTCTTTTCATTTTTCAAATATTTCTTTTTCCTTCTTTCATTTAAATAGAAGTAGTTCAAATTAGTCTGTCTTACAAAGTAACCTATTTTGGGCTGTTTAACTAGTCTGTTTTGTTAGAACATATTCATTAGTATACTTGCAGAGGAGCAAAGAAGTAATTATTTTTTATTTTCTTCTATTGCTGCATAGGAAGTCAGTATATCCTCTCATTCCACTCTTCCCTCCACAACCAGTCTACTGCACTTCTGCAGTTTTCACTCTTGATTTTCCTCTGATGGGCTTCTAGTGCAACTTCTGAAGCATCTTCTGCTATCAGATTTTCCCTGTCCTCCATGGACACCAGTTCCCCCAGTTTCTAACCTTGAAGTCCTTCTGCCTCCCATTGTCTATTAACTGCAGTCTTTTGTCTCCAACACAGCCTTCTCAGTTATCATCAAAGGCAGCACATTATCGTACAGTGAGCTTCCTTCAATTATATGTACACTCCAACTCTTCTGCCATTTCCTATCTCCTTAAATTGAATTTAAACTGACCTTTTTCCTGGCCTCCAAAAAGACGCAGTACCCAGCATAAGAAGGCCAACAGCATCCAGGCCAGTATCAGGAATACTGTGGCCAGCAGGACTAGGGAAGTGATCGTCCCCCTGTACTCAGTACTGGTGAGGATCCACCTCCAATACTGTGTTCAGTTTTGGGCCCCTCACTACAAGAAAGACACTGAGATTCTGGAGCATGTCCAGAGAAGGGCAACGAAGCTGGTGAAGGGTCTAGAGCACAAGTCTTATGAGAAGCGGCTGAGGAGCGGCTGAGGGAACTGGGGTTGTTTAGCCTGGAGAAAAGGAGGCTGAGGGGAGACCTTATCGCTCTCTACAGCTACCTGAAAGGAGGCTGTAGCGAGGTGGGGGTTGATCTCTTCTCCCAAGTAACAAGCGATAGGACAAGAGGAAATGGTCTCAAGTTGCGCCAGGGGAGGTTTAGATTGGATATTAGGAAAAATTTCTTCACCAAAAGGGTTATCAAGCATTGGAACAGGCTGTCTAGGGAAGTGGTGGAATCGCCATCCCTGGAGGTATTTAAAAGACGTGTAGACGTGGTGCTGAGGGACATGGTTTAGTGGTGGTTTTGGGAGTGTTAGGTTTATGGTTGGACTCGATCTTAAAGGTCTCTTCCAACCTAGATGATTCTATGATAAGCTAGCAAGTGGCCAGTTACTCAGAACTGAAGATGTGATTTAATCATTTTATGGCAGAAGATGAGTAATTTTAGCATTAGACCCAGAACAGACTCCTACAGAAACTATTTCTCCTCATCCTTTAAATATCCTTTTGGAATAAGATCTGTGAAACTATTATAATTTTTTTAATTTATATAACGTGTGCAAATTTCATTGCAAATATCCCATTTTTCTTCCAGGACAAATGTCACAGGAGGCTAGTACTACAAGGCTGAAACACTGCTGAACTTTAAATGAACTGTATCGATGCTGCTGTTCTTGTCAGTGAAACTTGTGAGCTCACTGAAAAGCAAGAGTCCTCTTATATGTCAGTTACTTCAATCTGGATACTGTCTCATACAGGAAGAGTGATCTATTTTAATAAATGAGGAACAGAAAGCTTTTGACTGTACTTACTTTGTACCCTTGAAGGTGTCCTCGGACAGTTTTTAGTGGAACTGGGTCCCAATGCACCTTTGCTAATGTGCTGTTAATAACATGAACCTGCACATTGCCTGGAGCAACCATTGGCACTGTGTGGAAAGGACGCAACAAGTACCTGGTTAGAATGAGACACTACACGAATACTGCATTCAAGGAGAAGCTGAAAATTTTCTCCAAGTTAATTCATTTTAATTACAAAAACCCTACTATCCTCCTTTTTCAATATTTTACTATTTTAAATACCCATTTAGGTGACACATTTAGTTGCTTTTAATTAGTACAACTGAGTCAAACTACAAAACTTACAGTCTTCCCCGGAATGTCCGATCACCTCTGATGGCTCTGGTGCATATCCCAGGTCATTTAAAGCTTGTACTTTTATTTCATAAGGAACAAAGGTTGGTGTACCAGACACAATATATTTAGATACATTTGCAACTATAACAGATGTCCATTCATCATCAACATCTTTCTGACGCCAGCTCACTTTGTACTGAAGCCCTGGTCCGTTAGACTGAAAACCTTTCAAAGACTGAAATGAAAAGAGTAAATGAAATTGTTTTAAAAATATTTTGAAGCATCTGAAAAATACAAAGTCACAAAGGAAATACACTGATTCTTCTTTAGAATTGTACTGAAAATTTACCACTGTGTTCTGTGACAGAGAAGCACCACTGAAATTTCCAAGCTGTGCAATTAAGCTTTTACAGGAGGCCAGTTCAGTTGCTTTTCATTCATTAGTAAAAATCACACTGAATGGTGATTCTGGCTAATTCTCATGCAACCATACATTGTGATTTCTGCATACATATTTTGTTTTCAAATATTTCTTAAAAAGTGGAAGAGGGAAAAACAGACTTACACTAACTCCCTATAAACAGTGTTCCCTAGACAATGTTTCTTGCCTGGGATAGGAAATTGTTTTGACATGGCTTTCCTTGAGCTTCTGTCACGATGGTAACAGCACGATAGAGAAAACTTTTCCACCGAAGTATTTTAGTGGAAGAGTGCACAGTAATTTAGTTTATCACAAAAGTTAAGGGTAGAATTAGGATTCACATTAGAATTCGTTCTAAAAATAAGGCCCTACTTGAGATAAACCATAATTTACATATTTAAGTTCTCCTAAATTGGCAGCAAAACATCCTGTTTTACCAAATTAATGGCTTATCTTGAGAAATCACTCAAGGAAAATACAGCACCTTATTTTATTTTATTTTTCATAATGTATGCAGCTTTCTCCTGAAAATGAAGACAGGAAATGTGTGGATTTTACTCTTTTTCAAGAATGTTTTAAGCGAGCAATGCATTGTGTATTCTCATAGCATGTTAGATCATTATTATTTCTCTGAAAAAATGCTACTTACAGACCTGAAAACAAACAAATGAAACCTCAAAAAAACAAACTTACCTCCCATGTTATTACCAAATTATCAGGTTCTGAGCCTATCCCTTGTACATTAGAAGGATTTTCATCAGGGTCTAAAAATAAAATATTTACACGTGAACAAGAATGACTGCTGTTTGCATTCCACGCAAATTCAACGCCATTTATGGTATAAATCAATCACTGCTAAGTGGGAATAGTTATTTACTTGCAGATTTTGTCAGGTACTGCTCAGATGGTTCACTCGGCTGACTTCTGCCAATCTCATTGACAGCTATCACACGGAATGAGTAGTTGACATACGGAGACAACTTCAACTGCACTGTTGTCTGAGTTCCAGGAACTTCCGTCTGGTAATGCCATACCCCTGGTTCATGCAGCCCATCTTCATATTCAATCACAAAGTCTGTAAAGAGAAATTGAATCCAACTTTATGTCAAAACTTGCAACACCTTCCTAGATCAGTGTAGGCATTTCTGAATGAGCTAATCAGAAAGGAGTGACACAATCAACTTTTTTAAAAATCACAGAAATTGAAATGTAAGTACATAAACCAGAACACAGATCTGTAATGTGGATGTCAAAAGTAAAAATATGATAGAAACACTCTTACTTTCATTATTTGGTATTCTCACTAATGCAGCTACCTGTCAGGAAACACGTTATTACAAGTGCTCGCTCTCAGGTACTGGATTTTAATCTAACAGGAACCCTTGAACTATCACAGCAAGGAAGTAGGACAAGATTGGAATTTTGATGCAAAAGTAATATTTGGCTGACAAATATATTGGTCTTAGTTGTATCAAGCTGACAGTAAGTAGTACCTGTACAATATTAAAACTCTGAGTATTCCATTTTCCCCAATAAGACTGGCTTATTGAAGAACTATCTAAAGTCAAGAACCAGTACTTGAGGAAGGTTTTCAAGAGCACTTCTCAGTACCTTCAAATTAAGTCAAGGAATGTATGTTCAGAAGTTAAATTTCTTGAGAGTTATCTGTGTGAACATTACGATGATTACTGTTAAGACCCTACAGAGCATATAACCTCAGGGATAAATAGGTTTGTAGAACTCCAGAAAGAAAATCACATTCATTCTCAAAGACAAAAGGACACCTTTTTCAGCTGTGAAACAGCTAAAAAAGCTTCCTGCTCTTAGGTAGGAAGATATAAATTTTGAAACACTTAAGAGGAATTGTTAGGATACAGAAAATAAATGGGAGAGGAATTCATAGTCTGAGTATATTCCATGGAACCTTAAGTTTAGATATATGAAATTTACATGAGCAGCAAATGTTTGTGTGTTGCATAACAAAAATTTTCCCCTATCTCATGTATAGATGGGGACAAGAAGCCAGAATATGACTTGGAAGACATCCTGTTTGCACTTTAAAGAAATTCTGAGGGGCATCTAGAAAATGCTTTTAGAAGAATACTTTACAGTACCACATAGAAATACTCCACAAGAGTTTGAGAAGCCAAGATGTTCAAGAAGTAAAACAGATAAACAGTACTAATCATAGCCTTCTGGACTTAAAGCTTGCAGATTTTATCCTGACCCGAGTAGTAAGAAAGATGGAGAACTGGCCCCAAATTACTGCATGAGTTATAGTTGGTGTTGTGTGCGCAGAGATAAAGGTCTTAGGATGTGATATTTTCTGGATGAAAGTCTTTGTTGAAAAGGTGAGAATATTACATGTTTTTAAAAAAAAAAAAGCACCAACAAAGTTTTCACTACTGCATTTCTTCCCTAGTAACTAACATGCTGCCTGCAATTCTAGTAGAACAATTTATAGGACGCTTCAAGGAAAAAAAATCTATTTGAGCTCTCAGAGAGATGCTAGCATGTCAATCGTATTACTTGTGTAAAAGGAACACTCATAATGAAGTGCTATCTTTGAGTCCTGATCTGCACTTTGAAGTGATAGTAGCAGCACCAGCAATAACAGGCTTACTTACAAAGCAAATGCCTTATTTTGCAGGCTCTCAGGGGACCACACAGCAATATAAATTGTATTATAATTAAAAGCCGCATTACTTAGTCAGAACAGTTCAATTTCCAATATCAGAGTGCATGCAGTATCTCGCTTCCACAAAAACTCTGACATGAGCCAACACCACCTCTTTTGAAACTGTGATCTCATTCCTATAGAAAGGCAAGACTTGTGTCTTCTGGTTAGAAAAAAATGAAAAAGCTGATACAAGAGTATATGAATAGGCCGTAACTTAAATACAATTCAACTATTTACATCAGACTTCTATATATTATATTTTTTTAAAGCATATTACTAGCTGATATACATTAGGCAAGTCTGAAAGTGTAAAACTTCAGCAAAATCCCTTGGTGTTTCATTGAAATGCAATCAATATCTTTGATGTATTCTGAAATTTCTGAAATTCTGATATACAAAACTTCCTTTCCAGATGCCTGATCCTTACGGTTTGTGTTCAGTGTCGATACTGACCAGCATCAGACCCTGGAGAGCAACTCTCAGTAAGTTAGCCTAACTCATTTGTTCACAATATAATGTGTACCCTGGGCTTTGGAACTTGTGGCAGTTATTAACTAAAAATACACTGCATAAATAATTAAATAATTATATTAAGTTGCTGATAATGAAAAAGTTGCCCCGACAAATCTTTCTGATCCTATTATTTTTTGGAAAACAAATAGTAACATCCTTCTTCCTTCCTCCTAGTTTCCCCCTTTATCCTCTCTGTTTAATATAAGCAAAAGTATTTTTCATCATGCTCTACTGGGAGGAGTAATAGCATTTAAGATCAATTTCATGTCTCAAAAGTTTATAGGTGTTTATTTTCTCTGTCTTATGGACATACTTTATTCCTTCAACTGTCCGGACTAGAAAAAACCAGAAAAACTCTCTGCCTTATATTTTCACAAAGCATAAGCTTCTGTATCGGTAGTGATGGATAATCCCTGAAGATACTGGTACTGACGTTATTTCAAATTAATGGGAATTACAAAAGAGCTAATGCAAGATGTTAGTAGCTCTCTCCTTCAGAAGCATACAACTAATGAACAAGTCTGCTCTCTACATATTCATGAGACTGGACCCTGGACCTTGTCAGACAGAGCTCACATCAATATCAACTTCTATGTTAACTAGCACAGGTTTCTGGATCAAAAGCCCAGCTCTTTAGGGCAGTAAATAAGTCTTTCTGCTTGGTTGTGCAGTAGAGGACATACAGTGAATTTTTGTTATGTAAATAAATGGCAACCGTAGAGAATAAATTTACCATTCTTCCATGCTGCACACAAAATTTATCTCAAAACTCTGTGGTATCTGAGAACAGTAAACGTAATGCTGTTAACGTAATGCAATAGATACAAACAATCATACTTGTAATGGGGCTGTTATTTTCATCTCCTGGTATCCACGAGAGTTCAACGCTTCTTTCTAGCTGACCTGTCAATTCCAAGTCAAAGGGTGGATTTGGCCGAGCTGTAAATCAAATGAACACAAAGTAAATAATCACACCAGAATATGTAGTTTCCTATTTGAAAAAATCCTTACATTCCAATCAAAAGAATTCCACAAATGCAGCAGGGCAGATCTACTCACTTATGTAAGCGTGACTTAATGACCATTAGCATGCGATTGTTACAAAACAGAGATAAAACGGAGAACTGATGTATCTGGAAACTTCTATACATTAACAAGAATCTATATTTGATTTTATCTATGTCTGATTGCACTGTGGTATAAAAAATGTAATGACATGCAAAGAATTATGAAATCCATGTTCCGTTTATCATTGAATGATTATCGGTGGTTATCTATTGTAACTAGAAATACGTTAGAAAACATGGAAAATAAGGAAGTATTCACATCAAAGAAGCTTTTCTAGAATCACTACAAATATTTTGCATGTGAATTCAAAACAAGTATAGTTCAAATAGAAACTAACTACAAGTTACTAAGTAATTTATTTTTTGCTGCACTTCTAAAAAATCCTGAAATACTACACAAGCTCTTAATATACATCTTTATAATGCATAAAGATGTAATTGTCCATTCCCAATTGCTGAAAATAATTAATTATATGATTTGTTACAGAAAGATCAAGACTAATGAGTAGGTTGATTTAAGAATCCATAAGCATTTTCACTGAATGTGATAGGATTTACATAAAAGTGCTTAAGATGCTCTTAATTAAAAATGTTTTGAGGCATGTTATAGTGCATTTTAAAACCTACATTCAGAAAAAGATGCTACCAAATTAAAGGCCTTATGCTGTCAAATTTAAGACTGTACCTGACTGACAGATTTTCTGGGGAATTTCAGCTTTAATTTTAAAATCCTTATTAGCAATTTCATTAGTCAGAAACCAAACTGGTCAATATGGTACCATCCATTTTATGAGTGAAGTAAAATGAAGACAAACTATGAAATAAAGTACACCAGGCCTACAAAGCTGTCATCCAAAGCAATGCAAAAACATACCATAATTTGGTTGGTGCCAAGTTCTTTGATAGTGAATTAGCTTTCAATGAACAGTTGGATTTACCTTTTAGACCTTTCATTTATTATATAACTAATTTGCATTACAGTGCTCTCTATGAGAAAAACATTACCACACTGTAACCAACCTTATTTAAAAATAATTTATCCCTGAAAATCATTTATTCCCTAAAATACAAAGCAGACTGCACTGTAAAATTCCAAAGTCCAGTACTCCAGCAATGAAGCAGTTGGTAAAATGGGATGAAACCACACACACACACACACACACAAAAACACAGGAAAAGGGAAAAAAAAAAAAGATGTTGCACTTTGCAATAGGCAAATAAGAAATATATCTGGCAGATGATGTAGAAAGAGAACTTCAGATTAGTTTACCGTAAATGATAGCTGGAGTTGGGGGAGCAGCTGAAAAGAACATTAATATAAAGGATTTAATCAGTTAGTAGCCAAAGAAACAGAATACTGTAGGCAGTTACAGACTATAATTATTAGAGACAAAGAAAAGTTAACTTATTTAGAGTAAATGGTTGATTTCAAATAATACATTGATAATTTTTCACTGAAAAGTTATAAAAGTCTTCTTGAATTTTTTATCCATATTTTTAATAAGGACAGATCAAGAAAATAAATAAAGCAAGCAATCTTATAAAAACTTCTAAATAAGTACGAGACGGTTGGCATATGTCATTCCTGGATAGGCATAAGATTACAACACAATTTTAAAACACAAGCATACTTGACTTTGAGTCTCAGCTTGAACTCAGGTAAGAATCATTCAGGACATCTACTTAAAACTTTCTTACAAATTGGGAGAAGGGGCAAAGTAACATCTTTTACAACAATCTACAATTATAGAAACTTAACAGAGAGAACAAATTTAAAAAGAAATCCTTGAAAAGTCATACAACCAAGCATGTTCAGTCTTTCTGAAGCATAATTAAGCTGCAAAAGGGCTTCCTGAAATAACATGTTTACGTTCAAATATTCTGCAGGACGTAATCTACTGTGTTAGCTCAGATGTGATCCAAATAAAAACCTTTACAGCATGCAACTGAATGTGTCCTGTGGCTACGGGACTCTTGTGTAATAGCTGATTCAAAGGCAAACTTTATGGTAAGACTGTATTTTTAAAAAACTGAAACACATTTACAAATAGGTGACATTTCCTTTGTCCCATCCTAGAAACCAAACCAATGTTTGTGCTTTTCATTTTAAATCTAATGCTGTTTTCATACTTAACAGTAATTAAACACAATTCTGCTACCATAAAGTTTGAGAGTATTCTTACCAACAACAGTAAGCACAGCACTTGCTGAAACACTGTCCAGAGTAGTATTAACTATGCAAGTGTATGTTCCATCATCTTTATCAGTTACGTTCATAATGGTCAAGTTGTCTTTACCAACTAGAAACCTGCAAATACAATAGATTCAGCCACTGATTTTTCAATAACTGGTACGGTTGTAAGAAACTTGCATAAGACATTACCAAATCCTGTATACTTGTGTATTTCAGCAAATACCTATACTGCAATGTAAACTATGGGACTACATCAGCCTTTTCTACATTGCTCTTGATCATCTTCCCACAGTAACTATCCTAATGTGCTTTTACTTCCAAACATACTCAAACAACTTCTAATTATCTGTGATCTAGAGCAAAAGTCTTCCATTATCCTTTGGCTTTTTATGCCAATTATCTTCTTACAATTGATATAATGGTCAATGTGCACAATTAAAAAATTTTACATCTCATTTCAATTTGAATTCTAACTTAATATCTTCACCACATTAGGTGAGTCCTTTAGTCACCAAATATGGGATAGTGATGATATTTATCAGCCTTCTTTGGAAAACATCAATAGGTCAATATGTTCCTTTCAAAGATCAGGAAAAGGAGCAGACAAAAGAAACTAGAAAATTAAAAATAAAGGAAAATTATTTTGTCCATACCTTTCATCATCTGGCAGTTCATCGTTGTCTTTCAACCATATAACTGTTGGTAATAAGGTAGAATCATATTTTATTATACACTCAAATGAAACTTGGCCATATCTCTGAATCACTTTGTATTCTGGCTGTTTAATTATCATTGTTGGATCTGAAATTTAAAATTACTATTAGATATTTAGAAAGTCTGAAATTCTATACTAACCTGTGATGAAAGAGTGATTTATTTCTTACCTTTAACTTCCAATTGCACCTCATTTTGTATCTTTCCTAATTCATTCCTTGCTACACATGTGTATGTACCAGTACTATCCTTTTGAGCCACCGGAATTTCCAAGGTTCCATTATCATGGAAAATGTATTCATTTCCACGCAAGATGCTACCTTTCACTCCCTTAAACCTTTATATGAAAAGTAATATCATTATCCAACATCATAGTTAAATTCTGTTGTATTTTATGATCAGAAAATGCAAACTTGGGACTGCCACATTAGAAAATACAGACAGAATCACATAATGAAATTTAAACTTGACTCTGTAGGGATAACAACTGTTGTTACATTAAGTATAGGTAAAATTGTATTAGTCTATTGTAATCAGCATATATTTAAAAATACACTATTTTAAAATTGTAAATAGAGTAAAAATAGTTTTAAAGCTTTAAATGTTTGTTTCCATAGATATAACTGCCTCTTTTTACATAACTTAAGCACAAGTACTATAGCTTACCATTCAATTTCAGGCTTAGGTGAACCAAAATAAGCACAGTCTAGCAATGCAGGACTATCTGCGATGACTTGATACAGTTTATTAGCAGGAGTTAGAATTCTTGGTGGCTCAGCTGAAAAGACAAAGATATCTGGATATAGATACGAAGATGCAAGTATGAAATACTAAGATATCAACAATGGCCTAAAGAATTATATGTTAACATCCTTCTCTGAAGTGACTTCTGGTCTCAGTCTAGGTCCAAATACATTCTACTGCCAGTAGCCTGAGGAAATGTTAATGTAGGAGAATTATCTTGTGAAAAACAGATGCATCTTCCCTGTTTACAAGTAATAGGGCTAGGCACCAAAGGCAATGATTTAATTTGGAAAATCTAAATCAGAACATACTTCAAGAAGAGAAACTCCTGGGAACAAACTGAACTACATAATTCCGAACAAACCTGCAGGCAGGAAGAAGCTAAGATGCATTTTTGGTGAAACACCTACATTTTGTAAAGGAACTATGGAACCAAAGTGAGTTCTTTCATTTAAAAGACAGTGTCTCTCAATCAAAAGATCTGCCAGTTCCTGCAGGAGAGTCTTTAAAGGCCGTTCTGCCCAGGATTTTGCTACTAGCTTTGTGAAATTCAGCAAGAAGAATTAGAGAGGGCACCATATCTCCTAACTAGAAACACATTCTTGGGAGGCCTTCAAGACAAATGCGTAATCATGTCCCCTTGCAATAGCAATTTAGAGATCATCTATTTAACTGATCCAAAACACCCACAACCAATAACTGTACTGAAAGATACTAACTTAAGGAATATTAATTCCTGCCTTGTTATGCTTCCGTTCGCTTGATTTACATAAACAAACAAAAAAAAGTGATAAAATTTCTTCCAAGTTTTCCCCAGCTTTCACACTATCCTTCTTACTTAAGAATAGTGAAAGTGAAATTCAGGAATATCCTACAAAAACACAGTATATATACCCTTGCCTTTTACAGGGCTCAGGACATACGTCCCTTCCCACTGAAGGCCTCAAGCAAGGCTTGAGCATGCAATCTGTGTAGTAGCAGGAGACAACTGAATATGCAAGCAAACTGAAAAATATGAAATCTGTTTCTTACCCAGAACATTCACAAATGCGTTTGCTAGCAAGTATCCATATTCATTAGAAGCATTGCACTGATAGACAGCACTTGACCTTTCTTGCACATGTGAGAAAATAATAGTATCACCATCTACCTTTCTGCTTGGATCTTCTGGGGCAACTGTTGGTGTAAAATAAAAAAAAAAATGTGTTTCTTAAACTGCTGTTGGATGATATGTTTCATACTTCTGAAAAGAAGAAACAATTTGAAAGACCAACACACCCTTTCTTCTATTTTCCTGGGTGACTGGTTAGATGTGAATTTCAGTAAGATTAAGGAAGTTATTCCAGTTCTACAAATATTTAACCCAGAATGGTAATTTCCCATTTTTTGAGAGTTTTTTGTTGTTGTTCGTTTTTCAAAGAATTGAAGCTGAAGTCCCAGTTTGCATGCATTACAGAGGAAAAATACTGATATGACAAGATTCATGCAAATATAGACAATATCTAGAAAAAATAAGGAAATATTTCTGAGTGTCAAAAGAAAATTATGTTAGAGTGACACTGGAACTTTACAATCCTCTGTGACTTAAAGGTTTCAGCTTTTCAAATTGGTTGTTACACCATAAATAATTATCCAAATACAAAAATAGCCTTACTCAGTTGAAAACTATCTTAGACTAAAACACAAGTAATTCTTTCACACAAAATCAAGTCTTCACAAGAGCAGTGATAGTAATTCGGTAGGTGGCACTCTTTCCCTTTTTTAAGAAATATACAATGCCATTTCCTCAACTGTTCTGTAGTAGCCTGAGCTGTCACACAGCTCTTGCATCCCAGAAGAATCGGGAATATATCTGAAAATAAAATTCTGAGATATTACTGAAGAATAATAGCTGTCAGTTATGATACAACTGGATAGAGTCAGAGAGGATCAACAGAGAAAAAAACTTAGCTTGTAACACTGCATTACATAAAAATGCACAAACTACAGTTTAATATTTTACATAAATATTAAATCAAAACACATCATTGTATTATTAATATTGAAACTTAATGGTGAAATATTTAATATTAATATTAAAAATAAATGCATATATGTGTACATAAATGCATCATAGTTTGGTTGCATCATCAAGATTGACACCTGTATATATTATTGGAACTTGAGAAAATAAGTATATTTGTGGAAGTCATTTTCATATAAAATAATTTCTCATTTCTTTGGATTCATAGATAGTTCGTGATCAGTTAACTAAATTAACATCAGTTTTTTTAAGTGGCAAAGCCTTTTGATTCAGACAATATCTTAGTACTCATCTGTAAAGAAAAAGGAGAAATTTCTGCTACATTTTCTCAAATCTGCTGAAGTATCTGTTACTGAATTCTCTGAGAGAAGAATGAAAGTAGACAGATAAAGGGGACCACAGTGCTCCCACCTGAGGGTATTTCCATCTTGAGTGAACTCTTAAGGCCATTTTGCATTACATCAATTTCCAAACAGATGCCTCAAGAATGGTTTTCGACTCCATTTTTAACCCCTATCTTCCATCACTCTGAGTTCAAATCAATATCACAAACTCAAAACTTTCAGAAAGGAAGAAAAAGGTACTACTGGAATTTTAAATGCTTAGGATTCTGGATTGTTGGCACTTATTTTTCTTCTCTTTTGCTTTACTTCCTATTGTGTTCCATGTTCCCCTATTGCTTCCTATTCTGTGTAAATGACATTTTCATTAAAAGATTCATGGACTGAAAATAGATGGAGCAGGTGAGTAGCCCAGCAGGCAGACCAGTCCGCATACAAATCACAATTAAATGGAAAATACGCACACCCGCCCTCCCAGGAGGTAGGAGATCTGCCCATGGCTGTTCCAATCACTGCTACCTCCTGCCCCGGGCTCTGGGCTTCCCTCCACTCAAGCCCTCTGAATCCTGCAGCGTTTTCTGCATACAGACAGATCTTTAATGGGTGCACACACTCCTATACATAATACCTTGCAGGCTGATGGTAGGATCCCTTCAGAGAGATTGGAAGCCATTAGTTCAATCCTCTATGACTGAAGCAGGAACTGGATCTTAAAAGAATGATCTAACCATTAAATTATCATAAAAAAAAAAAAAAAAGGTAGTATCTTTGCTTCCCACTGCTGTATTTAAGGAAAAAAAAGAGATCTCCGTCTTCAGTTATTTGAAGGAAAGGAGGTAGGTGCCTGTTGTCAGACAAGGGCTTCAAGCTGTGGGTCCCAAAAGGGGAAAAACCAAACTCAGGAGTGTCAGGTTAGTTAGTGCTTCCTTTTGACTGGTCTAGCCACTTGCGTGCTGAAGGCCACCAATTTTAGAAAGCTCTGTTGAGACTGGTGTCTATTCAGCAGTCTGTTTTCTGACTCATCCTCCCACACAACACCAACAGAACCTACATGTCTTTGTCCATGTGCTGGGGCCATGAAAATGATCAGAGGGCTGGAGCACCTCTCCTATGAAGACAGGCTGAGAGACTTGGGGTTGTTCAGCCTGGAGAAGAGAAGGCTCCGGGGAGACCTTAGAGCAGCCTTCCAGTATCTGAAAGGGGCCTATAAGAAAGCTGGAGAGGGACTTCTTACAAGGGCATGTAGTGATAGGACAAGGGGTAATGGCTTCAAACTGGAAGAGGGGAGATTTAGAATAGATCTCAGGAAGAAACTTTTCACTCTGAGGGTGGTGAGACGATAGAACAGGTTGCCCAGGGAAGTTGTGAATGCCCCATCCCTGGAAGTGTTCAAGGCCAGGCTGGATGGGGCTTTGAGCAACCTGGTCTAGTGGGAGGTGTCCCTGGACATGGCAGGGGATTTGGAACTAGATGATCTTTAAGGTCCCTTCCAACCTAAACCATTCTATGATTCTATGATTCTACACTGTGTTTTGCAGGGCCAGGCCCTAAAAGTTAGATGCTCTATCATCCAGCTGGTTTAATGATCTTAAGCATGCACTGCTGCACTCACACACGCAGAATAGTTGAGGTTGGAAGCGACCTCTGGAGGTCATCTGGTCCAACCACCTGCTGAAGCAGGGCCACCTAAAGCCAGTTGTCTAGAAATGTGTCCAGACAGGGGAAGGATCACTTCCTCAACCTGTTAGCAATACTTTTGTCTAATGCAGCCCAGGATAACATTAGCCTCTTTACTACAAGAGCATGTTGTTGGCTCATGGTCAACTTGGTGTCCACCAGGATGCCCAAGTCCTTTTCTGCTAAGCTACTTTACATCTGGGTGACCCCCAGCATGTACTGGTTGCCTGGGGTTGTTCCTCCCCAGGTGCAGGACTTTGCTCTTCTCCTTGTTGAACTTCCTGAGGTTCTTGTCAGCCCATTTCTCAAGCCTGTCAAGATCCGTCTGGATGGTAGCATGACCCTCTGGTGTATCAGCCACTTCTCCCAGTTTTGTGTCATCAGCAAACTTGCTGAGGGTGGCCCCATCACCAAGATTATTTATGAAGATGTTAAATAGGACTGACTCCTGGGGTACACTGCTAGCTACTGGCCTCCAACTAGACTTTGTGCAACTGATCACCACTCTGGGCCTGGCCGTTCAGCCATTTTTCTATCCACCTCACTGTCTGCTTATCTAGCCCATACATCAACAGCTTGTCTACAAGGATCTTATGGGAGACAGTACTGAAAGCCTCACTGAGGTCCAGGTAGGTAATATCCACTACTCTCCCCTCATCTACCAGGCCAGTCATTTCACCACAGAAATTTATCAAGTTGGTCAAGCACGACTTCCCCTTGCGGAAGCCACACTAACTACTCCTGATGGTTTTCTTGTCATTAATGTGCCTGGAAATGGTTTCCAGGATTAGCTGCTCCATCACCTTCCCAGGGATCAAGGTGAGGCTGACCAGCTTGTAGTTCCCTGGGTTCTCCTTCTTACTCTTTTTAAAGATAGGAGTAACATTTGCTATCCTCCAGTTTTTGGGCACTTCTTCCAGTTACCATGACTGATCAAAGATTATCGAGAGTGCCCTTGCAATGACATCTGCCAGCTTCCTCAGCACTTGTGGGTGCATCCCATTGCAGCCCATGGTATGTCCAGTTTGCTTAAGTATTCCCCGACCTGATCCTCTTCCATCTTGTTCCAGCCTTTCCCCCTGGTCTCTGGGACCTGGGATTCCTGAAGGTTGGTCTTGCTAATAAAGACTGAGGCAAAGAAGGCATGCAGTACTTCAGCCCTTTCCATGTCCTTTTTTTTCTTTTCCTGGGAAAGAGAGCGATGGCAGGGCCGCTCAAGCACTGCTTGTTTGCCTTTACCAGGATTCTGGTCACATTACGGATGGCTGCACAAAAAGGGGAAAATGCTTTTGACACATTTGACAAATCTGAATTTGGAACTGATAGGCAAGGTAGCAAAGAATTACATAATACTTAAAATGGTTTTGTACATTTGGGATAATGAGCGATGACGATTTGTTATAGGAGTTCTGCTGCTGTTATAGAAAGTTGAACATGCGCCCTGCAACAGCCAACACTTACTCCCAATAACATTGAGTCTCAGCTTATGAACATGGTTATGTCCTTTCTGGACAAAGACCTGATTGCCTGGTTTCACCTAGTTTTTCCATCACTTTGTATAATAAGACAGCTTCTTGACTCATGCAGCATTGGACAATTTTGTTATAGTTAGTCATCATTATACTGGACTTTTTTGCTGGGAAAAAAGACAAAACGAGATGTGCTTTCTGAAGTGAAGCAGTTAAAACACACTATTATGCTTAAAACTGGAAGGAAAAAAATCCAGATTTTGTTGAAATGTTTTACTCTTTTCTGTTGAAGTATTTCCTTTTCCTGATCAACTTTAATTGGTGGTCAATGTATATTTACGCAAATTCAGGAAGCTAAACACAATGAAGAACAGAATGATTGTCAACTCATGATGCAGTATATAATACAATGCTATCAGTCTGAATTAACGATGCACACTTCACCCTGATCTGTAAGAAAGACATGCATTTTGGGCAGAAAATTATCAAGACATGAAATTGGTCTACCGACTTTAAATTCTTTAGCTGAAATCTTTAACATCTGTGTAAAATTGGGGAAAAAAAAATCCACTGCTTGGAGTTGTGGGGTTTTTTAACTTAAACATAAAAAGGAAGTGTTTCTTGTGAGGATGGTCAGACTCTGAAATAGCATGCCCAAGGAACTGATGGAGTCTCTGTCCTTGGAGATAATAAAAAGCCGTTTGGACACAGTCCTGACCAATCAGATGCAGATAATACCCTCATTCGAGCAGGCGGGTTAAACTAGATGTTCGTTTCACCTTCAACTATGCTGTGATACTGTGGTTTTAAAATAATCTCCCAAACAATGTAGACTGAAAATAATTCACTGAGGAGGTATATACGCCTCTGATTGTGATCCTGTAATTTGCTATTGTTTAAAAAAGCTAATAATGTGAAAATCATCATTCCTGAAATCAGAGTTCCTTTTATTGTTACCATATTCTGAAACACAACAAAGTGAGTATGACATCCAGCTGACATCAGAAGTTCTCAGCTCTGCTAACAGACTCCAGGTCCCAGAGGGCACTGACCTAGGGTGTTTTTTGTTGCCTAAGAGGTACGATGTAACCTAAGGTAGTCTATATCTTTTTACAGAAGCATGTTGTGGATTACAATCATAGTTTGTAGGATATGTGAGTACTAACTGTTTCTATTATATAGTGAAAATGCTGATGTCATCCTCAGGCGTTGTACTACAGATTCACTCTGGCTGTAAACAAGATGGAAAAGAAAGGGACAAAATGACTTGACTGCTTTTCCCTGTATCAATGAGAACACATACATCTTTGGCATGTGTAAGAGTTAATCTTACCTAGATCAGTAAAATGTCACAGAAAAACACAGTGAAAGCAAAGAATAATTTCTCTTTAGAAAAGAGCAGAAATATTCATTACTGTCTTTAGATGCCTAATTCTTCTTTAGCACATGAAAGTTATGAATCAAAATTAATCAGTCCTGCTATGCATTCACAGTGACTATACATGATTGTTTGAAAACGAATGTAACAACACAAAGTCTGTTGTTTAAGTGTTATAGGGCTTAGTCACTCATTTCTTTATTAAAGCTGAGCTATCATTTTGCATCAATAGCAGAATATTAGTTTTTCAGACAAGCTGAGACAATTATTTGATTTAGATTTTTATACTGAACATTTGTTGTTGTAGTTCTATTATTATTATAATTCTGTCCTTAAGTTTATGCACAAATACTAGTGAATGTAAATGGAAGCATGAGATCAGTACTGGCTCTTAAGCCATGATTTTCAACAACTCTAACTTCAGAGACAGCTTTGACGACCCTGTTATAGTGGAAAAATATGAAGAAAGCAAAGGTTAGGTGCTTTTTTTCTGATACAAATGTAGAAACATATGGTCCTTGTGTAGTGATGCGCATGTATGCTTTTCAAGTTTTGTCAGGATCACTGCATCATTTGTATTATAGTAACTTTAGCTAGAAGTATCCTATCATTCTTCTTGACCCACTTCTTCCAGAAACTCACATTCATGAGTAATATATGAATATATTAACCATTTTCAAAAATAGAAAGTCTTTCTGTTGTTAAAACTAACTACAGTTGAATGACCGAAATGAGATTTTTAAAGAATTATTTGTATAATTTTTGACATTTGTTTTCAGATAGGTTAGCTAAGACAACAGGAGAATATGACAGAACCAGGGCTTAACATTATCAACCAACCAGCCAAGAAAACTGGGAAGAACATCCAGTATGTAGTCATCGAGGTGGCTTCATAACAAGGTATGTCCCTTATGAAGGGACATCCTGGTTTTCTGTAGATCATAAACCATAGGGTCTATGAGTGAGCATCTAGTTAACATTCCTCTGGCTGTAGCTGACTTTCCACATAACACTTGAAAGCCTGAGTCAGGGGCTACTATGCAAGACAGACCTGTTCTCTCAGATCTCTGATCATGTTGCCTAAATACCATATTATGTATTTAGAGAATGTTATGTGACTAGAATCCTTTTTTCTTTTTTTTTTTTTTTTTTTTTTTTTTTTTTTTTTTTTTTTGCAGAGGGTGAGGGGGCAGCAGCTGGAAGCTATGCTTTCGGACTTGAACACAAAACTAGTAGTGAAATAGCGAGGCTGGGCAGTATGGTGCATCAGACACTTGAGAACCTACAGAGTCAAACCAAGACTGAACCTAAGCAAGAAAACCAAGAAACTTAAGTAAGCTAGTTTTGCCTTACTCTACCCCTTACAGTGAACTGACAAAGACTTAATTCTGGAAGACATGGGACATGGAAAAAGATGCCCTTTTCCTACTAATCTCACTTGCTCCTCAGAAAATATTTTCTTGTGATCACTGGAATCCTTGTTTCCAAGTTTCTGATTCTGACAGTACTATTACCTCCAGAGGGACAGCAGGTTATTACCTGCACTAGCCATGACCGTCCTTCAACTATCTTGTGCAGAATAAAAAAAAATTATTATCAAAGGTTTTCATATCTGCTGCAGTTCCTAAGCCAGATGCACAGTTCCAACACAGTGACAGCAGAAACAGTGGATAAATGTCTGCCCTGGCATTCCTCTCTCTCCTCTCCAAGACTGAACTCCTCAGGGCATCCGAGTCCAGCAGATTTCTCCCTACCCTCCCACGACTGTGGTGAACAGCTTGTGTGTATACTCACAGAGAACACGATGGATGACGGATCTCTGAGCCAGGGATTATCAAGGCCTTTCACAAAGGAAATCTAAGGGCTAATGTTTCTCCCTTAAATTCAATGTGATTACTAATGGAGACTAACTAAAACCTAAGGTTCAATGTGAAATGTGATATAGACAAGTGAAGAACATGTTGAAAGAAGATAAACAGTGCCTTTCAGTGCACTACTTTGTATAAATCTAAGTGTGTGTACTCAATATTTAATAGCTTATCATGAACTATAAATCACTGAACCAATAAATTAGTCTTTTGTGCAGTATTTGCAATGCCTTTCTGAAGTCTAATTATGAAAGTGCTTCCCCTTCCCAATTAATCTGGGTTGTTACTTTCGTAAAAGTTGAGATACTTTATGCATGGTTTCCCTTTTGTAAAACCACGCTGAATATCTTAGCAGTAAAACACAACAGATTATGCAGCGGTATAAATAATGCAGATCTTGAGTGTTAATTGAAGCACAAGGCAAGGCAGAGTCATGGCCTGAACTCTCAATTGCTACTTGCCAAAGTAATTCTAATTGACCTCAATGGGACTGTGCATGTGAGTTCAAACTACTCCTGTGAGTAAACATTAGGAGGTTAGGTCCTTATCACTGCAGCATGTCTGAAGCAGCTTTCTTTTCAGACATGCTGGAGTTTTTCTTTAAGTGTTATCATTGAAGAAAATTAATTAAAATATTTCAAAGAAACCTAAAAATTTCCTTTAAAAATATATTTTTACTCTTATTAATATAACCTAGAACAAAATTTACACCATTACATTTTTTTTTCATAGGTGCTTAAGACACAGTACATTTTGCTGTATTCTTCCCTCTTCGCTTTTGGTTTTTAAGCCTCATCCTTTGACTGAGATATGGTCGAATGGTTCTTTCTTCAACATTCCCCCTTCCTTGTCTGACTCTATTATGGAAAAACAAAACCGGAAGAATTAAGCATCTCCCAGTTGTGCTTTCCAATAGAAAATTAAAGTATTGCAAACAGATTACTGGGCCACAGGAGGCACATTGTGGGATATATGATGACAGCAGGGCTTTGAAATTCAAATGTAGCTCTTTTGCTTTGAAATCCTGCCATGGGTGTATCTCTCTCAGCACTGCCCTGAAGCTGAAACAGCTGCTTTAGTTTCCTTTTACAGTGATTCACTAATTATTCAGTTGGAAGAAGAGGGGCTCAATTCTATAATTTAGTAACAAGTGAACAAAAAGGCATACTGTACTTGGTAGTTTCCAGACCAGCTTTTGATAACTCAGAATAATACAAAATCAGAAGAATATTAAGAAATGAACTTTCTGTGATCATGATGCTTCTCTTTCTCAGATGCCCTGATTGACTTGGTGTACTGGAGCATCCAATCAACTTGCACTTAAATATTTAAGGTGGATAAAACTTCAGCATTTCTCAGCAGTGAAAGTGACCTTTAACATAAGGCTGAGCTACCCACTTACTTATTTCCTGTGTTCTTTTCTTTTTTTCTTTTTTTTTTTTCTACTGAAGTTGAGTTGGTAATTTAATTGAAGTCTCTTAATTTTTACTGAGTTCCCTTCAATAAGACTCTGTGTACTGATTCCTCAAGGCCAGCCAGCCAATATATGCTGCCCTCCTATTTGGGAAATTCAGTGGCATCCTGCAGCTGCTCTGAAAACTCTGTCTCTTAATGTTTTACCGCTATCCTGCAAGAATGCAGAACACATAATTGCTTTTCTGGAAAATGTACTTGTCTGTCATTTGAACAGTGTGTCCTACAGCTTTGACAAGGAAGCAGTGCGAGGCAAAGGTGAACCTCATAGCCAGTCAAAAAAGATTTTACTTGTCTGGAGCCCTGAAAGGAAGAGTTAAAGTATCAGGACAGCAGGATAAAAATCTCCTCAAAACCAACAAAAAAACCCTAATGGTAACTATATAGAAAACAGTAAGGAAGATGAGACCACCCAAAACCCAGAAAGGAAAGAGTAAGACAGGTACCAAAGTTTCATTATAAGGCATGCATTATGATATATTCATCTACAATATATACAACACAAAACTACATTCATATTTTTCTGTTTTCCTGTAATACCACTGTTTGATGAGGTGGTTAATGTCAGCTTACACAACTTATTTAACCAGTGGAAACTTCTCATTTTAAATCTCAAGCTAGAGACCTCAACTTACATTTAATTAGGATTCCTGAAACAGGTTCTTTGCTAAATATTTGTCTGTTTCAATACATACCCTTACTTTTCCCACCCAAGTTGCATATCTTTCCCTCCAGTTTAGTTTAATCTCTCTTGTATCCCAAATATTTTGAACTTATCTAATGAAGGTTCTCCTTTACCTGTTGCTATTTCCTAGGTTCTCACTGTAGAGAAATCCTCCTCCATGTCCCAAACTCTGTGACATTTACTTCATTAAGACTCAAACATCTCCTGAAACTCCTGAAAGTGACACTGTCATACTTTCAATAGGTCAGCACAGACCAGCATTTCAGAGCACATTATCTCTCACGAGTCAACAGGGTAAATTTTCTGGTTTTATAACATCATTTTGTCAAAGAGGAAGGATAAAGGTAGAAGAACCAAGTATGATTTTACAGTACAGGCTATGCTGAGTGCAAACCCAACTGACAACACACTGCAGTGTCCTCCAGCAAGTTCTTCCCAAGTAAAGTTGTGCTATATATAGCAGCTACCTTGTGTCTCTCTTACAGCATTTCCAGTCATAACACTGCAACAATTAAGTGACTCAGTCACCAATTCAGGGTTGCTTTTCTTACTCATGCACACAGAAACAGCTGTTTCACTGCCTTAGGGGTTCCTTTTCTCTGACACCTACTTGGCACAAGCTGTTTGCCAGGCACTTGCTGACGCATTCAGTCAGTTTTGCTGCTGCTGCTTTTTAGCGCTGAAGCCTGCAAGTCTCAAACATACTCTAAGCTGCAAATCCTGCAAAAGTGCTCTGTACATCCACAGATGTGAGGACTTAACTTTTTAGGTCACCTTTATGATTCCTAGACAAAATTAGTTTTGCAGTGGGACGGCAAAGGAGAGATCTAGCAAACATGACTGCCATGGCAACACAATAGTAAAAATTATACCCCAGCAATATCCCCACCGAAGAGGCATGGTGCAGCTTTGTTACTACAGCCCCATCTCCACAAAGATACTACCAGCAGAACACCAGACAGAATAAACTGGACTACAGTCACAAATTTTAGTGCTCTCAAAGCACATGAGAGGCACATTTTGTTGTTCCACTTCTATGAACAACAGTATTTTTATCACCTCATTTATAACTTAGCATTACCTGTCAGGCAAAAACTATTCAAATACACGCTCTACATTTATATTTGAAAAAAACCACCCTGACATTCCTCATATTCTCTTACTCATCCTCCCGTAAGGTAATTAAGAATCTTACTTGCTATGGGAACACCATTTGCTAACCAGCTTATATTAGGCTTTGGGTTGCCATTAGCTCTGCAGATCAATGTCCCATCTTCTCCAGGAGACAAGACCAAGTTTCTCGGTGCTGTTATCCAGTACGGGGCAGCTGGGGTTAGGAAGAGAAACACAGCAACTGTTTTCCAAAATTATGTACAGAAAGTCATAAGGCACAGTCATGGTAACGAGAAGATAATTCAAAGAAGGTATGTATAGATACAGACTTACACTTAACACTGTTAATTTTTTTTAATATATATGTATCTCGCTCTCATACTCAAGGGATTAACTGGCAGATTATACTTTGGCTAAACTGAGCTATTGGCTACGCACTGCATTAAAACTCTGAGATAAGCAACAAGAGGTTCTTTGTTTCACTTAGGGTTGCCTCCTTTGAATCTCATTTTCCTTTCCTAAAGAAAGCAAAATTTATCTAAGTATGGCATCTGCAGAGACTAGAGCAATCTTTTGATTAATTTCAGACATATCCATGTTCACAGTAGTTAGGCTGTTAGAAATTAATTTAGGTTTGATTACATAAATATATTTCCTGTCAAGGGTGAAATTTAGAAATGGCAAAATCTTGGTCTTGCTGAATTCAATGGGGGATTGCAGTGGGGCCAGACATTTACCTGAGACAGCTGAAAACACACAGAGATCCAAAAGGATGGAACACTGTCCTTAAAAAAGATGTTCATTTGTGTCTCCATCTCTTTTACAATAAATAACCACAAATAGCATATGTTATCACATCTTGCAATTAAATTTCAGATTTTGGATTGATGGACAGATGCAAACAGAAAATTAAACTTCTGCTGTTAAAAAGGAGGTTGAATGTGATCATAAAATGATGCTGGTCTACAATAAAACAAATGGCTATTTAGCATGCAAAATAAGCACTACAGTTGATTATTTCAATGACTAATTAGCTGTCATTCCACTTTTTTTGTTTCATGGTATTCAAAACATACTTACAATTCCTATTTGGACAAACAGACTGTAAGTGTTTTTAGAACTAGTAAGATATCACTTTGGGTAAAAAACATGAAGACAGAAAACCAGAAATGTCAATTAAGAGAGAAAAAGGAAGAAGAATATAAGACTGTAAGACAATAGTAAAATAGAGAAGAGAAAGAATTTGGGCTATATGAATGGAGAACAGAAAAGAGAGAGAAAATCAGGACACGAAGAGAGGCAGAAAGAGAAATCAGGAAAAGAAACTAATGACAGATAATCAAAGAATCTAAAATAAATGTAGCACTGGTACAAGCTAAGAAATTATTTTACTAGTGTTACAGTACAATCTAAATTTAGCCTGATGCTTTACAAAATAATGTATTAAAAGAAGAAAATGAGGTTAGAGATAGTAAAGTTCTTCCAGTGGTAGAATTCAGTTGGTTTAACAATCATTTCCTCAGGGTTTTTTTTAATCATTATCATTCATCCTTTCAGCTATATTTTATCCTAAAAAGCTTACTTCCATCTTGCATTCTGGACGTTGACAATATTACATTAAGGATTATGTTACTATTACCTTTCACAGTTACTGAAATGACATGATGAGCAGAACCTAATATATTTCTTGCTATACATTTGTAGTTCCCAGAGTCAGCTTCAGAAACATCTATAATCTTGAGAGTTTTCTTAAAGTTCTCAAAAAATGTTCTGTTGGCTGGCAGTTCCCCACCCTCTTTAATCCAGCGGATTACCGGCGTGGGTCTGGAGAAGCAAAAGCAAAGATCAAATTTATGGACTGGAGAAAAGACAAGAGTTCAATACATTCATTTTTTGAACAATTATTTTACAAATAATTATTTTAAGAGCCTCTACCCAGATTCTGGGGCACGTCCAGCAAATGTGCAAAATATGCCAGCATTTGTTTCTAGGAAATGACAAGCCTCACTAACACTGTCAATGGCCATCTGTTCGTAAGCTTAATAATTATAGAATACATTTGTCTGCTGATTAATCTAAAACCCCTGACGGTTACTAAATGAATACAAGTGTATTTCAAATCTTATTGGACTTATACTATCAAATCAATTCTCATGGTGCTTTAAAAGGTAGCTTCTAGATAATGACAAGTTTATAATTGTCCTCCATGTGAACAATATCCTAATGCTTCATGAACATCATAAATTTTACAGCAGAGCTGTAAGGAGACAGAAGTATTTCCTGTGAGAAATCAAAAAAAAAGTCAGTGCTGAGTCAAGTATAGCTACTTGTCACTGCACCATGTCTAAATCTTGGCTATGCCCCGTGTTGTCCACTGAAGTTGAAAGTTGTGCAAACATACAGAGATATACTTTTAAATTACAAGAAATTACAAGGTGTTGCTTACTGAGTAGTATGTCCTCCCTCAAATAGCAATGACTCAATGCAATTATCACCTTAACAGTCTAATATGACGTATTTTATAACAGAGACATGCAGCGAAGTTGACTTTTAATTATGGTATCAGTGATCAGGAATAGTTGTTTTAAACAAAATCTGAATCTGGTCCGTTGTGGACAACTATGTAAGCTTCCCTCATTGAATTATTTTTTTAAAAAATTACATGATGGCTAAAGACACAAAATCATATAATGTATTATATTCTATTTTATTCCTTGTTTTTATCCAGCCATTTTACTGGAGTTTGGATCGCTGAATACTTTTATTGCAGGGTTGTCAAAAAGCACGTAACTATATTGCAGATGAAGATTACCTGAGCTGATGCTACTCCCACTCAAAGGTGCAGTTTTGCTAGCAGTGCTGATGCAAAGACACTTGAGCAGACCACAGCTGAGACAGAAACACTGCACTAGTGCTTGTATCAAGCTGTGTCAAGCTGTGCATGAGCATGCCCTGTGGAGCTTAGGCAAGTGAATACATACGCATGATGCTGTGCTGCATCATTTGCAGTTACTGGCTTTTCTCAAGGCTACCTCACAGCGCTCTGCATTATATGCTTTTGTGCACTCTAAACATGTTTACAGTTCCTGAAATAGGTACTAGAGATTTTCTACTTCTGCACTAACCCATCTATTCTCAGATTTCTTCCTGATAATGAAATTGATTTAAGATCAAACTAGTTCATGAAGTTAAATTGCTCTTTAGTCATTGTCTACTTGCACAATAACCAGCAGAAGCAAACGTGCATTACATTGAAGAAACAAGTACCAATTAAACTCAATTAGAATGAGAAATTGGATGTAAGGAGCTGAAAGGTATGTTCTAACTACTCCCACCTAGCTGTTCTACTAAGTAAGTATTAGCATATGTGAGCAGCTTTTTCAGATTAGACCAGCAGATTCTTACCTATTTTTATATAATTTGAGAGCCCAACAGTAAATTTACGAAAAAACCAGAGGCTTGATTCCTGAACGCAATTCTGTAAATGTGTCTCTGAGTTTACCCTACGGCATTTCTTGCTTCTGTCCTTTAAAAAAACAACGGTATAACCTGAATCCTGTGTGTAGGGTTTGGGGATATGAGAAGGCAGAAGCCGTATTTATGTTCATAGTCAGTTTTAAAATCTGCTGATGCCCAAGTAAATGGAAAGAGCTCTTTCCGTTTTACATTTCTGTTTCTCTGAAATGCTTAAGCTTATACAGTGGTTACATTTTAAGCATCTCTGAAATGTTACCCTCTGTTTCTGCATTTTTATTTAGAAAAACAGTGTCTAAAAAGTAACTCACAATCCTGCTGCAATGCACTCCAAGAAAAGCACATTTCCTCTGAGTTCCACTTTGGTACTTGTGCTACCTGTTGGTGTTAGAAGAATTGGCTGCCTCTCTGTAACTGGCTTTGCTGGAACAAGAAAAAATAAAATAATTAATTTCTAAATTTTATTTTAATACTGACCAAATGTATACATCCATTTTCACATTTTGGACAGAGATTTTGCTCCACATTGGCCATTTAATTAAAAATCATTGTGTTACACAAGTACACAGCTCAACAAATTAGGTTTTGGACAGACGTAACATATCTCAACGTGTTAAATGCTATAATTTTGAACACATACATGAAAAATGTTATTATTGAAGATGGGAGCAATTGATACATAGTTTTTACATAGGCAACTATGCAGCCTGATGGATGGACGGATGCTGAGCCTTAATCCTAAGTAGCCTCTATTAACTTCAGCAGAACTATTACAGGGCGTAAGAGGTCACTGATGTGAGTCATAGTGCAAGACTGAAAGCTACCAAAAATTTCTGGTCTTCCACAAATAAAGCAAAGTTATTGTATTCAGAAATATAAACCAAGGGGATAAAAGGTACACTCCATCTTGCAATATGCTTTATGCAATATTTTCTAGACAACATGAAGTGTCTTTTCAGAAGTTAAGACTTGTATTCTCCTTTTACTATATATGTAATTTTAATTCAAGCTGTTTCCCAGTCTGGTAATAAAGAACCATTGATTAACCCACAAGAAATAACCACAGTAAACAGACAGCTATAAATACAAGACCCATTTCTGACATTATACTCTGTAGGCTTTTGAAGTATTATGGTATTTCATGTGCCTTCATGGAAGTCAGAATAAGAGTGCTTTCTGTAATAACAGTGCTTTCTGTAAATACTCTAATGCACTTTTATAGCAACTTTAAACTATAGGATTAAATTGCTCTAAAGTGCAGTAGCAGTCTGAATCAGTACAGTAAATTATTGTCTTTTTAAAAAACGTGAACAGAAACACAATAAACTCGTTTATTAGGGTACAGGATTTACTGATAGATTAACTTAAACAGAACACTTAATTTTAATACAGTATGTGCTATGAATTCCTTAAAAAACTAGTACATGAAAGTTGGGAGACAAGGGCATTCTAGAGTCAAGAACGCAACTGATAGACACAGGCAATAACTACCCAGTTTCGGCGCTGCTAAGGACTGCTGACTCATTTTGCAAAAGCATGAAAATTCAGAAGAATTACCTCTAGTATTTCTGAGCTGTGAGCCAACCAAATGGTGTTTTCCTCACTAACTGTAGCTAATATATCATTCTGTGTTCAGGTACGTATTTCTTGTTTGTTTCTGAATGGTATCTTATTTTTATGCAGAGAATTAAAATATTCTGTGCCCTTGTTTTATTTTAGATTCCCATGAATTATGGTTTAATATGTACAAAGCCTCGTTTGACAAGGAAAAAGACAAAAATAGAAAATATATGATACTTCTTCTATCTAGCTCACACAATATCAAGTGGAGAGTCTAGAACCTCAAGTGTTACGGTATCAGTGTTGCTCCAAAGTCATCCTTGCTAAACACACACACACCTGCTCGGGGAGATTAATTCACAATATACAAAAGACCATTCAACACAGATTAATGTAAAGATCAGCTTAAACACCAGACAAACAAAACTCATCTTTCCCCTACAAAGTTATTTATACACATAGTATTAAAGTGTTTAGATTTTAATTAATACCAGTTTTACACTTACGAAATATGTTAAAAATGAATGGCACATTGAAGAAACTATTAAACATGAAGTGCATCTGTTAAATGCTCAATTGTTGTTACTTATTATGCAGCGTGTGATATTGAATAGTCCTAGTGATAATGAACACATCAAACTACTAGTCAAAATGGAGAAAAATATAAACAAGCTACACAGTATAGAAGAAATCAAACAGACAATTTTTAAAATCTGTCCCAGTGTGGAAGGACTCATTTATTGTAAGAGTTTGTATTTTTTGTGAGTCATATGTTACGATAACATTGAAACATTAAATATTTGAAAGGATCACACTGTGCAGTCCCTTTCTAAAGCATGTATTATCACCAGCACTAATAGATACCTTTATTAGAAACTGAAAAGGGAGCAAAAGGTTAAGTAGCCATGGAGGTGAAGTTAGTTAACTAAATGCTACTGTGAAACAGGGAGTATCAGTGGGGACCAGTGTAACTCACCACCATAAATATCAGTGTCACTCAAATTAGCAGCTATAGTGTCATTCAATGAATCCACTGAAATAAACAGAATATCATGAAGAATGCATACAAGAGGGATAAATCAAAGTACTGGGAATCAAAAGGTGATGATATGGCCACGGTGAGTTAATCAAATGATTGATTAATTTGTTTCAATAGTTACAATAATCATAATAACTTGATATTCTTGGACACGAAAACCATTTGAAAACTATTATTTTTTACACTGTATTTTTTCAATATTTCGAATCTTACAAAACATTTTCTCAAAAGACAAAGCCTGATAAAGGGAAAAAATGACAGCTTTTAAAATGAACTATATGTCAGGAACACTGGAGATTACATTTTAAGTTTACACAGTAATGTAATTTCTTATTCAGAATTAAAATGATAAAATTACCTAGCGTAACACTACCTAACTTTAGCAAGTAACTTGAGAATTCTGGATATATACTATGTACGTATGTAATTAGGTAATGCAATACCTACTTGAAAAGACTTTTACAGAAATAGGTTGTTTCTGCTGTATAGTTTGTGTATGATTAAATCTTGCATAGCAGATGTAGTCTTCCCGGGTATCTTCTGGTTGTACATTAGAAAAATAAAGGTCTCCATTTAGACCTTGGGAAACTCTTTCACTTTGAGGCAGCCTTTGGAAAGCTAAGGGAAAACAAGAAAACATTTATCTCAATTATAAAACACACTCCATTATTATGATCTGCAGACTCCACATTTGTTCGACTACGCTGTTTGTGGATTTGTAAATATATAGACATTCCTAAGATTCCTCTTGAGCTCCCTTGTCTTCCCATTCTTCCCCAGTGTGTTAATCTACAACTTACAGTAAGATCTCCAGCTGCTTTTGGCTTCGTGCTTTTGGGCTGCATATCTGCTTTTTCTTTGTTTCTACAGAAATGGAATTTTAACTTAATTTTAACTTAGAGGGAAACTCTGCCATCCGCCGTCTTGGTAAGCAATGACCAGCCATGTAGAAAACGTGCAAAAAGAAAACCAATTCTGCGTAAAAAACAAACTCACCATTATCCATCCAAAATATTATAGGCGGTGGTAAGCCAACAGGAGGTCTGCAGTGCAGTACTAGTGAATCACCTTCTCGAACCTGATTTGGTTCTAGTTTTTCTTTCGTCCACAAAGGGGATCCTATAGAAAGTAATTTTAACACACATACAAATTATGGATTGACAAAAATTCCAGAATTTAAGGAAGAAATGCACATAATAGTCCAGAAAAACAGAAGAAATACATGTATCAGAATGTTAAGTCCTATCATGCTTACTAAAGATTTAAATTTTGTTCTTTTTTTATGTTTTCCTGGGAGAAGAATAGGTTTTGTTTAAAACTTTTTGCACAGCAGTGATTTGCTGAAAATATAATCAACTGATTCAAATTATTTTGCCTACTCACTAAAGGTTCTATGACAGTATCTCAGAAAGTTTTAACTAAGATAATTAAAAAAAAAAGTGATGCAATAAATTAGAAAAAAAGTCAGACCTTCATGAAACAGTATTATACACACACAGTTTTTTAAAGCATGTGAAAACAGAACATTTTAAGCTGAGAAGCTTGAAAAACTGATCTGAGACAAAAATCACATAAAAAGCCATAGAAACATTTTTTAGCTTTATCTTCTTTTTGGTTCCAATCTGTTCGGTATTAAAGCTATTATAAAACCTATGGAATACATCCATCAGAAAGAGAATAAAAATTGTCCTCAACAATGATGCACATTAAGGATTTAAACATTTTGTTCTAATTGTAGCGTCATATATACAACCCAATTTTAAACACGATAGGTCATCAAGATATACCAAAAAAAATCACGAAAGCATTTTGGTTAATAAATTTTCCAAGGAATACTGGAGAGAACATGCAATACATTATTAAATCTCAGAATCAGAAACTATACAATACCTTCTAATATGATCACTTTGGTCATTACATTTTTAAGACAGGAAAAAAAAAAGCGAAACATAAGAAAATAAGCGCAAACCGCAGTGTTTCATTTTATGAACATCAAGAGCTTCACTTACTAGAAGGCCTTATAACAATATTGTTGGAAATGGCTGCTCCTCGTTCATTCCTTGCTGTACACTGGTATACTCCTTCATATGCTTCTGCCTTTCCACCATTCATAATATTTATGACAAGGGTCCCTGAATTTGGTTTCATTGTTACCTGTGCATCTTTATCTATATCAAAATGAGTTCCATTGCGTGTCCAGGAGAAGCTAAAATAATAAAAACAAAAAGAAAAGTTTCTTCTTCAGTTGCCTTTTGTAGATTGTATGGAGAAAAAGAAAGAAAAAAGTAATTTTCAATAATACACGGTATTTTTTCTTTAGCAGATAAGTAAGACTTGTTCCCAAACGAAATTAACTAATAAAGTAATAGAGCACTTTTTAATATAAGAAATCTGGCAATACTTTAAGATAAAAGGCTTGGCTGAACTTGTTAACAGGAGCCATTTCAAAGTCAATATTAAAAAAACCCCAACATTAAAAGATTCTGAAGTTAATCGTATACGGAAAAGAACTGATTTTCTTTCTACTAAAAATGATACAGTAACATCTGCGAGAACCGATATTGCTAAAGCTGCATTAGCATTTCCATTATAAAACCTATTGTTGAAAGGGTTTATAAACCTGCATTTAAAAATTTGCTCTGGGCTAAAATGTGTCATCTCAGGTCCCAGCAGGAGACCATTTCTTTTAATTGGTTTGGCCATTTTAAAGTTATGCAAGTGAATTAAAGACTGTGTGGTGAGTTTGATTTCTTTTCACTACTCCACTGCAAACAACTGTGATTCTTTAAATGAAATTTTGCAGTCTGATAGACCATAATTAATCTAGTAATTTTATACTGGTGTTACTCAAAGCAAGAGATGTTTTGAAAAGTAGTCACTAAAAATGAAGACTATTAGAACTCATTAAAAAGAAGTAAAAAAGCAGAGATTCACAGTCTGCCACTTATACTACCATAAACACCAGTTTCTTACTTATGCTTTGTTAATGGCCAAAATATAGTTACAGACAGCTAGACAAACGCCTGTGAAGTGCTGAGCACTCACAGGTTCAAATGTTGTGAACAGCAGTTTTCCTACTTGTTACATTTCAGCTTCATAATCTTAAACATAAACACCATATATACTTACTGTTTAGAATGCTTCCTCAAAGCATAAACATACACGGTACTAGAAAAGCTCAAATTTTAAGTGACTCAAAATTGTGCGTTGACCTTCTGCAGTCAATTAGATGTCAATTGTGTGCTGACATTCTGCAGGCAAGACTGGACACACTATCTGCACTTTGTGGTGGGGGAGAGCAGAAGAAGTGGACCTGACCAGCAGCACTGCATGAGACTGCAGTGGTTTTACGAGGACTGGTGCGTATAGTGAACCAATAGTGAACCTTTCTTATGACCTTCCGAGTGAAGCTGGAGAACATGGAGATCCTGTAATCCTCTGCCACCAATAATGCTGAAGGATACAGGGAACTGTAATGTAGCTTCAAATCAGAGGTGACAAATGTGATACAAAACCCTGAATTTGAGATGCATTAAAGTCAGAATCTTTGCTGCTCAAGCTATAGGTAGCAGCACATCCATAAAACTATGCCAGCTGCTCTCACCAATAAGAAGTTACCATGTTTTAACAAACAATTCACACTCTGGGCTGAGAAAGTTCAACTTCAGAGCTTTGAAGCAGCTCAAGTTCCAATATGCATTTGCAGGTCATCAAGACTGACAGACCAGATTAATTATTGAAATAAATTATTTGGACGTCATATCTTTAAAAATAAGTAAAACTAAGCACAAGCTTATAAAACTCACTAGAAAATTCTGCACTTAAATCCTGTCACTTCCTCCGTAGCAGGGGAACAAAGTCAGACAACAGTTTGATGGGAAAGGTGAGGCCGTACAGCAGAGCCCTGGTACATGACTTAGGTATGTCAGTCTCATGGACAGTGCCCTCAGTCTCTCAGGTAAATCCAATGCAAAAAAGGCCTTCAAGAGAAACATCTGCAGAAGCTGTACAGTTGTCCCAAAGTGCACAATAATCATCTGATCCTCCAGCTCAACACCCAGGCTCTTGAGAACGGCATTGTGCCTGCTAAATTAAAATGCTGGTAAACACGGCAGCTTTATGGCACTCCTGCCATTAACAGAACACTAAAAAGGGTGACGGTATCACAGATATTCTCCATCTTCTCCATTCTGCTGCCCAGCATGATAACGACCATGACCCCAAAGCAACCAGAAGGAATAATGTAGAAAAAACCCTAATTATTCAGAAGAAGTACATTTAATGAGCTCTGTGTGTGTGTGTGTGTGTGAATGAGCAATTATAGACTGACCTTGCAAGCAAGTTGTAGCATAACACTACTGAGGACAGAGAGATGCACATTTCTCTTTATAATAGTCTCTGAAATCAGAAGCAGTTACTAGCAATGCCAGAATGCATCACAGCTACTGCTGTTTCCAGTGCAGGTAACTCAGTACCTTGAAATGAGTAGTTTCCAGACACTGAAATGGGGCCTTAAAGTGGAAGACGATCAGGAATCTGATCTATACACAGCATTACCATTTCTGCCAAAACCAAGGCTATTAACTAGACTTGGTAAATCAAGGCTACCGATCATTAAAACTGATACACACTACATAACTTCCAACAAAATGCTTATATATTTCCAAATGAACCGCATAAAACAGAATGATTTAACTTTAAATTTTAATTTATTAGTGTTATTCTGAATTTATTCAATATCCATTCTTCTTAGCACTATGCCTAAGTCTGGAATGTGATCCAGTCCATATTATGGTGTGCCTTAAGTGCTTTCCATGGGCATTTACCTATATGCTCCTGTAATAACTGAGTATTATTTTACTGTTATAGCTTTGAAGAGAAAAAAAATACTACAGTTACTTGATGACTTTCGAGAAGTTTTAATGTCAAGGAGGAGAAGAGTTAAATTTATGCCACCATCTGCTAGCTGTTTAAATGACAAAGGCAGGAGTGCGTCCATGTTTCTGTGCGTGCAGGCACACACATATGCATATAACTTGTTAGTTTACAAAAGTTACATTATTTTCTCCTAGTTTTCCTATGTTGTTAGGCCAACAAAAGCAAAACAAAATGCTACTAACCTCGGAGGTGGCTTTCCTTTTGCTTCACACTGTATTACAATATTCTCTCGAGGGTCAACAATGTAATCTTTTGGAGATTGCCGAGTTATCGTAGGAGGTTGCGACACTTCGTTATGGAATACAAGAAACAGAGAGGAATTTAACAATATTTTCAAAGTATCAGTGAGATAGTTTTGTAAGCAAAGAAAGCAGAATTGCAATTAGCAATCAAATCATCGTGAGAAGAGTGAGATTAAACTATCCTTTGTATTAGGAGGCTGAAGCCCTCTACTCTTGCAAATCAGTGTAGCTATACTAACTTCCAATTGAGCTACGCCAGTTTACAGTGGATTAAGATCTTGGCCAAAAAGTTTAATGGATATCATTTCTATACATCAGATTTCAACACATTTTCACAAAACCAAAGGACACTTGAATTCTAAGTCCAACATATTCTGAATGAACAGTTGCAAGACACAGATCCACAGAAGGAAAATAAAATACATCACTTTGTATTTTTAAACATTTTCTGTATTTCCAGTTTCTCTATGGATGTAAACTTTTCACACCTTTATTGTGCTCAATGTACTGAATTAATCTACACAGCATGCTTTTACAAGTTACTTTTCAGGAGTAAAAAATGTGTTAGAAGTAAAAGACTGTAAAAAATGACAAAAATAGTAATTAGTTTCCAAATAGAGTAAACATGTAGGAAAAGTCTAGTACTGATTCTCCTTAAAAAACCCAACAAAAATATAGTCAATCTTGTGAATTGCCCCAGGAGAAACAAACACTTAACATTCATGATTTATCAAGTACTCTAGAATGAGTAGCACAAACCAGAATTTAAGTAGTTGGTGCCTACCTATTTAAAGTAATTTATAATCTGTTACCATTATCTATGCCCATTTTTGCATTAAAAAAGGGCATCGTGTTTATGATATTAAGAGAGTGAGAAAGGTGCCTTCCTCAACATTGTTAATCTGTTCATAGTTTAGTGTCACCTAAAGAAACCAGTTTAATAACATGTCCATGAATATATCCGTCTAAATATTATAAATCGTCTGTCCAGCAATACACTTTGCCAGTACTTTGAGGTCATTTCTAGTCACTTTAGCAAAATATTTCAATCATTAGTGTTAGCTGTGTTCTCATGCCTCACTCCAGCCAGTTAAAATTGTAAAACTGGGATTTTTATTTTAAGTCTTCCCTACCATTATACATTAAGTACTCTTGCACAGAAAGAGTAGCCATCTGTAAAGCCCTACCCACAAGAAATAGCCAGGAAAAAAAATCAGATCATGGAATCATCATGAGATATAGCAGCTAAGCAGAACAGAACAGGCCATGCAGAGCTGGGTTTTGCTCCTCTTCCTCACTGCAGAGAAGAGAGTGCTTAAAGAGAAGGCAATGTTTTTACATGTCAGACTTTTCGTGTATTTCTTTAGAGAGGCACTTTGAAGACAGCCCTTTTCCCTCTCAGAAGCAGTTCTCGAGGTTGGTACGTGTCACATGCTTACTTGGGAAAAGCAAGCACACTCTGAAAAAGGACATGACATGAACACTGCCCAACATATAGGATATTCCATCTGATGCACATCAAAGACCTGAAGTCTCCACTCCTGTGCTATGCACTGCACTTAAAACTTATTAAATTAACCATGACACTTCAGCTGAGTTAGGAGACCCCATAAAAAAATTAGGTCTACTTAAGTAACTGTATCTACTGTTTTTTGAGGATACAAAAGTATCTCCCACTTGGACATGTAAAACAGTATCTAAGTACATATATACCAATGAATATTTTTTTTTATCAAATATATTTACTCCTGAAAGTAGTAGTAAAACATTGCTCATGCTGATATTAAGAACTTTAATGTTCAGATAGCACACAAACAAAAATCACACCGTTAATTTGTTCAAAGTAATCAGAACACTGATTTACATATAGTAGTATTTTCTGAACACTGCATGCACAAAACATCTAGCTACAGCAAACCAAATTATCAACAAAATGTCAGAATCACACATTTTTGGACTGCAAATTCAATTCTCAACACAATCAGTATTAATTTTCAGCAGCACACAGCCTAATTTTTGTGGACAGGAACTTACATTCTTCTAGAAGTTTTGCTTTTATTCCCCCATCAGAATCAGCAGTTGAATGGACAAATGAAGATTAAAGAGAAACATTCGTTAGTTAAAAGAAAATTAGAATTTTTGAGAGGGAAGATAAGTATCTCTGACAAGTACATTGGTCACCATTAAAAAGAAAATATTTAAAACATGTAGCACTGTAACCCATGCAGCGACGCCTGAAATTCCAGCCACGATTTCCATTGTGTCAGCTATTACTACATTTATTTCAAAGTTAATGGTACGAGAAACTTTTCTGAAGTGTCGACTTTTTAAGGGCAACCGTGGTATGTGATTTTGGCCTTGCAAGGACACGAAACACTGATACTGAGGAGACAGCAAATCAGAATTAATGGAGTGCATTGCCCTCATGCTGCGGTCAAAATCAATCCAGCCATATGATCATATGGAAGAACAAAGAGAATGCTTCAGGCTAAAATTACTCTTACAAAGACAAAAGCACCTAATTCTACTCAACAGATATGCAATCCCTTTTGGTTTGAAAAATAACTAAATAAAAAGAATCACCTTAGTTGTCACATCTTTATTGCTTACTTCAAATATTTTGCATACATGTCTCCTCATCAATAATGTTTTAGAGCAAGTCAGACTGCTTTTGGTCAGCTACATTGTCAGTCATCCCTTACCTACTTCGAGACACTGACAAGCATAGGAATTGCTAACCTGGATGAAACCTAAAGGTTCAACTAATCAAGTATGTTCTCACCACCAGGTCTGTGGAGGGTATGTAGGGAAGATGCACAGAAAATCTAAGTCCTTCCCTTGTGGCACTCTCCCAGAGCCCATTCTAACCATTATTTATGAGAGCAATAATATCATTATGTAATTTTGGTTAATATGATTTTTGGCTAAAAATTCAAGTACGTGATTTTATAAGACCTAACAATGTTATTAAACGTTATGTAGTAGGGAACATGATAATTGAGAGTTAACATGATACATCTAAAAGGGCTATTAATTTTTGTCTATCGATGCATTTCTGGTTAATTTAACCTAAAGTGTTGCTCTACACAAAAAATATTAGTGAGGCACAATTTATGTTAGTTTCTAAACTACAAGATGGGTTTAAAACACTATTTCTAGCCTGCAAAAATATTTAGGGAGAAAAATCAAGTTTAGAAAATAAGACATTCATTCATCAAACTTTTAAAGCCCTCTTTAAGCCATAGTTTTTTGCTCTAAAGGCATTCACAGTACAAAAAGTCTGATGTGATTCAGATATATTGATCTTGTTACAGAAATTGAGATCATTGGCTTGAGAGGCTGGTAAATATGCATGGGGACAAAACCATCCAAGCAGTTGCAATTTACATCAATAATTATTAAAGAAAAACATGCATTTATGGAAGGTAGGAAGGTATCAAAAACATGGGGGTAAAGAAAGCCATGTAGATTAGAGTCATACGCAAATTTACTGATGTATTAATCCATCAGTTTAACACCAGCCCTAATGTTCTCTTCTCTGATAATTAGTTTAACAAATGAATAGTCTCTGTGAGGTGCAACATGGTTCACTGACTTCTGAAAATGTGATCATGTTTATTTTAAGAAGAAAATAAAAACCTGAAGCATGAATAAATTCATAAAATTAACTACTGGGGTTATAAAACACAGCAGTTACCATTACTTCCTTTCCAGCATGGAATGCTACCTTCAAAGTTCCCCACTAACCAGTCTTAGACAAGAATTTCAGATCTTGGGACCTCCCCTTCTAGATGTTTCCTGACTGGTTAATGCTAGAGTTCCCTGCTCAGCACGCATGCTTTGAAGTTAAAGTTAGATAGTTAACTGTTTTCAGGCACTGCTTAGGAAATCGAGGAGCCTAACTTACTCTTCTGGATCAAGAAGTAAGATGCTTCCAGTGTCTGAATTTTAGATATATGAATCTTTTACTACATCTCGTATCAGCTACTGGAAATGTCTTATATGAAGGTAAGGGTGATTGTTTACAGCAGCTAGGAATTGTCCTAGTTTGGGGTTTTCAGCATATTGTCAGTATGATCTTAATTAGCATTTAACTGGGCTTCCCTGCCCTCCTTCATTTTCATCAAATAAAGTGTTTAATAAAGGCATACCAAAGTGTGAGTATTCGTGAGAATCCTATGCTAACCCTTCTCTAGTGAACAATGTAAGTAATTTTATATGCAGTTTTTGAAAATCTTCAGTAAATTAGTCTAAATATTCATAATCACAATGTCCTGACTTAAGTGATTAAACACACTCCATGTTGGAATTATCTTCCTACACAGAAATTATTTAACTAATCCTCCATTATTCTGCACTTATTTAACAGGTTAATACTTACAGTCCAGAGGTACATCCAATGCAGAAATCATTTGGCACAGAAAGAGGATGAAGGAAGCTTTGCTTGCAGATATGCTCTTCTTTTTCATCATGATTTTAGGCTGTATTGAGTAAATCACACTTGAAGAATGAAGTTCAGCTTCATCAGACTAGGTAGCTTGGAATAGTTATGTAGATATAGACAAGAAACCTGGTAAACAAAAAAAAGAGAATAACAGTATGTATACTATGTAGAGTTGAATGATCACATCAATAATATGAAATACCAGTAGTCTACACACTATATCCAGGGATAATAGTTATACCACGTGCTCTAATGAAATCCAAGCAGAGATCCTGAAGTACTTAGGACACCTAGATCATAACACTTTCCTAAGGAAGCCAGTGAACCACTCTGATAACCTTGTTCAATGGAAATACAAATGTCTCTCCTAAGAAGGATAAAGCACCAGTCCAGCTAGTTAAAAAACAATATACACTAAAGATAATAATCCTCTGAAGTAGATTCCATAGAATCATAGAATAGTTAGAGTTGGAAGGGATCTTAAAGATCATCTAGTTCAAACCCTCACGTCCTGGGCAGGGACAAGCTCTGAATGTGCACCTAGTCTCTCTCAAACACCCTGCACAATTCTTGAAAAGAGGTATTTTAGGCATCTACCCCAATGAAAACAAGTCTGGCCACAAATTTGCTAAATAACATCTGGGATCTTCCTGTAGCTTTGAGTTAGGTATCTTAGCTTCTCCCCACTTTGGAACTCTTTCTAACAGACTGCTGTAGATTGAATACAGAAAACTTCATGGATTGCCATGCTGAGGTGCTAGTTTATGTACTGTATAGGCTCCTATGCCTGGATTTCTGATTCCACCCAAAATACGTAACATTGAAATACTTTTTCATTTCTAGCCTGAACGCCCAAAATCTAATTAACTGGCAGCACACTACCAAACTCTCTTGTCCTCCTTTCCTGTGTGAAGAGGTAGCAGAAATGAAACTGAAGGGAAATCTGTTCTTTGAAATGTGCTAGATTTTCCCCCTCAAGCAAACATGAGAAATCGTATTAACCACGGCAGAATGATTCTGGCTCCCTCCATTTTTACTGCATTCAGGACCAAACTCTAACTTAGAAGAACGTTGAAGTAGTAAAAACTAGCTGCCTGTAAGCCCCATCATCATCACCAGTGACCTACAAAGAGCTGTAAGAATGCAGCCTTAGAAACTCAAATGGTGCTTCCACAATGCATTCCCAGTAAACTGAACATCAGCTGAGAAAGTACTTCCCAGATGCCAGACTGACCAGAAAGTTCACAGTGATCAGCATCAAATTACCTTGAAAAGAGCACTTCCTCAGCTATGCCTACAGATGTGAAACAGTGTTATCAAGTCCACAAGGAGTTAAAAGTTGCAAAGAAGGAGCTGCCTTACAAATGCTTCCTGAAGTTACTTAAGCCAGTCTATGCTAAGAATTTCTCTCAATCTTCAGGTTACAGAAGAACTACTTTTGCATAATTATTTACACAAACTGGAACTGCAAAAGCAGACAAAGTGGCAAGCCTAACTCCAAAACACCCAGAAATTGGTTCAGGCATACAGCTGGGAAGCATGACAAGTACTCAAACTTTCTTAGAAAAATAAACTGAACTTTCCTACATTTTAAATGAGCACCTTAAGTGCTGGGGGTTTAGCTGAGGAAAGGGAGAAGTGCTTCTTCCATCCCACTTTTGGCACATACAGTTTCCTATGCTCCCTCTGCAGTAAGGGGAAGGAGAAAGGCTTCTCCTGAGAGTGCCTGAGAGCACTCCAGCGGGTTTCCTGCGATGAAGTGCTCTCCAGAAGAGTTGATTTTGTCCCATCGACTACAGCTGTCTACTCTTCTCCAGTTAAACTAGGCTCTCACACACTGTTCTCCTGATCTTTATGTCGTCTACTCATTACAGCATCACTGCAATTAACAAGGTGCCCTCTCTGTACAATGTGTTTGACCCAGGATTTAGATGACACTCTTTGAAGTATTCTACAAGTGAACCTTGACTTTTATTGTTTCTTCTCCAAGCAAAATTTCAGTTTTCCTTATGAAACTCTGAGAACCTGATTATCCACTTTATTGTCCCGTTCTTTCAACACGTAAAATGAGTATTGCAGTGATTTGAGTGTATTTTAAAATTAAATTGCACTGCCTTTGAACACGTACAAATGAATACGCAAGCAGTGGTTAATCAGGCATGTGCAATTAAAATGATTCTGAAAGTAATACCCTTGAGAAAATGCCTCACATTGCCTACCTCTGCTACTGCAACGCTCCAGTAGGATACCTATTGAGCCTACTGCTGGGATGTTTGGATAGAAAATGGGAATTCAACAGGCAGCGGAAATTATAAAGCTGAGCTTGCACGCTGACTTTATGATTCTTCAGAGAGGCAATGCGCCCAAATGATTTGCGATAGAACATATTTACCTGAAAATTTTTTTAGGTTTGTCAGCACAACTGGGTGCTCTTGTTGAATATATTCAAGGTTAAATCTGACATAATTTTGTATGAATGCAACAGCTGCTGAGTAGAACTAAACACTGCTCTGACATAATACTATCTGCTACAAAATAAGGCCAGGCCTCTAAGCGCAGATCAACGTAAAGGCCTCGATTTCAAAACTTGAAATATTTATACAGCAGATAGCCTTCTCCTCCAGCCAATTTATTTAAGATCTCTTGTAACTCAGACATTTTGTCCTACCCCTTTTCATAGAAAAACACATATATTTTGACAGCTTATTCAGGAGTCTGTTCACTGATTTGTAGAAAATAAGATTCTCTCTTACGTACATAACAAAATATCACTTGTATCTTCTGTGCTTCTTGCTGAGATGCTGATTGTGAGTAAAAACACGGACTAAAGGTTGAAGCTATGGCATAGCAAACATGAATCAACAAAAATATGAATGCATAAGCAAAGTATAATAATATTTACCACATATTACAGTATCAGATTCCAAAGGGAGGGCTATTATGTACGACAAAAGACCAAGGATGAAGTGAGAGACATCCACTTTTTTATTTTTTACTTTTTTTTTTTTAAAAAGATATTATAACTTTTTACAGATGAGCTACAGAAAGATACAACTGGAAGAACGAAAGCACCAGTGAGCCTGAGGTACAATATGTGGCAGCAGCATAAAACACAGTTTGGTGCCAGTGATCTCTTTGCTGTGACTCACATCTGAATGCTTTTGGCCATAAACAACAAAAACAGATATTTCGAAAACACTGAAGGAGCTAGGAAAAACAGCATGCATATGGAAGGGATCAGCTGGGAGGCAGAATCCAAGACTCCTTTTCATGCTATAAATCAAATGGGATGGGGACCTTCTCCTTGATTTTATCAGCTTAAGAGCAAATGAATCATAGAATCACAGAATCATTTATGTTGGAAAAGACCCTTAAGGTCATGGAGAACAACCGTAAACCTAACACTGCCAAGTCCAGTACTAAACCATGTCCCTAAGCACCACATCCATACTTCTTTCAAACACTTCCAGGGATGGTGACTTGAGCACTTCCCTGGGCGGCCTGTTCCAACGCTTGATAAGCCTTTTGGTGAAGAAATTTTTCCTAATATCCAATCTAAACCTCCCCTGGCACAATTTGAGGTCATTTCCTCTTGTCCTATCACTTGCTACTTGGGAGAAGACACTGACACACCATGGCTTACATCCTTTCCCTCTGAAGGAAGTCTCCATACTACTTATGCAATGTGCTACTCCCTGAATCATGTCCAGGCATTGTCTGGGACAATTATGGCTGGCTCAGGTCAAAATCTGCCAGGGACAGTGTTAACAATTGAACAGTATAAAAGATTGTGGAACATGCAGTATGGTTTATTTTACTATACTATAGTAGTACTGAGTATTACTAATTCCTAATTGGGATATTAATACAGACAGACATACTCTCAATGGACATTTCAAAGTTTAATCAATTAAGGATCCAGTTGACAAAGGGAAGACACTTTTCCTCTAGCTATCTTCAACATAAGGACATGGCATCTTTGCTTTCCTTCTAAGTGCAGCTGTAGTATTTCTTTAATAGGATGTAAGAGGTGCAACAGAGTGTATTTGCTGAAATTCAGCCTAGTGCAAAGTTAAAGAATGTATTTTCTAAGCGTAATGTTGTTCCACAGAGTTTTGATGCATCAACTGATTATGCATTTCCACTGAATTACATTATTTTAAGACAAAAACATCTCTATGAATGTGAATTAAAATCACGGTGAATGTTAGAAATGTGAAAGGGTTATAAAACTGCAAGAAAGAACAACTGTAGTATTTCATGCACATTAGGAAAAAAGAATTCTCTTATATGTAGTCATGATTAAATTAATGGGCAACAAGTTTGACACTGCAAATGAGAGGAAAATTACTACTGAGCAAGAAACTTCCTCTGCTTCATTTGTCTAATACCTGTATTTTTTCTCACAGCAAAAGACAGATATAATTAGAATATGGGAAAAAAAACCAGTTTTCAAGGAAATTTGTTTCAAAGCAACCTTATATAGAGCTCCATAGAAACATGAGAAGCAATTTTAAATTAGGTAAATGGTTTTAATAACTTGTACCTAAAAAAGTGCTGATAATACACACATTTTGTTTTATACTTTTAACAGATAAAAAGCGCAAAATACTTGCTTTTGAGGACAACTGCAATACCTTTATCACTTAATGACAGATCTTTATAGGGCTTACGTATTTTATACAACTGTACTAACTATACAAGTATCAATAAGATAACTTAAAATATTTTTGAACTGGTTTCAAATTTCACACTTCTTTTTTAGCTTATCTAGCATTTACAGTAATCGGTAACATTAAAAACTGTGATTGGAAACAATTATTTCATTTAAAAATTTTCAAATAGAAACAGATAACAATGCACTTGGTGTTATACTACCTAAGTGGCATGGACAAAGTACTAACAGAAACACTAATGCTATTTAGATATTGCCTTTATTCTAGCTAGTTTTATGGAGGTAGCATGACTTAATAGACTAAACACTCATGTACGTGTCGACAGACCTGAGTCCTTCAAAATTCTGCTCTTCAATAGTCATGTAGTCAGTTCAATCCCCACTGCTTTGCTTTCCCCATCCATCTCTTACCTACTAGATGTAAAGTGTCCAAGGTATGGTCTATTTACAGGTAGGTGGTCTTAATCTACTTACCACAGGACACATAACTCTGGGGTGGCTGAATACAGGTGTACAAAAAGAAATTATTTTTAAAACTTTCCAAATTCACCAAATTAGAATGGTTTCTAATCCTCTAGAACTCTGAAAAACACCACACTGCTTTCCTCCAAATTATTCATTTGTCACAGTCCACTATAGATGTATCATTTGAAGTCATCAGGGAATACTAAATCTTCTTCTCTAACCTCCTTTTTATGAAGCTTAAGCCCATTGCTTTGTTTTTGGCTACATCGTATGTGCTAAGGGGACATCCACGTAAAGAAGACTGGGTCAAGAATAAATTATGCAGACAGAACTGAATTCAACAAAGAACTCCTCAGTACTAATTCAGATGCTTCAGGTACTTATTAGCGTTAGATGGTTATATGTACTTCAGCCATTTTTAAGCTTTTTTGACAAAGGCAGATGGCAAAGCTGTGTGCTGCACTCCAAACATTCTTAGCAGTTCTATGTACAGCGTAAAATCATCAGCCTGCTCACGCTCCTGGACTGCCCCTATACGCGGCATTACTCTTCTGGCTCCAAGACCGTACTTCAGCATTCACACCGGTCTCCTTTCTTCACACCACCCAGACACAATTTCCAGTCTCTCTACTCTCATCCTCTGTTTTCCAAGCACGGCCTGCTAGCTTCCTCCTTCCTAGATGGATTATTTGCATCTTTCCATATTAAAAAATAAAAATTTGTCTCAGTCATCTCAATCTCTCTTAACAACTGCTTGTCTCTAGGGTTATTGTTGTCCTGCCAATCTTCAGAACACCTGTTAATTTCAAAGTCTAAAATTACAGCTTATCAAGTCAGTAAAGAAAATATTAAATTTCATTGGTCTTTACGTTGCTCCTTATGAGAACACTATGGGAAAACTACTTAGTCCTTGAAGCTCCTCTATTGACAATCCTATATTAAGACTTGCTAGCTGATTTGTTATTCATTCAAGTCTGGTCTGTTTCATTATATAGTTCCAATTTATGTTCTTACTAATATGTTTCACATGGCAGTAAGTCAAATGCTTTTCAAAGTCTACTGCACTGACAGCATCATATTATCAAACTTGCAATTTTGTCAAATATGAAAAGATTAAACTTAAGTTTTTGTCAATAATTTGTTTTACAAGCCCTACTTTCCATAAAACTATGTTGAGTAGAATTAATTTTACTCATGGCCTTTAATTCCTTATCAGCTGAATCCCCAATCAGCTTTTTCCATATGTTCACTGTGATTTATATCAGGCTATATTTACCCTGCTCAATCTGCTTGTCTACTCTGAATCTGGGCAGAATACCAGCTTTCCTCCAGTCTTAAGGAATGTGTTAAAAATGAAAACCTGTGAACCAGCAATCTCCCCCACTGGCTCCTCTAGAACTCACAGGTAGACCCGTTGCACCTAGACCTGATGACTAAAAATATGTATCTTCAACATGTATTAGTTAATATTTATTAATGGTTACTATGACTAAAAAAGCTCTCCATCCCAACATGATGCATCATACTTTTTCTTCCAATCCATCATGTTACTTGCAATAATAAATCAAAAGCAAGGCAAGAAAATGATTGTGAAGTAGCTCACAAAACAGTGCTAATCCTGTTCCTGTTCTTAAGACTTGGTCCTGTAAAAATAAACCAAGTATTTCTCTGCTTGTCTCCTCCATGGCAATGGCCAACACATCTGCCATGAGAATAGAAGCTCTTTCAGACAAGTATCAGTACTGACTGCACATCTGCACAGCCACAGCAGAATGAGATTCAATTGCTTCCAGAGTAGCTTCAGTATGAACTACTGAACTAGCACTGTTAAACAGCTTCATTATCCACCAATTTTGCATCGATACTGAACTGCACTTGTTGCAGCTCACCTGACACCCACCCAGCTGATGCAGCCTTGCATGAGGTTGACTCCTCCAGCCCAGCCAGGACTGAGCAGGGTCCTACAAGGGCATGAATACTCAGGGTCAACACAGTCAACACCAGATCAGTCCTTTAACAGTGTTTAAGATATCCAAATATTTTTCCCTTTTTTTGGGGGGAGTCTTTAATGTTGTTCTTCCCTGAACACTATAGAATTTTGTAAGCTGCTAACTGCAGCTCATTGGTGAATCACTATGAGCACCAGGATATGGCTAAAAAAGCAAGGATACAGGTCCTTAAAAATTCCACTCAGCGAAGTCGTATTTCAACTGTCTGCTCTAGAAGTACAAATGCCACATCCTAGGAGCGCCCAAAAATGCAGGGTAAAAAAAACAACTAAGCACGGAGTTCAAATGTCTAATTAAGGGCTGCAGGTAAGCCCATAAGCTCAGTCATGATCCACAGACTCAAATCTTCTCTTGAGAGCAGCCACTTAGACTTGATTTTTAAAAGACTGGAGCAGGGCTGATCTGTTCTTTTACAGTTGTCTTACATGTTCCCTGAAGACCTATACTGGATTCAGCCCTTCTGAGGATTTAAACAGAGGAGCACTTACTTTCTAGATCCTGCTCAGATTAAATTATAAGCTGCTTTGGCTGGGGTGATTACACACGTGGCAGGGCAAAGCTGTGGATAGCCCTCAAACAGGGAGGTAAGCCTAGTAAGTCTGGCAAGTTTAGATGCTTCCAAAGTCAAATCAGTAGTTGAACAGCATTTTTGGATTGCAAATTTAAACTCAAGACATCTCAAACTTGCTTGGGTGCTTTCTGGTGTCCCAAATTCCTAACTGGATTCAGTCTTTTTCACCTTTTTTACCTCCTCACTTACAACAGAACGTGGAATGGAGCATAAAAATAATGGTTTAGTGCCATTTATTTCAGTAACCCTTTAGAGTCATTAACAGCCTGAGCAAATACGCTTCATCTCTTACTCATGTATGCATACTTTGCTGTCTTTCAAAGACTTGGTTGAAGCGCTGAAACTGAGCACAACTTTGCAAATCTGCTGAACACTATGGGTTTACACAGGATGGAGTAAAAACATGAATTGCATAAGGTTTAGTGAGCTACAGTTTGGCTTGAAGTGCATCACTAAATATGGTGATCAAGGAGAGGAAAGAATTCAGCCTGATAATTAAATTTCTCAGTAAGTTAGAAATCATTCAGAGCAAGTGAGAGAAAACAAATGAAGAAAACAGATTTTTACAGCACCTGGATATTAGAAACAGGTGCCCACATGATGGTATTGTTAGGATAGCTCTTCAGGCTATGCTTTGACATTTATAGAAGCATGCAAATGATTTAGGTGCTCATTAAGTCCACTTTCAGAAGATCTAATTCAGACTGAACTTCAACAAGACAAACGTTTTCAAGTAGCCCATGTCTTTCCCTCTGAAAGGTTTTGCAATAGAGAAAAGAAGTACTTAGAAGAAAAATATCTATGAATCATCAGACTGCTATCACAGCCATACTGTACTGTGCAAACAGAACCAGAAGGAAAACTGCAGAGTGGGCAGAAGGAAAATGCACCATCATCCTGAGTGAAGACTCCAAATTTAATGACTACAGTTAGTTCCTTGTAAATATGCAAAAGAGATGCTGAGCTGAAATGCTCCCTGAAATGTTAATTTCTTTACCCAGAAGACATGATGAAAGGGATTTTTTTCCTTTTTTTAATTTTTATTTTTTTTAACCCACCAGATTCAGAGCAGGGGCTTCAGAGAGCTTGCGTAGGAGAAGATAATACATTCTGTATTACTCTGGTTAATCACCTTCTTTACATCCAAAAGTGCCAAAAGCACTATCTGTCCAGAAGTATTCCTGCAATCCTGGAGATATTCTTGTGAAAAGCATACTGTGCAAAAGAGCAAAATCTGATTCAAAGACAGGGAAACTCCTCCCTTTGGGAAGTAGAGCAGAAACCACTAATATTAGCATGAAATGCCAGAATAGTTATGCTAGGGAGGAGGTCACTCAGAATAGGGACAGTGCCAGAAACGGAGGACTAAGGCATTCTGTCAGATATAAAACCCTAACAAGTACATGAACAAAGGAGGGTAAACAGTGCTGAGGGAACAAACTGTACAAACTCCAGCTAGCTGCCTTGGGTAGATTTTTTGGAGATGGGGGTTGGGGACTGGCCACTTATGTGTAACATTTACTTAACAGGCAAAAGTTAGCATGTTTGCTGGTTTAATTTTAATTAATTCTGTTAAAGGAGTTGTTAAATCTGTTAGCTTGGAATCTCTGCCCACCATTAAAAACTGAAATGAACCAAGAGTTCAGGTACAAACGCTTCCACGCTTTAGAAACATCCCTGCCTTCCTCTCTAAAAGTGCTGACAATGTTCACAATGATTATAGCTGTGCAAATGTCTGTTCCTACTTTAAGTAACACTAATTCATGCTGCCACTGCTCCCAACAGAATGATGCGAGACTTACGCAAAGGAACCAACTCCTACAAATTTGTTTGCAGATATCACTGGTGTCACTGTGCTCAGCTGCGCTATGGAGGATCATACGTGCAGGGATGACTAGTACCCTAACAATGGACAGAAAAAACTTGGCAATTTTAAGATTTTCTGACTTTTTCACTTCTCTCTATGAGCATCTCTAGTTCCCTCTCACTCTCAAATAATTCACAACAACATGCAAAGTGCTAACTAGCTTTGTCACCTTCATAAAACCTGCCTGCTGCAGCTGGCCACCACAACTTTATAGGTAAGGTAAAGCAGAGAAGGTTGTCATGACTCTTGTGGACATTGCGGAAGCTTTAAGTGGCAAGGCCTGACAGGAGGCGCACTGTGCCTGTGCAACACCATGCACAACGGCGAACAATGACACAACCTCACCGCCTGCCGCCGTCATTAAGAGCTGACTTACTCGGCTGGCACTACAGAAAGCAAAGGAGACCTGGTGTTGGCCTCAGGAGCTCACAGAGGGAGCTCACCACCACAACACTGGCAAATTCTGCCAGGGTTTCTCCCCCTGTCAATGAGTAGGGCACAGAGCCCTCTGGATGCACTGTCTTCTGCCTCCAAATATTAACAATAATGTCAGTCCTCCATTAGGTGGCAGATTGACCCAGTGCGAGGATGGGGCAGGAGCTTCTCTGAGCTTGGAGTTGGGGGAAGAAGAGGGTGAAGGAGTGGGGCAGGCAGCTGTTGGAGCAAAACACTGCGATGGGATTGAGAAGATATGAGATAAATAGTACCTTTTAGGTTTTGTTAGATGGAGGGGAAAGGCAAGAAGGAAATAAACTGTGCACATATTAAAGGGAGTAAGGTTGGAATTACATGTTAAAATTTTAGATACATTAAGTCAGATGTAAAGAAATGGAAAGTATTCAACATAATATTAACATGAAAACAGAAAAATAATTTTCCAGCAGTGTTGAAAGCCGCAATTTGAAAGATGATGGGGAAAAAACCAGAAAATCAGACCCCGTAACAGCCTAGTGGTTTACACATGAATATGTGCTACAGCTCTGCCTCCTCCTACAGTGAATTCACAGTGACTATTTCAGCATAGATTTCACCTTTAAACAAGGGCTACAAGAGCATTTCAGATATTTCACAGAATGAAACAAGGGAAAGGTGAATAAACAATGTTGCAGTAATTAGGGAACACTTAGAAGCACTAAGGTCTGAAGGCTTCAGACACATTGTGGATCCACTGCGCGTCCATCGTAAGGCAAGCTCCAGAAAATGTGACGCATACAGACAGAGTACAGCACAGGCCGCTGTGGCTCTGCCACCACCCCGACCTCTCACTCTGAACTACAAATCACGGGGATCCTCCTCCTCATACAGCTTTTGCTTTAGTCAATTCTATCACCAGTCGGACATAAATGAGCGTTTTTAGTTCAGAGCAGAAAAAGCACCTTGGATGAAACTGACGGAAGCAAAGATGACATTTTGGATGAACCAGCATTTCACCTGTTATTACTTCCCCCTGGAGTCCACTGTTACACACAGCTACCACGTTCATTCCATTTATTACAATATTTTCCTTCTCGTTTTAAACAAACTGTGACTTTAGCCAGTTTTACTGCCATTGACTGTCAAACCTCATCTGTCTAAATACACAATGAATAGACCCAATGTAGTTATGTTACTTTAGTGGGACAACTTCAAGTAACAGAAACAATGTACTAAAATTAATATTTTTAGGATTAATCCCTCATTTTGCTGGTGCTATTCAACCAAATCTGCCACTGGCTTCATCCGAATTTAGCTTGATTAAAACTCTTAAGATTTGTTCTATAATCTTTATTGCAGCTGATTCTGATAAATCTCTGTTCCCCAGCCATTTCCTCGCATCTGCATTATCAAAGATAAAAAAAAAGTAATTCAAAAATATAAATGAAGGGCTTATTTTGATGCATTTCACGTTTATGTAAATGTGGAAAATTTCTCTGCTATTATGATGTTAAAGGATTAATATGGCTTTTTAATTGAATGTATTTTTTATTTTAATGTATCAAAAATAAAACCCTGCAGCTTAATTCTCACAATAAATCTTGCACTTGTAATAGAGTTTTAAAACACCATTATCAAACTGAAACCTCCTAAATGAGATGTGCTAACCTACATTCCCATGCTCTTGCCCTTTCATTGGAAATACATTTTAAATGTTAAGAATATTTTCAATTTTCCTTTTAAAAGAAACAGAGAAGGCACTTAACTCCACTAAAATAACATAATCTTAGGTGCAATGTAAGCAAGCAGCAGTAGGACAAAGCCAATAACTACAGACTGAGCGAGCTTTTTATACAAATCATTAAGGCAAACCTTTAGGGTAGAAAAAGCTCATTTATTCATCAAGAAGTTAATCCAGTTTGTTCCCTAACTGGGAAGTATCTTTCCCTGCATTTTTTTGTACGTGTATGCTATTCATTAATGAAACAAAAAATCTTACCCAGGACTTCATATCTATTATGTAAGTAAACATTACACTTTGATGTAAAAATTTACATTGTTCACAGATTCATTTGAATTTCACATTCACATTACCACCGAGGAGATAAAAGAAATTTCTTCCATACTGCCATGTTTACTACTGTTTTCTTTGGCTTGTTACAACTAATTTATCCTTTAAATCAAGATCTCAAATGCAAACAGCACACACTGCAAGAATAGTAATTTTTTTTTTCTGTTTAAATTAAGCTCAGTGCAGTTCTGCACAGTTGCACTAATGGATGAGAAAAAACTTTTTTCCATCCAATGTACTCTTTTCAAATAGTCTGTTTTCTCATTATATGAATACTATTCTAAGCACATATGATATACTCCCATTGAATTAAGTATTGAATTAAAGAAAGATTCTTCAAGGTAAAGGAAAAAATAGCATTGCAAGAGGAAAACATATTACAAAATCCCAAAATAACTACAAAAAAACTTTCTGAAATTCAGCTGATAGTACTGCAAAAGCACTTTACTACATAACGTGTAATCCAGACTGTATGTTGGTACTAGCAGACTGATAAGTGTATTATTTTATCCATGCTAGAGAATGACTACATTTAATAATTTGAAAATTAAAATAGATTATTAACATATATACATACATAATATTTGTATCACACTATGAGGCATCCAAAGAAACATCTACTTTTTATGACAATACATCTAGGCACAGCAATAAGGCAGCATGATTTCACCCCACAACTGAATTCTCATTCTCATGAAAAGACAGTTTTATAATTATGCATCCATTTTATTTCCAAACTACCTTTTTATTTTTTTCTTAAGCCAGGTTATTTGCTAAATTTCTAGACATGCACTAAAAATGAAAAACAAGTTTCTTTCCAATAATATTGGTACACCCAACAGTAATTTCTCGCAGCACAATTATTAGAAATTATTTCAGTAAATTCTGCCAGTTCTAATTTTGTAACATCTAATGTGCATTTTTCATGCAAATGCAGTACAAAATATGAACATTGCAGAAGGAAAAAGTTCAAGAAACTATAAAAAGGAAGGCAAGACATTTAAAAAGTGAAAATAAATAATATTCCTAATTAGCTTTGATTACTTCAAACATTTGGTTATGCTTTATAGTTTTTATAAATTATCTTACTCTTTGAGGCAATTTTCAGTCAACCCAGTTATAGTTAGAGTAACAGTGTATCAAGGCAGCTTGTCAGTCAGACCCCTCTCCTTTGCACATCTTGAAATACTGATCTTTCAAAGAAAATACAAAGGACTGCTCACTCAACACTCAAGCAACACCTGCAGGTGATACAGCCTTATTAACATAATACTGTTCTGGATTTCAACATGTAAAGAATGCAAAATTGCTATAAATCAACATTAAAGGCTAAAATGATTTTCTCAGCTATGCTAATTTGAATTGAGAGAGATGCTGTTGTCCAAGGATTTTTAATTTTACATTAAATTGCCTTACTGCTTATACACCAGAGAAACCATAATATAACTAAGACCAGAAAGTACTCTTTAATCTTTAATATAAAATTAAATTTTGCTGGTTCTTCAATTTATCCAGAGACTTAGTACCACTTAAAACTGTGCTTTGTTGTATTCATTTTAATCAAATGTTATTTTAATTGGGTCTGTAAGGACATGTAGAAACTACTGCACCATTGGGAAGAAACTAATTTTTGATCTCCTGTTCTTACATCTCTGAAACCAGTCTGGTTTTTAGTCTCACCTTTAACTTCCCTTCAGGCATTATTCCCTAGGGTTCCACAGCCTGAATTCCCTATTCAAATTTGCTCAGGAGAATAATGTATCTCAAAGCAGTTACTTCTGGAAAGCAACACATGGAAGTGGGACGTTCTACCAAATTTTCCATATGGTCTATGGGAAGAAGTTAATACCTAAAGTAGGGCCCCTGGGAAATGCTTCACAGGGCACATGGATGGAGCAAAAGGAAAAGGCAACTCTACCCAGCATGTATTTTCATGATGATTATGAGGGTTACTACTGTGTGCATACACCAAAAAGTTACAGTGCCTCCTTACAAAAAGGAGCAAGAAATCAAGGCAGCACCTTAGACAACCAGTTGTGAGCGTACTACATCTCTCCCTCCTCCACCCTGATGTCTCCTAAGCATCCATCCCTCTCGAAGACAGACAGATGCTGCCTTTTCTTCCATCCTAAAAGCTGTAAGCTAGCTGGCCACCACCAGACTGGTGGACGAGCTGTTCTCCATAGAGAGAACTATCCACGAAGAGGGAGGGTGATGGGAAATAAAGTTCACTAAGGAATAAAACCTCAAGCAGACCTTAATAAGAACAGTCTACCTGATACTGAAGTAGAGGCTTTGAGATACAGCTTTTCTTACTGTCAGAAGAATAAAATACTAAATTAATAATGCCCTGATTCCTTCCTTTCTTAGCAGGAACTTGACTCAAGCTGTTTTGCTGCCAAGATTTGGTCAGTAGTTCACTATTTTCTAACCTAAACTAGAAGTTAAATACATAACTATAGTTAGGTTCAATTTCTGCAGATAACTTTTAAACAGAAACTAATAGCTTCACTCCCTGTCAGAGTAAAATTTAAAGTAGCAAATCAGCTTTCATCTCTAGAGTGCATGAAAACAATGTTTTTCATATAAAGACAGATATTGAAAGTCTCAAGGATGGGTTTTTTCGTTGTGTTATTTTTTTTTTAGTTTTTGATTGTTTGTTTTTGGTTTTTTGTCATTTGAGATCCTGGAGCAAACATTTTGCACCATATTTTAGATGAAATTGGATGAAGTTTATGAAAGGGGTTACGTCACGTTGGTTGCCTGTGCAGCAGTCACCAGACAACAACCAAGGAAACCCTTGCAAGCTTACTCTTCCAGAAGGAAAAAGCAAAAAACTGGCATCAACATATTTAGGGCTTGTCAGCAGGGCATAGGAATACTTTTCTTATAACCCTGAATAGCAGAAAAGGGAAAGTGTCTGTTTCTCCTTTAAGATTCACATCTTAAGGTGTTTTGTCTTTTACATTTGAACCAAGAGTAGAACACAAAGGCAAGTGACCTGTTTGCACCCCTTATTATTTATTTTAAAATGCTACAGGTTTTCACAGTGCATCATAGGGATCTTTGCATTCACACTCATGTCTCGCTTTTAACTTAATTCATTCTGTAACAAGAAGCTGGTTGCTGTAAAAAGCAGTCGCCTGGAAGCATCCTCCATGAAACTGTGGAGGAGGTAAAGATGAAGTAAGACCTTTTCTCACTCTTCTTTAATCTTGATAGTGGGTTCCCAGCATTAGGCTGGGTCCAACAAATTACATGCATTTCGATATATAATGCTTGCTGCTGGGCAGTTGCCAGGTAAGATAATAAAATTTCTGCTTAATTAAACCACATTCCTTTCTCCCACAAAGGCTAACAATCTTGGCTATTTTTAACATTGCAAGATGTATATGCTGGGAAAAGTGTGATATACCTTTTGTGTAATATTTCCAGAATTTCCAGACATAAAGCATGGCATGACTGTGATGCTCTGAACTTCACATATGCTGTCTCACGTGTTTAATCAGAGAAAATTTACCTAAGACACTGAACTGGTTTAGCAGAGATATTGAATGTCATGGGGAAAACACAAAGAGGAAGGAAAGACTCAAAAGATTTCAGAATAGTTAAAATATTGTTTTAAACAAAATGAGCCACTTCTAATGTATTTGGGACAAGGCATCTGCACCAGGAAAAGCACCCAGTGAAATCTGAGTTGAGAAAACAAATACAATTAACTCTGAACTAACTTCACTGCTGAATAAGAATTAAGGTAGCCATACAACTGCTTTTACTACTATAAAAGCATTAAGGGCCGGGTTAGAAAAGTAGTTTCCTCTTTTTTGCCAGCAATCACTGTAGTCTCTTGATCATCAAAGCGTTTTATTAGAAGGTACATTTCAGTACTTAATCTTCCATATATCCTGAACAACTGCAGGTATTGAAAAGGAGGTTCATGGAGACTAGAAAAACTGCTTTTCTTCTGTGGTTTGCTGGGTAGAGTCACAGAGTACGGCAGCTAACTAATTTCCACAATTAAAATAGAACCTGGCAGAGGCGGGGTGGAGGCCTGGAATTAGGGCTATCCATTCACTGGCCATAGTCCCTTTTTTGCAAGGTGGATCCTTATAGTTCTCTCCAACATTGCCTTTCACTTGAGTGAAAAAGTCGGTACTTTATCTAGGGGTGGATTTTCACACTAGGTTTGCTCTGATCTAATGACAAGTAGCTGTCAAGAAGATATGGAAAGGTCTTGAGCTCTTCTCCTGTTCCTCACTGCAAGTTCCTGCCCTCTCTCCTTGCATTTAAGAGCTGTAGTATCCCCAGTGAGCTACAACAGTTCATTGATCCAAGAGAAAACAAACCTATGCAAGAAAAGATTAGGTTCTGACATGACAGAGATTTCCCAGAAGGAACTACCTCTTTTGGATGACAGACTGAAATTTATAAAAGTGAAACGTGAAACTATACCCCCAGCCTAAGTCTTCAGGGATCTGAGGTGGGTCAATGTCATACTGAAGCACTCCCACCACTCTAAGTTGACTCTGTTCCTCCCTACTGAAGCACTGGTGAGGAAAATTACTTCAGAGCAGAGTCAAACATCTGAAAACATGTATTTATGCACAGTTGTTTTTCTTCTGAAAAGAATTTTTAACTTACTCCATTTGACTCAATGAATGGAAAGTCAACAACATCCAACATGATTTTTCAAATCTCTGAAGTCCATAAAAGTTAAAATACATGCTATTCAAAGACAGCCTCCCAAACAGCGTTCCTCTTCACGTACTTTGCTATGGGAAAGAACAAAGTTCTCAGAATTGCAGTCTTACTGCATTTCCCAAGGAATTCTGTCCTGCTGCTGACAGAGTCTTCAAATTCAATTTATATTTAGTTCTCCCATTCAGATTAATCATTTATTCAATACGACCATTCTTTTGCATGGCCTTCAGCTAGGACCCAGCTTCTTCCTGTCCCCATGGTTCACATCCATACTTTCTTTTTAAACTAGTTTTCACTTTAGCATCCCATTTACTGACTTTACCTTCAATCTTCTAGTGCTTATAGTTATGGAAAAACAAGAGATGCATTTTATTTTGAGGTAGCTTGTTGGAATCCTTGTCTCACGTTCAGCAACTTTAAAATGCACACAGAGCACAAACAGCATATAAGGTTTTTTCACATGTTCAGGACAAGATGTTAGATAAAACACGACATAGGGATAGACTGTAAGCAGCAGGCTACTGATAGATTAACTTAACAATGGGAAGGGATGCTAAACTCCCTACCTACTGGACATTTAAATAGGTCTAAAATAGGGTTTGATAGCTTCAGCTCATGTAAGTAAAAGTTCAGAACTGATCTACTTCATCTTGAACCTCATCTTGTCTTTGAATTCCTCTTGCCTTCCCTCAGAATAGCAATGGAGATGTGGCCTTAACGTTCAAAGGCTTTGGGACTGTTAGCCCCTTTCCTTCATAGAAGGAAGGTCTTTGGACATACCCCATTTCCTTCCAGATGGTAACACTTTCACGTTTAAATACAGTCAACTTCAGGATGCAATAAGCAAGCAATCCTATGGTCCTCCTACCATTAAAAGTCCTGCACTAAAATTTCTACCTCATAGAAAAATGTTTCCAGATCTGGCTAACAAGAACTAACCAACAAGAACACTAACTTGAACTGAGTTCTACTTTATTTACAGCACATGCATAGAACTCCACTAACCTCAGTGGAATTACTCCTGACGCACATAGGGAAGAAGAGAACAGAACTGGGTCTCTTGCCCTCATACACTTTCCTGTGACACGTCCATATCACAATAGCACAGCAGCCGGTAAAGCCCATATAAACTGTTTTTTCACCATGTCTCAGACACATTTCACAAGATGACAGATGCATTCATAAATTTCACTGCACATTTCCATTAAAAAAACCTGCCACTGACATTTCATTTTTACTATCTTTATGATTCAAAATATGTCCTTGTATTTCTTCCTAATGAGTTGCAGCATTGTTCCTAGTGTAGTCTGTTAGATATGTCAATTTTTAATTCTGAAGAGAAGCGCTATATGCCGCAAACTCTAAGTCATGTAAAAAGGAATGTCAAACCTTTAATGGATTTCCCTGACTGAGTTTTATATCCACCAACCTTTTACAGTAATTTATTCAAATAACATTTATTTGGTTTATTGGGAATAAAATAGTTCAAAACAGTGTAGGCAAGTACCATACATCAATGTATGCAGTCTCCTGCAAAATAGTTCTAACACAGTACCATCCTTCACATGTATTTACCAGGACGCATTTTATTAACAGTGTAAATTCTGTATTTGAAGGTTTTTATTTCTAAAGATAGGAAAATTAGTTGTATACATAATTTATATAATTACTTAAATTATATAGTTATACAAGTAGCAATATATGTGTGTATATATACACACACATATACACATACAAAAACAACACATAGTCTGCCCTGTGAAAAATAGAACTGTATTTCTCAACTTAATCAGAACCTGCTGCTTTGATGAGGACTCTCCTTTAAAAAAGCACCCTGACTGTGTTGTTCCTGTGCTCACTTGTATCTCAAATACATGTCTGGCACACCAGAGCTTTTCCATTTGCACACCAGTTTGCAAATGATACAGAAATCATTAAGTCATCTAAAAGTCAAAGCAGCTATTAAAAAGGAAACTGAAAAGTCTTTTTAAGGTATTTATGGAAAAGGGGTGCAGACAAAGACACGTATGTGACATAACATTTGTTAGGTTAATGTAATACTTTGGAATATGACAGAGAGGAAGAATTAACCCAAGATTCTCCATCAAAACTCACAGAGCTGTATCAGAATTTCAAATCTATTTCTGCCAAATAATCAGTTAAACTGTGTGCCATGTTAAAGAAAAGCTCACAGGGGAATAAAGATTTGTGAGAGGTTCTGGCTACTAATTTAATTTCAACTGTTGATATACTTTTAGGAAGAAAAAAAAAAGAAATTCTCAAAGCACTGTCAATACAGTAAGATAAGAGAAAAAACACTTTTGACATGAATGCTGGCCAAGAGGCATCTCGGTGTGAAGGTTATTCCAAAAAGGAGATTTGAAAAATGCATTTCATTCATCTATGAGAGTCTAACATGACATTCTTGCAACAATAAATCAGATGCTGGTTTTCCGCTCAAAGCTTCATAGCCTTTTCAGGCAGCATCCTGACCGAGCAGCCTACTGCCTCCACTCCTGTCCAGGCCACGCGCTGACACTTTTTAGGCTGTGTGGAAGCTTCTCCCTCCCTTTCAGCATGCTGTTGTCTTCAATGCATTTCATTCTTACCAGTGTGAGTGAGCACACACATGCAAACTATCCTTTTTTCAAATCTGTAGGAATCTTGTATTTGTTTGGGGTTTTCAGAATGGAAAGACATTTTTGAGTGGAAAGGCATTTAGCTGTTTAGCTTTGTCACAACAAACGGCAGTAACAAAGTCTATCAGCTCAAGAAGCTTTATCTGATGGCCATAAATCACCATTTATATTGTACTCTAAAGGTACTCGGGTACTTTAAACACAAAAGAAGTACCAACTGTGTTACTAACAACTGTAGAAGGATGTTGATTGGCACAAGAACTTCCACAGGAAGTTTTCTATGAAATTAGTTGTACTTTTAAAGATGCTCTACTCAGAAATTCATCATTAATTTACACACAATCTTATTGAATACAGAATGCAATGAAAAACACATTAACCTTTCTTGATGAAAGAAAGTACACTTTCTGAACAGAGGTGAATGCACTCCTCTGGTATTGAGAGTAGGTAGAGCCTTTCCTTTTGCCGCTTGAGTGAGACTGAGTGCTGCAGTAGGCAGACACAAAAGGGACTTTCGACTGTTTCCAGAGAGCCTGACCATCCTTTTTCCAGGCTGTCATGATTTGCTTTAAAGGAATTACAAAACAAGGCAGGAATAAACACATTTTGTGAATAATCCCCAGATTCAATTTTTGTTGTGTTTTGTCAGGCAGAATATTTAATTTCTTCTGTCATTTTGCCAGTAGATTAGGTCAGTAATTTACTTACAAAACTCTAGTATGAATTTTAACATGAGAAGGATATATCCTCTTTCAAAACAACTTCTTCCTTTTTAATTCATGGCTGCTTTGGTGGCATTTCAAAAACTAATGAATATACTGACAGATGACTGGATGACAGGTTTCAAAGAGATGTTTTTGCTTTCTGTGGCTAAACATTTGACAGTTTCCTTGCAGAAATGTTTCCTGAATAACACTTTATAGAAATTCAACAAAAAGGATTTATACTCCAAAGTTGTAAAAGCCAAAACCACATGAACAGTAATTATTTTAGAAACTAAGTGGCCATCAACCTTTGTATATCCAGTCTTTGTTGTTTTGTTCTAGCACTGTACACTGTCATTATCTGTTCTTTCAGCATTATTAAAAGGCTTTACAAACTGCTGATACTCAGTCATTTACTCTTTAGTGAAGCCAGAGAGCTTTACAACATTACTGGACCACATCACATATCAAAAGATACCTAGCTACTGCAAAAGAGGGCTCCTGATGCCAGACAGATTACATTATTGAGCTATTACAGTACTCACATCTGCTAATTTTTAGAAGACCCATGAGAGTTCATGAATCCCAAAACAAAACCAAAAGCCTCTGTGGAATAAATATGAGATTATGTATTCTTCATCATGCATTATTTAACGATGTTTCTGCTTTGGATTCCACAAATCCTATATAATCATTCAATAAAAGTTTCAAAATGCTGATGCTCCATAGTTGAAAAAAAGGCATAAATTGAGAATTTTCATGTCACAAATTTTAGATTTCACCTTTTGCAACAGAGGGAATGCAATCCCTGGTGTTTAATTAATAGTCTGAAATCACCTGATACATTTTTCTGTTCTAATACTGATCTCAACTGAATGCAAAGTGATACTGTAAGCATTTTTTCCCCTTTAATGATAGTTCCCACACAGTCCAATCTAGTACTTTACTTGTCACGTTATAGGGTCAGTGAGGTTTTAGCTCAGCTCTGTTCAAAACTGAGGTTATTCTTCCTGCCTCTGCCTAGTAAGTTTAGGGCCAAAACTTTTAGCTTTCTATCCTTAGGCTTATACATGCTAGACTAGGTTCCACAAATTCACCTGACAAAACCAGAGTCACTATCCCTAATTCTTTATCAAGTTATACCAGCTTCTGGTCCATGACTATAGGTCTGTGCCCAATTTAATTTCATCACTAGCAAACTATGGGTTCTGTAAGGTTATGGACAAATGTCCTCTTCCAGCTGGCTCAATTAACAAAGGAATTAACCAGATATAAACAGGTAAAGTAAGTATCAAATGAGTGATTTAGCTGGTTCTCATAGGAGGGCAATACCCATCAGCAGAGAGAAAGTCAGGCACCTGAGAGCAAAGGTGCTGTGCAAACCACATCTCACAGGCTTCACAAGCAACTGTCAGACACAACACGTCACAGGCAGTTAATGTACTAAATGGACAAGGCAGGCAACTGCAGGCATAACGGAGATAAGTGCTAACATCTGTCAAGGTATAGGCTGTAAGATCTTTTGCTGGCTCAGCTGTTTGAAGAACACCCATCTGACTACACACTGAGTTGAGACGACACCACGTTAGAAAGCAAATTACATCGACATGGGATGGTGTGCTCCTTCAGCCATTTCCTATTGTAAATGAATGGTGGAGAATTATGGTATCATAAAAAGCAATGGCTTCATAACTGCTGTTTAGTGATAACGTCCAAATAAGGGCCAAGTGTATCTGCTGTATGAAATGTCACATACTGTGTCACAGAAAGCTTTTCATATCCTGTCATGGCCAGTCTCCTTTCAAATTAATTAAGTTGAAAAACACATAGACATCTTTGTATGGATCTTCCTACCTGTGTAGACTAGTACAGATGAAAAGATCTTGACAAATATCAAATAGAAAAGTAAATTAAATAATCTGAACCTAATTCTATCAGTTTTCATATACCACTACGAATGCAATCTCATCACCCACACCCAATGATAACGAATGATATCCTAACTTAGTAATGTCAATAGGAATTCTGCAGCTAAATTCAATTAGACACAATTGCATCCAAACACGTTCCTCAAATCAAGTAAGGTTTTCATCTGGTTGAGTGCAAGTACCAAAGGAGCTACACACCCTGGTACAAAGTGGGTGCCTCCTGGAAACAAAAAGGAGGTTACGCTGAACTAAGGTGCTTTAAATTCAGGATAGGAGTATAGGTCAAGCAATCTGCTTTCCTGAGGTCTGTGAGAAGAGAGCAGAGTACAACAGAGCACCTGAGAGCAAAGGTGCTGTGCAAACCACATCTCACAGGCTTCACAAGCAACTGTTAGACACAACACGTCACAGGCAGTTAATGTACTAAATGGACAAGGCAGGCAACTGCATGCATAACGGAGATAAGTGCTAACATCTGTCAAGGTATAAAATGCACATATCCCATATTGCCCTTACAGTCCGTTTGTGTCCCAAGCCTGTGTTCTCTCTGTAACCTTTCTCGCATGTGGTCACTTCTCTGTGCAACATCTCTTCTTCTCAAAGGTTCCCTACAGCCCTGAAGGCAAGATCTATAGCCTACAGCAGAGACCTCCACTGAACAACAGGTGTAGGAGAAGAGCTGAAGCTTTGTAAGAAGAGGAGACGTGCTGCAGCTGCAAGAAAAATCATGGGTGCAGGAACATTTGGTGTTACAATCTGCAACTCAGTGTTTGTAGTCTTTGTTTATCTGTATTTTCCTAGGGAAGAAAACCTTGTTTTTGACTGGCTAGGTCATTCATCACTGGATGCTATGCAACTCGAGGACATTCAATAGCTCAATGATGAACAACCTGAGAATATCAAATACTTTACACGCAAGCCACAAGATCTTACCAGAACACCTTGGACCAAAACCAGAAACAACAGACACAGGCTTCCCAGCACTGAACACCATAAGGACATAAGCACCTAGCGCCAGAGAAGAACTCACATTGTTGGTTTGGGCATCTACGTTCCCCATTACACCAAACACAAAACCCAGATGTTTGTGCACGGCATTCACAACAACTAGCAATCTCACTGAGGAAATGCCTATCATAGTCAACAGAAACCACTGAAAAATTTTACATTCCATCTTTCTCCTGAGAGTTCAAAGTACTATTATATCAGCATGAAACCAAAAATCAGAGCTGAAAACCTGTTGTGCAGTCATGAGACCACACCATGACTTTGAGCCAGGAAGAAGGATGCAGCAATGCTTTGCACAGTAGTGTGGTAATGCAACTATGGAGTAGGAGGAAACCTGTATGCTAGGCTTTTTCGAGTTCAGGTCTAAGCTAGCAACAAGTGATAATCACAAGACTCTCAGGAGTTTACATTTTGCCTAAAGCTGGGCCATTCTGCAGTCAAGAAAACCTAAGAAACTGCTCCTATGGAGCATATACAGCAGAGAAGTAATAGCAGTACGCTATCTTCCAAAATCGAGGTACCTTCTTGTGTAAGGCTGCCCTCTAATAGGAACCCAATACTCCCATACACTAGTTGCTGTTTTGTCGAAACTATATCTGATCCTTAACAGTGCTCAGTCCCACTTGGTAAAGAGTAGACCCCGCCACAGCATGTTTAGGAGAAGACTAAAACTAAGCATCCTCCTTGCATCTTTAAGTAACAAACACATCAACGAAAAATATCTTTATTCAGTTTGACATGGTACAATAAACATTCAGAGGTTTAAGGAAGCTTTTTTGTGACTCTCCCCCTGTTAAGTACCAAGGCAAAGCTCTTCATATCAAAATGCAATTATTTAAATCCTCTCGAACACCACCATTCCCCACAGCCCCTCCAACGATAAGGCTTTAAATTAATAAATGGATCTCACTTCAGTTTGGAAATGCACTATTTAAGTGTTGCAGTAATGCTGGGAAAACACAAGGATAGTGATGACTGTTTCAGTCAGTATAATACATTTGTTTGTGGTAAAGCCTTTAATATGATTGTTTCAATAGAATATATGTGCAGAACACCCTTCTCAGTCTTACTTCCCACTTATCAGTACTCCTGCAACTTCACACAGGCTAGATGCATGGTTTTTGCAAAAAGCAGTATGAAGAATCAAGCTCTCAAAATCCTTTTCATAACTTAGTTTTGGGACACCAGTGAACAAGCATCAAACACCCTGAAAGGACTATTTCTGTTTTAAAAAGAACAGGTGTAGATCCAGTTTCCTTACAGTTTAAGCATGAGTTACTAATCACTTTTCTACATCAGTGCCAAAAAATGAGTCAAACAAAATGCATCAGCTTTTCTAAACTTATCTTAATTTTCAACTGACTAAACAAAGCGTACTTCTGTAGTGAGCAAACTGATTTTACAAAAGTTTCAGCTTAAAAAGCTTATTTATAAAGTAAGATAAAAACTGATAGCAGCATACATATGAAAACATTGAGAATCACAATTGTATTTCACACCAGATAATGTTTTGGGGGAACTGTGTGAAGAAAGAAACAAGATTCAATTGTTAAAGTAGAAAAATAATTCTTTTATGGTTCCCATTAAACCTCACAGCCCCTTTTAACATCTGCAGACTGCAGGAATATTTTGTCTTTCCACCATTTAATATCAACTAATTGAATTCATCAATATTTCACTAACCAAAGATCCAAAGTGCTGCATCTAAAATGCTTGTATTTTTCCACATTCCTCAATCATCTCATTGTTCCGGTAAATATCTCAAAGTCCCAAAAAGAATAAAATACTGTCTTTACTATTTCAACAGCAAATAACTGTGCTAGCTGAATCAATGAGACATGGAGAAGTACAGTGGAAAAAATGTTAAAATACACTGTAAGAAATTTAATCCATTTACTTTGCATGAACTGAAGTTGTCTGATTCTCTAGGGCTCTGCAAAGAGTCCAAGGCAACTAATACTGTCCTTTAAGTTTGGAAGAATGGTTGCTGTATGTTACTCCATGTCATCATTCAAGATACAGCGCTATCTCATGAGTTTTAGAACTGCTTGAAAGACATTAATGGGTGGAAGCACGCTGTCCTTCTGCAGTTTGCTGTTCAAGATGTGAAGGAGCTTTGATACCTTCAAAACCTGTGTGGCCTGAGAGCTACCATTTCACATAGAGGACTGGAGAAACTTGTACGAACAAACATAAACTAGTAGAAAGATACGACAGTCGGTGGTAGGTTATTTAAAAAATACCTCCAGGGTTTAAATCTTCCTTGCAACATTTTTCTCTTTTCTCTGGCTGGAAAACATCCATTTTCCTTTGAAGTACTTCCTGAGAATTTAATTGCCCAGTAAATTGCCAACAAAACTTTCAAGTTGTAGACCAGCCCTAAGAGACTCCAGAGGGAACAGCCTGTAATACTTAATTCATCTTTCCACAGTCAGTGAGAAGGGCAGAGTTGTTCTATAAGCCTCCAGCCATAAAAATCAATTTCTGACTGGGTGAAGTTCACTGAGCTAAATACAGCCCCATACAGAAGGTAGTTTTGTGTCTGTCACCAAACACAATCTGAAGTTAACGCTGGAGCAACATTTTTGAGAACTGGGATATTTATTCAGATAATTAGTGGATCTAGCTATGTAAGCACTACCACTAAAATTTGAAAATGTTTCATATCTGAAAATGTGATTCTTAGACAATTTAAACTTCTACAGTTACTTAGCCTGTCCTACACAGTTCTTTGCTTCTTGGCAGGTCCTCCAAATTGACTACTTACCATATATTTCAAGTTGGCAAGGTTCAAATCATGACACAACATAACAAATACAGTGAAGAGGAGCCTTAAGTTACTGAAATCTTTTTTTAGTAACTGAAACAAATCTTCTCAAAATAAATAATTTCCCATAATAAAGCAAAAAGACACAAAATTCTTACACGACAGGAAACACAAAGATTAAAACAGAGTAATTTCCTTTTAAAGAAAATGACAAATAACTGTAGTAAAAATCCTAAAAGTGCTGACATAATTTCACAATACTGTAAACTATATACGTCATGCAGTTCTGGAAAATGTTACGTGTCAGGAAAACGTAAATTGAGGTAACACTGAACTACAGTAATCATAGAATGGTTTGGGTTGGAAGGGACCTTAAAGATCACCTAGTTCCAACCCCCTTGCCATGGGCAGGGACACCTCCTGCTAGATCTGGTTGCTCAAAGCCCCATCCAGCCTGGCCTTGAACACTTCCAGGGATGGCGCATCCACAGCTTCTCTGGGCAAACTGTTCCAGTGCCTCACTACCCTCACAGGAAAGAATTTCTTCCTGAGATCTAATCTAAATCTCCCCTCTTCCAGTTTGAAGCCATTACCCCTCATCCTATCACTACATGCCCTTGTCAAAAGTCCCTCTCCAGCTTTTTTGTAGGCCCCTTTCAGATACTGGAAGGCTGCTATAAGGTCTCCCTGGAGCCTTCTCTTCTCCAGGCTGAACAACCCCGAGTCTCTCAGCCTGTCCTCATAGCAGAGGTGCTCTAACCCTCTGATCATCTTCGCGTCTCTCCTCTGGACCCGCTCCAACAGGTCCGTGTCCTTTTTATGCTGGGGGCTCCAGAGCTGTACACAGTACAGGTGGGGTCTCACAAGAGCGGAGTAGAGGGGCAGAATCACCTCCCTTGACCTGCTGGCCACACTTCTTTTGATGCAGGCCAAGATGCGGTTGGCCTTCTGGGCTGCGAGCGCACATTGCTGGCTCATGTTGAGCCTCTCATCTACCAACACCCCCAAGCCCTTCTTCTCAGGGCTGCTCTCCATCCATTCTCTGCCCAGCCTATATTTGTGCATGGGATTACCCCAACCCATGTGCAGGACCTTGCACTTGGCCTTGTTGAACTTCATGAATTTTGCATGGGCCCACCTCTCAAGCCTGTCTAGGTCCCTCTGGATGGCATTGCTTCCCTCCAGTGCATCAACCGCTCCACACAGCTTGGTGTTGTCGGCAAACTTGCTGAGGGGGCACTCAATCCCAACATCCATGTCACCAACAAAGATGCTAAATAGTACTCGTCCCAGTACCAACCCCAATGGCTAGTGTGATATGAAAAATCCATTTGTTTTTTGTTGTTTGGGAACAACTGTTTTACAAAAAAAAAAAAGTTTATGCTAGAATACAGGCTGTTAGTCACTCATGACACATTTTATTGTGAATGTTTTAGTAAATACTTTTTAAATTGTCAATTCAGAAAAACCAAGATTTGTAAACACTACATACTCAGGCCTGTTAAGGGTGTTAGAATGCATTATCACAAAGGGCTAATCTTAACTGTGTTATTTCATTTTTAATTAAAAATAAGCTGTTTGCATGCAAATTCATACTAAAGATATTACTTCAATAGCTCAACTATTACTTCTTGTATTTTATTTCAAGATCTTCATACAATTTATTTTCTACTGCTTTTCCCACTTCACCAAGAAGCTTCTCCCATTCAGTGTTTTGTAACCTCTCCATCCACTTGATCATGTCCTAGCAACAGAGCAGCTAGAAAAGCACAGAAAAAATAGAGGGGCAGATGAGCAGCAGACATTAAAAGGTTCATAAGGAGTGTAAATTATTTAGGCGAAACAACGGAAATGAAAAATACTTTGGAAGCTCCAATTCATGTATCTCTGTATTCCCCAGATCTTTGTATTTGAATTCTCTATAATTTTTTAAAATACTGAAATATATGTACACTTGTAGGATAAAGAAGGAGAACAGAGGTCAAGAAGGGGTCTCTTATGTCACAGCCTGAAAAAAGTATCATTTACCTTAAAACTTATGACGCTATCAAAAGCTGCATTTCTAAAGAAAAAAAAAAAAACAAACAAACAAACCAAAAAACCAAAAACCAAACCTGGCTTTAATTGTATTTTAACTTTTATATAAAGTTCAAATTGTTACAAAATTCTCACTTAGTCGTCCACCCAGAAGTGGACTCACACTAATGTCATACTTAGAAGACCTGATGGCCCATTAGTACACATCCGCTTTCAGTCCTGGGATTCTGTACAGTGTCTGCTTGGGTTTCTGAGTGTAAAACTAAGCAGTGCAACTTAAGTTTGAAAGTCATGTTTTTTAATTATCCTCCAAGAAGTGTTAATTTAAAGAATTGGTTTTCTTATACAGTTTCTGTATTTTAACCTCAGTTAATATCTTGGAAAAAAAAGAAAATCCTTCTTTGTGCAGAAAAATACAGCCCCTTCTTTCATTACCATCTTTGGCCTTTCTTGTCTTCTCTAGATTTATCTCTGTACCTCTCTCCCAGTAATTTCCTAACACAGCATATACTTTTTATTTTTTTAAGGCACTACCCATATATTTTCTGGTCACTGTGAATATCTCAACGTCAGCGTCACAGTACTTCCTACAAAGTTGGTGAGGTTTCTTGTGTCCTCTTGAACCAGCTTGAAAGAAACTCTTGAGTGAAACAGATATGAAATATTAGAGGTGAGAGGGTGGAAGCTTTGGTAAGCTTTTGATCATGTCTGATGATCAGAAAACAACGAGATTTGGAAGTATATATCCAAAGTTAAAGAGGATTAAAAAATGGCTCAGAAATAGGCTCATTTCAGGAACAGGACAGGCTGGTATCTGCTGAGAATGATGAAACTTGTATAGCATGCGTTGACCCAAAGGACACTTTGTAGGCTTACAAAAGCAAGAAGCATCTCTTATGTCTGGTAAAGACAGTCAGGAAGGAAAACGGACAGCAAGAGAGACACAGAAAGAACATGGAAGTCAGGGAGGTCCTCTAATCCATTACCGTTTGGGTTTTCAATCCTCCACTGGTATCGAGAAGGGAGAAACTGTCTTATATTCACAGAAATCTTGTGGTTTCAATATTACATCTCTCTCTCTTATACACACACACAGTGAAATGTGTGCTGTTCACAGCAAAGAGATTTAATAAACTGCAGTTTTTCTTGCTGGAAAAACCTTTGGCATCTATCACTCCCTTGCAGGCATAAGAAGAGTCACTGTATTAGATTAGTCTTGAATGGAAAGCAAAACCATGAACATTGAACACATTACCATGCCTTCTTTATCTGAAATCTCCAGGTCTACATACTATACCAGAACTCATATGTAATATAGCATGGGTCAGAAATGAAAGACATTGCATTTCTTGAGATACAAAATGAGATTCCTAAAATACACATTTTAAAATATTCAAAGAACTAAGAATAAGTGTTTCATTAAAAAAAAAAAAACAACACAACCCAAAACAACGATGAATTAAAAACTGGCACCGTATATTAGAAAAATGTCAGTGGTCTTGCACTAGACCTATTTTTAATCTTAATCTTCAACTGATAAGCACCTCTGAATAGTTTGCTTTCCTACGTATCCTCAGCCAGATTCTTGCATTATCATATGTCCCAAGAATGTCTTGGACCAGGCTCCAAATGAGGGAAAGAAAATGATCTACTCCAAATAATGCAGACATTTGAGAGACTGTACAAAGACAGAAAGGAACGCTTGCTAGTAAAAAATGAAATAAAAATCTGGAAATAGAAAAATCAGCTTTCTACCAGAAGAGACCAAGGAAAGGCTTGGGATTACTGGTCACAGAACACAAATACAAAACAATGCCTGAACAGCTCTTATACCTGCCTGCAGCAAAAAGCTGAACATTAGTTATCTGCCCAGCCTTCCATCCACAGACAATATCTGTGTTGGTGGGACTAAATTTCTCATTTTGTTTTGCAAATTGTATTTCAGAAAGTAGACTAAGTTATGAGAACCCTACTGAAGCTAAATTGTTATGTTAAAGTTCGATCTGACCTGCTTGTAGAGACACGTGATACAGGCAGCAGAGGAGTTAGTGTACACCAATAGCACTCCATCTGATCACAAAAAGGAGCAAGAGATACTAAAGCTGCTTCTCCTCTGTCCCTGAGCCTCTTAATTGCAAACAGACCAGATTCCTTACTGAAGAAGAAAAGAGCCACATGGACAACTGTCCTGAGATCAGGCACCAGCCTCATCCTCCTCTGAAGACAACAGGGGTAGGCGAGGAATTAATTCTGGGTGATGTACATACAGCATCATGTTGGGAGCAGTGCAGGCCATGAGGAATAAATACAGCTTCCACCTTGTTACTCTTAACACTTGTGTAAGCTTCAGAAGGTTATCTTCGGTTTACTTGGGAGCAACTGAGGCTCAGAAAACACAAGCAATTCAGACCCTAGTGAATGGACTGGTATTTTTTCCTAGAGATAGCACAACAAAATATTGTTCAAGATTTGAAGACTGCAGCAAAGTAATGAGTAAAGCCCGTTCAATGGAGCAATAACTATTATTTTCAGCAATAAATGACCTTCTGTCCATTCTGTGCCTTCTCCTGGTGTTACTATGTGCTTCTGATACAGGGGAACTAAATGACATAGGTACTTCTCGGGGGAAAAAGAGAAGGGGGAAGATCTAGATTTGTTAGCCTATTAGATTCCCCCACTTCTTCGAAATAAATCCATACGTTCTGGATACCTCTTCATGTACTACCAATTTGTAACACTGATAACATGATCATCTTGTTTCAGAGATGAACGTGTAGCTCAATCAATAATGCAAAAATGACTCTGCAGTCTTAAAGCTTTTAGAATATGATTTCCTTGAAATAAATAGTACAAAATTAAAATGAAGTGTTACTGTATCAGTCACTTAAATATTCATATGCATTTAGACATAATACAATCCTGTTGCAGAACACTAGAAAAATATACAGATAATTAAGGGTTATCTATACTCCTCTGCAAAAGGACATCGGCCTTCAACAAAGGCTGAAGCCCTCCAGATATTAAAATGCACCGCATTTGCTGCCTTTATTACATCCATTACATTTTACTGATGCATAAATCTGTCCAGATCATGCAGTAATATTATGTCTGTTCATTATATGTAGTAACTCTTCTATAAATTTATAATAAACCCAAGAAACTGCATCTTCTTTTCTTCTATTATTATAGATAGTAATAAAAAATAGTGACTTAAAAAACAATTTATCCCTCTCCACGTTGAACTGTTAATCCTTTGTCCTTTATACCCTGCTGTAATCCATTCCAGTGGTCTTTTCCTAACTGATGTTGTAAGCTCATCTTTTGTGTCATACAGTGTCACAATTTTTTCTGAAATCTCGATTTTGTCCTTTGTTTCAGCTTCTTTGTTTATTACTACACACTGCTGAAAATGTGAGCATAAGCTTACATGCCGGCTCTAAAAAAGTCAGCATTTCCAAGCCTTACACGACGGACCCAGGGAAAAAAGATGTATTCTGGGATTTCCTTACAAAAGGTCTCGGTACAATGCTGCAGTCTTTTTACAGTACTACGTTTATTTACCCATTTCTCATGTTAATAGGCTCCATAAAATATTTAGTAAAATTAGACTTTAAACAAGTAAGTATAATGCTTCCCAACATTATCTTAGTAATTTATAAAGTGAGGGTGGTGCCCAGGCTTTTGTACATTCCCAATGCCAATCCCTAAAGTCACAATGGAAGGGGGGTTGCAGAAAACACACAGCCAGACTTCTTTGAGGCATGCTACAAAAAGTCAAGAGGCGGTAATCACAGCTTATAGCAAGGAAAAGTTCAATGAGACTTAAATAAAAAATTCTCCAAGGAAAGTTGTTAAGGACATACTAAGTTGCCCGAGGAGGCTGTAGAATCTCCACGCTTGGAGATTTTTAAAACTGAACAAACCCTGAATGATCTGCTCTGACTCTAATGTTTGCCTTGCTTTGAACATGACGTTGTACTGGATGACTTCCAGGCCCACTAAAAGACCTCAAAAACTAAATTATTTTATTATTCTACTAAATGCATAAATTAAAGTCTTTAAAGATCAAATGATATATATTTGCCATACAGAGTAGCTGCAATAAGTGAAAGCACGTGTGTAAGTTTCAGCTAAGCTTCCTCTGAGGCATCACTATTTTATGGGGTGAAAAGTTAACAAAATCATATAAACCTCACCATCTTCCAAACTTCAGGAAGACTTAAGTCGCAACTGAAAGTTATATGAACTCATGTAAAAAAATTCCTCAGTTGGAGCTTAAAAAACAACAGTTTATGGTAACATTTATTGTTTCATTACCTCTCCCCTATTCCCCCCTCCATGTTTTTTTATAAAACAAAGATATGCACAAGCCTGTGTTAATGTATTGAGAGAAAACTAGATGGAATCTAGTAGTTGTTCTGTAATTAAAGCAGTATCAGGTATAGGGAGTAGTGTCAACCACTGGAAAACTTTCAACTAAAAAAAGAAAATAGCATTTGTGTTAAACAGAGTGCCTTATCTTGGCTTTTATTTGTGTTTCTATCTAGTGACATACTCGTAAGAGAAGATGTTTTGATTGTACCAATTTAAAAGTATTTAACTGCCTTCACCAATGTTTGAAATGGTTTAAATCACTCCTCTTACTGATCCAGAAAAAGAATACTTCCCAATTTTCCAATAAATAATTTTTGAGTGGTGAAGTGTTTCCAAGCTCAGGAAGGCTTTTTTACTACTGGACCTGGCCAAAGTATTCAAGAAGAACATCTGGTATGTGGTTTTCTTTCCCAGTTTGTACTCAGCAGTATAATACTTTAAAAAAAAACTCTTGGACTACAAGCACTCCTAAAAGCTAGCTTGAAAGATAGAAAAGGTGCAGTCACAGATCTCTGGAAAGCAAAACCTTGAGATCATTTTGGCACACTAACGTCACTTGGGCACAAACAAACACAGGAGATTCCCTCTGAACATCAGGAAACGGTTGTTTAATGTGAGGATGACCAAGCACTGGCACAGGTTGCCCAGGGAGCTTGTGGAGTCTCCATCCTTGGAGATATTCAAAGGCCGTCGGGACATGGACCTCAGCAACCAGGCAAGGGTGTCCCTGCTTGAGCAGCGGGATTGGACCAGATGACCTCCAGAGGCGCCTTTCAACCTCAACCATTCTGTGATCTTGTAACCATGCATTTTGTCACAAGAATGAAAACATTTGGAAATAAACATAGCTAACGGAAAAGCTATTTTAATGGGGCATATAAATACTTTATTCTGATAAAGGAATCCTGTATGGTAACACCAAGGTACATTAACTTAATTTTCAAAAAGTTTTAGCTTTTTTCAAGAGTTTCAATATCAAGAAGCAACAGTAACAAAATATTTCTCTGAAAGCTGTCCACTTTATACTATTAACAGTATATTTAAAAATGGACAACAACAGTGAGAATGGATGCGACAACATTTTCAAAGGAGGAATAATAATTCTAACTTGCTTAAGAGAATTGGAAAAAAGAACAGCTGAAAGAAGTAGTGAAATTCATAGCTTTAAGTTTCACAAACAAACGTTTCTGCAACAGCTCAGTGACCTCCTATTCCCCCTCATTTCTACTTGTACTGCTTTCCCTGCTCCTTGTTAGCAGTTACGCACCAACTCTTTTGTGTGCTTGCACACGTTTGAGTGGAGATACAGGTAGGCAGACAAGGTAAGTTAAAAAAGAATTAAAATCACCTATCAAAAATTGTGTTCCTCTTTAACTGGATCAATTCCCATTGATTAAACAACTGTGCTGTTAATTTAACCGAGGCATCCAAGCACCTAAAATGAGGTAGAATAAATCCATATCTTAACATTTGTGGTTGCTGCCTTCTATGTTTCACAGTCAGCTGAAGTTAGTGAATGCATAAGCAGCAAGGAACAAAAATATGGCACTCAAATATATTCCCAAGATCTTTCACCATTGCTTCTCTCACTGGAGGTTGAAAGCTCAGAAAGCTTTCAAAGACAGAAAAAAATAGAATAAAGACTGGTTTAATGTTCCATTTCCTTTCTTTCTTTATCTCCTCTCCTCTTTTAACTTTGTGTTAAAAAAGTTATAAAGTGTTTATTTATGGCATCTTTGGTTGTATTAATGATTACTGCAGGAACTGGCTCAAATTTGCAATAATGTAAGTAGCATAAAAGTGATACTACTAAGTCATCACCAAAAGTTCTTGTGAAAAGACTCTATGCATCAGTAACTGAGCAACTGAGGATTATATATTTTCTTTTCTTACTGTCCTTTTTTAGCATACTGAAAAAACATGTTGCAAGAGAGCTAAAAAAGGAATTTCTGCAGAAGTCCATTTAATTTAATCAATTTACATGTGAGGAAATCAGAGATTGTAAAGTGAGAAAAAAAGTTGGGCAAAACCCAACATTTCATACAAACACTACAATTATCCTAGAAACCATACACTTACTATATTCAGGCAGGCTTTAGTAAAACTGGAGTGGCTGTGATCCCTAAATAAGTTACAACTACTTTTGTTTAAGACTGTTTAGCTGAAACACATCAGTTTATTATCATTAAATAAAAGCTTTGGGAGATATTTTTAACACAAATAAATCCCCGCTTTTCCACAAAAGAAACTAGCAATGTTCCCCCTTTCTACAGCCTTCCATACTCCAATCCATTAAAAATGTCTCTGATTTTTAGAGGGAATTTCTGTCACTTAAAAATACTTATATTTACACTCTTGAATAAGAAACTCTTTTCATCCTCTCTTTGCTGATGTCAAGAAACTATAACATTACTGAAATACGTTTCTCTTTTCCAGATGATTTCTCCTGTCAAGTTTCCTAAATTTAACTAGATGATATGCCAGTCCTGTTAGAATGAGGACATTTTTCACAATGCAAGTTTTACAAGGAATAATGTAAATTTGAAAAATTGTACTTCTGTTACTCTTATTATTACAAATAATTCATCCGATTTCTACCAATTACAAGTTTTCTTTCTTCAGTCTGTTTATCTTATAGCAAACAGCTGTAAGACACTGTGTCAAATCTTTTTTTGGTCTTTATTTTTCGCCTCTGTCAGAAGGTCTTTTTATTAGTAAGGACAGCAAGGTAGAAACATAAAGAGTTGCTATATAAACAATGTTCACAATAGCTATGATGCTGACTTCACACTACTTCAAAAATTTTCAAACTTGACAATTTTTAAATGACTACTCTTCACACTTTTAAATAGGCACCATTAAAAAAGCATTATTTTAGAAACACATACACAAGTCAGCCAAGGCAAAACTGACAATATTGTTTTAAACAAGCCTTGAACTGGGGAGACACAGATTTTATGGAGCAACCTTGCCAGCAGCACCTGCTGGGACTGAGACACTCTGAGCAGAACAGACCAGCTAATGGCTGGCTCAGTGGATGACAGGAGAGCAGCAGATGTTGTTTATCTTGATTTTTGCAAGGCTTTTGACACCATCTCCCACAAAATCCCCATAGACAAACTGATGAAGTACAGACTAGACAAATGGACAGTGAGATGGGCTGAAATCTGGCTGAGCTGCTGGGCTCAAAGGGTTGTGATCAGCATGAAGTCCAGCTGGAGGAAAGTCACTGCTGGTGTATCCCAGGGATCAATACTGGGGCCAGTACCATTCAACCACTTCATTAATAACCTGGATGATGGGACAGAGTGCACCCTCGGCAAGTTTGCTGATGACACAAACTGTGAGGAGTGGCTGATACAACAGCTGGTTGCACTGGCATTCAGAGGGACCTTGAAAAGCTTAGTAATGAGCCAACAGGAATCTCATGAACTTCAACAAAAGGAAATACAAAGTCCTGCCACCGGGGGAGGAATAACCACAGGCATCAATACAGGATGGTGGATGACCAGCTGGAAAGCAGCTCTGCAGAAAAGAACCCGGGGGTCCTGGTGGATTCCAAGTAGACCATGAGTGTGCAGTGCATCCTTACAGCAAGGAAGGCCAACAGGGCTGCATTAGGGAAAATGTTGCCAGCAGGTCAAGGGAGATGATCCTTCCCCTCTGCTCAGGACTGATGAGACATGTCTGGAGTGGTGTGTGTACTCGTGGGCTTCCCAGTACAAGCAAAACATAAGCATACTAGAGTGAGTCCAGTGAAGGACTGCAAAGATGATTAAGGGGTTGGAGCATCTGACACCGATGGTGAGACTGAATGAGCTGGGATTCTAGCCTGGAGAAGAGAAGGCTCAGGGAGATCTTATCGATGTGTATAAATACCTGATGGGGGCACGGGTAAACAACACTTTTCGGTGGTGCCCCACAACAGGGCAAGAGGCAATGGGCACAAATTAAAACAGATAAAATTCAATCTGGACAAAAGAAAGCACTTTTCTACTATAAGGGTGGTCAAGCACTTGAATCAGCTGTCCAAACAGCAGGCTGCTCTAGTTGACCCTACTTTGAGCAGGGGGGGTGCTGGACTAGAAGACCTCCAGACACCCTTTCCAAACCCAGTTATTCTGTGGTTCTTTGAGGAAGAGACAAAAGGAGAGCAACTACATCTGAGTAATATGGACTATGGACTTAATGTCAGTTGTCTTCTCTGCACAGACTAAGCCTTCAGTAAGATGAAACACTTCCCTCGCACATCAATTGCCTATTATCTGCCTATGAAGGCAAGTTGTTTATTAGACTTGGGAAAAGCCTCATTGTGCAGATACAGGAAAACAAGTTCTTCTTCTCTCCCCTACAATTTCTGATGCCCAAGCCTCTAGGACTAACCAGTATAAGAACTACCTAACATACAGATTAAGACAATGTATTTGCTTTCACCAGTCAAATAAATCACTTTATTGTCTATTACAATGTCCATTTGTATCAGCAAACGTCCATCACTTTAATGGATTTCTTTGCCTCCCCTCCAGTCAGTACTCAAGCGGTAAAGCTAGTTTAACCAAAACAGGCTAATGGGAAAAAATCTTTTTTCTTTCGTAATGCCTGTTCTCTCACATCAACATATCGACAGTTTTGTTTTACAACTGTAAGAAAAATGAGAGGAACCAAGAGAACGTCACAGAGAAAAGCTAGACCATCTCACTCATGAGGAGCAGGTACCTGTGCACTGACCCAATTAGACATTCAAACACTTGTCACTTTGGAGCTGGCTGGTTGTCACTCATCCAAGTAGCCTCAGGGGACCTATTGTATGGTGGCATTCCCTGACAGGAGAACTGGCGCTATGGAGGCAATGAGGGCACAGTGATAGGGTGCCAGGATCCTGGTGAGCAAGAGCAGCCAGCAGCAAAGCCAAAGAACCTCAGAGCTTCCTTAACTTGGTTAGCATCCAAAAAGTCTTTCAGAGTTTTGAATGGTTATCTTTTTTTCAGAGCAGTCTAGTTTAAAAACCTTACAGTAACAGTTCTCTTTATCCAAAACTACATTTAACTCTTGAGTGACTAACACAAGAACTATTTCAGAAGAAATCCCTGAAAGATCAACCCCCCCCACCCCCAAATCTTCTTTGCAGGGAAAGGATGCACTAAATGTTACTTTGAGTAACACTGCCATCATATAGTTCAGAAATCAAAACGTTTCAGTGCCCATCTCCTCCCTTCTGTTTTAAACATATTATTGATGCTTTCAGATACTCTGTCTGCTTGAACATAAAAATGAGGGATAAAACACCGTGCAGCTATCCACGCCTACGCACTACAAAAGATAGAAAAGGTCTGTTCTAGTAGACGATATACAATACTGTATTCAAGACCCCCAAATCAGATTTTTCATTCAAAAAAAATCAGATATTAAAACAGATGACTATTCAGCAGCTACTACTGACTTCAAGTAAGGCTATCTCTGTTCTTATGCTGAAAGAATTATGCAGTTCAAATACAGGAGCAGGGAGGGGTTGGAGAAGGATTGAAAAAAGAAAAATCAAAGCTTCAAACTTCCAAAATAAGCATTTTAACCTTAGGACCTAAACCATGAGAATGAATCATTCAGAATGTCCTCATCACCAAATCTGTGATCTATACTAGAAGAAAAAAAACTTCTAGTTTTTTGGTATAAAAATATCTCAAGTCCCTTCTGAGTCCATTTTTCCAGACTCACTTTTTTACTAGTTGACCTGTCCTTCTGCTCTCTCCAGCAAGGATCAGAGATGATTAAGCCTACCTTCAATTATGTGAAGCTATGAGATACTTTTAGATGCTTTTCTAGTTAACATATTTGATATAAGCCCTTCAGTTAAAAGCTGAGCTGACATTTTAAAAAAGATATTAATCAGAAACTGTTAACTGAAACAAACATGGAAATGCAGGTAAACGCAGAACACATTATATGACTACACTGATAGCACTGAATAGAAAGGTAGAAACTAAACAGATACTTAATGCCAATAGCTTTTTTTCCCCCAGTTAGCATGAGAAATTAAAATTCAGAGGGGAAAAAATCTTACCTTTGTACAAATGGCTTCAGAGCAAGATGGTCTATCTCTTTACTTTTCCTTCTTTCTTACCCTCTGTATGACAGGTCTTTATGCTACTGCCTTGCCTGGAAAAATAATATACAACCTGAAATATTTACAGAGGCTAATAATTACATCGACTGTTAAACTACAACAAATACATCAGATATGCCTTGATATAGCTGCAATGCTAAATCCAGTTAAGTCAAGTGGAATAGTATTTTAACAGGAACTAATTTATATATATTTAGGCTGAAGGAAAAATAAGGAGCATTAAGAAAAAAAGAAGTTCCCTAGGTTTCAAAATCAGGTTTTGCATTTAGGTCTCCAAAATAATATAGCTGGTGCCATCAGATCAGACCAGACCACCCATATAGTCGTCCGGGTTTGCTGGTCGTCAGTGAAAAACAGTCAGTGCTTCGCAAAGCTTGAACAAGCCAACAGGAAAGCCTAACCACCTCTTTCTAACATTCAATAACCTAACTTAAGGCCCACCAGGTACCTCTCTCACCTCAGGACGAAACACTTCAGTGCTCTTTGGGATACTGATGTCCAAGCTTCTAAAAAGGCAACTGCTGGAAAAGGTCACAGCTGCTGACAGAAAGCCTCTGCTGCAGGAAAAGCCTTTGGTCACAGCACTTGCCCAGAAAGAGACAGATCTGGGCTCACAGTCAATTTGTAAACTGTCTGATCTCCCACTTTCTAGGAGAATATCCTAAATTCTAGGTGAGTGATGGGACAGACAATCCCCTCTCCCTCCACCCAACCCCCGCAAATAGATAGCATAATACAAAGAAAAAGGAAACACCACGAGAGGTTTTGTTTTGAATTCAGCTACTACCTTCTTCATTTATTCACAGGAATTATGCACCCAGTTCCTCTCTTCTCTTACTCTTTGTTACGTGAAACCCCCATTTTAAACAGATTTGAGGTTTTGTTGAGAAGGAGGATGCTTATTTTTCCATGGTAATGCATATGTGGAGTTGAACTTTCAAGCGAGCAAGGTCTGAGGATGATCACATATTTTGAAAGTGAGCTTCAAAAAATTCGAGGATTGCCTTTAGTCTTTTAATTTTGCACTACATGTTCCTCATCTGCAAACTCAGCTAATCTTGCCACCATAGGTAGTCCTTATTTCAGTGAGCTGGTGATGGAACTGAAGCTAACAGCAACAGATCAGCATCACTGCAGCACCTGTTATTTTATATACTGTACATAAAAGTACATATTTTATCTGTGGAAAAGTAATTAAAGTTCATCATTTACTTCTAACTGCAGATTAGCACTATTTTGTAAGGTAAAACAGGAGAGACCGCAGAATCTCAATTTACAACAGTGATACAGTAAGATCAGTTTAATTTCCCATCAAACTGATAACACAATCATACAATTTCTTTCAGTACACATTAAAAAGCCTTTTTATTGTTAAAGTGGTCTGCCAATTGGCAAAATCCTAACTGTTGACCAGAACTCTCTTGTAGCTGTTTCTTCCAGTAACAAACACCACTTTTCATAAATTGGTCTTTATCATGCTCTTTCAAATCAACTTGTTGCTCTTACATAAAAAAGCACCGGAAAGAATACATTATCTTTATAACTTTGGGAGTTTGGCATATATAATTTATTTCACTGGTGCGAAATTCACTTAGGTAATTCAATTCATTGCTTCATCTTTATTCAGGCACTCTTCTGGCACTCACCCTTCCTACCCGCCACCTCTAAATTTGGCTGGAACAGCTGCCTGCAAACCAACAGGACCTTGATTAGCCAAAGTCAACACAGAACTTGTATTCAGAAATGCTACATGCATGCAATTCCTAATTGACCAAAACTCTTGAGTATGACAATGATCACACATATTCTATTATATAAAGGTAGTGGCTACATCTACCCTGCCATTCACGCTGCTCCCTGGCTGGTTCGGTCCATCAACTCACTGTATCCAAGACAAAACCAGAGCACACTTTAGAATCATAGAATCACAAAACGGTTTAGGTTGGAAGGGACCTTAAAGATCATCTAGGTCCAACTCCCATGCCATGGGCAGGGACACCTCCCACTAGACCAGGTTACTCAAAGCCCCAGCCAGCCTGGCCTTGAACATTTCCAGGGATAAGGCCTCCGCAACTTCCCTGGGCAATCTGTGCCAGTGTCTCACCACCCTCACAGTAAAGAATTTCTTCCTCATATCGAACTTAAATCTACCCTTTTTTAGCGTAAAACCGTTACCCTCTTGTCCTATCACTACACTCCCTGACAAGACTCCCTCTCCTCCTTTCCTGTAGGCCCCCTTTAAGTACTGGAAGGCCGCTATATGGTCTCCCTGGAGCCTTCTCTTCTCCAGGCTGAACAACCCCGAGTCTCTCAGCCTGTCTTCATAGGAGAGGTGCTCCAGCCCTCTGATCATCTTCGTGGCCCTCCTCCGGACCTGCTCCAACAGATCCATGTTGGGGGCTCCAGAACTGGACGCAGTACTCCAGATGGTGTCTCACAAGAGCAGAGTAGAGGGGCAGAATCACCTCCCTCAACCTGCTGGCCGTGCTTCTTTTGATGCAGCCCAGGATATGGCTGGCCTTCTGAGCTACAAGTACACATTGCCAGGTCATGTTGAGCCTCTCATCTACCAACACCCCCCAAGTCCTTCTCCTCAGGGCTGCTCTCCATCCATTCTCTGCCCAGCCTGTATTTGTGCTTGGGATTGCCCCAACTCACGTGCATGACTCTCTACTTGGCCTTGTTGAACTTCATGAGGTTCACGGAGGCCCACCTCTCAAGCCTGTCCACGTCCCTCTGGATAGCATTCCTTGCCTCTAGTGCGTTAACTGCTCCACATAGAACACTGTGTGAACATGGAATGCTCCAGCCTGAGAGACTCTTTCAAAGGGCAGTATGGGCAAGACTGCATTTTGATTCTCCTCTCTAGACAGTCCTGCAATTCTCCCATGCAAGGCACTGCATCCTCAGTTGCACACTCCACCTGCCTCCATGCAACAGTCCAGAGCACACACCACGCACTCACAGTGTTGGGCTGCAAAATCATCACTTTGATGGGCTGGAATACAGCTCCCACTATTTCGGATACTTTGATCTAAAAACACTAACTAGCAGTGTATTAGGGCTGCAGGAACATCACAGTACTCAGATGAAATTCAGATTAAGTTAGGTGAGTACGAACAGTCTATTTTATAAGAGACTAATTTTCTGGAACATTAAAATGTAAAGGCAGACCAGCCCTTGCCAATTAGTCTATCTGGATAACAGGAATTTGCCCCTGTCTTGCTGTTATTACCAGTAAAGAAAGGCTGTAGCCTCAAGGGCTACGTCTAAAAGTTAGGCATGATCTTAAACCCAGAGATTGCTTGTGTGAGACCTCACATACAGCAGAAAACCATAGCTCTGTTGACACTGAGGGTAACCTTTCCCAGACTTCTAACACTCATTAAAAGAAAGGAAAAAACCTCACCACTTGATTCCTCTTACTCTTTTGAAGTAAACATGGTTATGTAATAATATGTATGGTTTGGGACATACTACAATGAATTACAGTTTTCAGTGTTTTATTGGGAGAGAAAAAACTGTACTACCGTCAAACTCTTTTCAATTGCTGGGTAAGAAATGGTCAGAATATCAGTCTTTGGATGCCTGGACTACACACATGCTGCTCCAAAAATAAATATTTGCTATAGTTCTTCTTGATATCTGTGGCTTTAACCTATTTATAGTCCATGATCAGATTCTTTTGCTGTCAAGTTATTTATTTTCTCTGATAGTCTTTTAGGAGGGAGCTTAACAAAAGCTCAAAACTCCAAGGAAATCATAATGAGGAGATTTGTAAGTCATGTACAGAACAGCACCTGTACAACCAAAAATCACCTCAGATGCAATGAAGAAGTAAAGAAGCAATCTCAGGGTTTTTTTAAGTCTGCATTCTTACAATGCTAAGTGCATAAAGAGGATCCTTTGAATGGCTTGGTGGCATGATCTTATAGAAGTCAACAGGTAAAGTTCCATATATTTCATTCTAGCCAGGAAACCCTCATGTCCAAAAATATAAATTAATAACCAGATGTCTGGTTTCCAAAGCAAAAGAAACATTTGTATCTTTACAGGAAAATCATGAGTGAGTGAGATAACATGAATTTAAAAAACAAACAAAAAAAAAAATCAAGGGGGAGGGCAAAAACGATGGTTTAAAAAAGTCTACAGATTAGATGAAATGTGGCTTAAAATTTATTAGATGTATTTGGGGTCATGTAATTTCTGATTTTCTGTACATGAGTTTGGGCCGCTAACACATTGTGGAAACGTAAAGCACACTTTTTACTTTTCTGCACCTGGCACTATGCTTACTGTGTACTTATTAATTTAAAGAATTTGTGAAAGAACTAAAATTTACATAGTATTGTCACTTTACAAGCTTTTCTACTAATAGTGTTGACCAACTTCAGAGAAGTAAAATTTTGAATGAAAAATACATAGATTGTAATACATAACTATGTAAAAAATTCAAAATATGAAAATTCCATTTTTATTTTATAATGTGATTGGCCAAATGGTTTTATATAAAATGTATTCAAAATATTCATCCAAAAATTAACACTTTGATGTTCTCAATGTAACCTTAAAAAGCAACAGAATAAGACAACATGCAGCTTTATCCTAAAATTAATAATATAACTATACACACACACACACACACAATTCCTTTTACATTACAATACTGCAGAAAGTTATTTAATACAAAACATTTCCAGGGGACCTGGAAAAATATTTGCTTTGTGACATACAGAATTTCTTTAGTGTATTTAAGCACAGCTTTATGCAATCCAGTACTGCAGAGCACCATTATTCATCCTCATGTCATTTCTTCTTTCAGAACGAAGGAGTGATGAGGAGCCCTCAGAAAAGGAGAACCTACCCTCTTGGTTGATGAGGGCAGTGATCCGTCTTTCTGTCATATCTATCTTATTTCTGGTAGTACTCAACCCCAGATGATTCTGACAAAGTAATAATGGGAAAAAACAAAATCCTAGAAATACACCAAAAATAACTGTTCATTTTTTCACTTCTCATACACACATCCTCATGAAGACATCTCCTAAGGCAAGTAGTCCAGCCTAGACTACATTAACAGCTATAAGAACAATGTCTTAATTTTACAAATATTATAATAATTGAAACAGAATATAAATTTCATTTATCTTTAACATGTTGCAAAGTCATGCCCCTCCTCAAAGGATTCAAGTTGTAACTGCATTGATTTCAATTCCTAGACTGTTAACCAAAGTCAAATATTTCAGAACATTACATAGAACAGGTTTATTCAGAGGTATAAACTCTATTTCCTCATGTTACTTCATTCCAGTAAATCAAACTAACTAATACTAAGGTACACAAATGTCAATTATGTAAGTGACTGAGAAGAATCAGAATAGAAAAGGGAAATCAACCATTACCTTGTGCATACTCTATAGTCCTCTTCCCTTTTTGTTTGGGTTGGTTGTTTTGGTTTTTTTTTCCCCTCCTTTCCTTTTGTTAGCAAGAGGTAAGAATTTGTACCACGCTCCCCTTCATGTTGTAATCTTGACAAAATTCTGCTGTTAAACCCTGCTGCTGCCGGACTGTGTGCAGAAGCACGTACAAGAGGACTTGTTTCCAGCAGCCTGTTGCTTTGTCTTCGGCCCTCCCAAGCTTCTGTGTGATCAGCATAGGCTTTGTGGCCATACAATAGGGGTTAAACATTTCTCTGTATTTATTTAAAAGCGGAGCTAAATCTGCTTAGCTGCATGAACCTTTTAATAAAATGATGCTCACTCTATTAGGGTATTTTTCCATTTGTTTGTTTAATAGTAATTGGCTTCTATCAACAAAAAGACAGTCCTTTTTCATTATACACAGTGCATAAACAACGCAGCCAGTAAAATCAACAAAGATTTCTATCCAGGTCTTACCTTATCCACAGTTTCCCCCTAAGCAACTACCTGTGACTGGCTTCTTAACTTAGAGCGCTAGTTTCACTTTTCCCTTTATGTTCATTCTACTTGATGACTTGCCAGCGGGCCACTCCTCTGGTCTCCACTGACAGTGTCTGAGAGGCAGATCATTGCAAAAGCTGCTCTTTGTGCTGAGTGGTGGAATTCCAGTACAAGAAAGAAAATTTAAACATATCAATAAATAAATGAATATATTTTATAAGAGCTGAAATGTGCTTGCCCACAGCATTAAAGCCAGCGATTTCACACACAGCACATGAACCTCTGGACCACCTTTGCTTTCCAAGAAAATACCTGGAAGCAACACTGGCACAGAACAGTAGCTTTCTTCCAACTCCTAAAGAAAGAAAACTGATTTAAAACTTTTCCTTTCTGTTCTACCACAAATACAGACTTTTTTTTAATAAGTCCAGTTAAAATGTTTCTAAATTTAGGGGGTTTGCATCTTTTTATAGGTAGCAGTAAGAATTCTGTCAGCATTTATAAGCACTAGCATTAGTTCAGAACAATAACTTCATCTGCTCCTTTGAAATCTATTCTGTTCTCAGACCTTATTAGAACAATGCTTTTCTTCACAAAAGCACAACCTCTACTTGGGAATCTACTTCAAAGCAGATTGCCAGTGAGGGTCAGTAATGACTGCATCTGCCTGGCCTCTTAAACTTGCCCAAATAGAACCAGAGTATCTTAATTGAGCTCCCACTTCACATATGTACCATGCTTCTTTCTAGAGCTGCAAAGGAATTCACTTCTATTTTTTTTACGATTTTTAGCCTTTTCAGCTACAATTACAGACCATTTATGTGAAGATTTATCATTAAATAATATAGTGTTGATTAGGCAAAACCTCTGCCATTCAAAGTTATTGCTCTTTAATTGCACATTTACAACTGTATATTCTAATGACAACAGCTGACAGGAAACTGTAAATAAGAACCTACTTACCATGCCACAAATGTGACACAATATTAACCCATTATTTGTATTTAGTTACATCTAATTCTTGTAAAAGCTCAATTCTCAAAATCGGTATTTTCATGGTTTTGAACATTCCTTCCAAAATGAAGTCCCAGACGAAAAAGGCAATTTTGCCAATACAGTAGCTTAACTATTTGCTCCTCTCTGCCTTTGATAGCATACTGTATCAACAGATTAGCTAAAGTATAACCAACTGAACAGCTTTGGTTTTTGGTTGGTTTTTTTTGTTTGTTTAACTGGGTTTAAGCAGAAATTGTTTTCTAAATTTTAGAGCTGAATGACAGAGGGGCCAGGCTCATTTTGTCATCTGATTGACCAAGCCTAATTAGAATTATTTCTGCACACTGCTTCACTACAGCAGTAGATCCATTAAACACTAGATGCTCCAGAGGCCCGTTCCCCTTCAGCTTCCCACTGTGATTCCTACTTTTCAGTCGGTAGCTACTCTGTGGGCTACTCAAAACGCTCAAAAAATGAAGGTGCTATATTTAATGGACAGCTCAAAACCCATAGCAAAATCTGTCACTTGACTGCCAGGATGGCAGCTATCACAATAAAACAGACTCTTTGTGATAGAGACTTAAAAAGCCTTTGAACTGGTTCTCTTACCTCCCAATACATTTTTATTAGGAGCTTTTCAGTCATAGCAGCTATTTTTCTTCAACAGAAATAATCATGTCTGCCTCTGAAAATGTTCACTGAGATACGCACATTTTTTTGTAATCACAGTATTACCCATGGCATCTTGTTTTACATATTATTACCATTTTAGCCTCAGGAAGCCTTTAAACTAATATAACCATTAAGAATGTCTTAGTGCACAATTTACATATTAACAAAACTACTTTTTAACCTATTGAACTGCTTAAGCTAAAAATAACTGTGATGTTCACATATACTGCACAATTTCTTATTTTGAGATCTGCTCCTTAGAAAAGATGAATAACAGATTTTGAAAAATATCTAGCAATTGCCTGATAACACTGATCATTCATCTATCCCTTTTTTCACGTATTCTTGGCTTTCTTTTTCAAATGTCCTCAACTCTTTCCAGACATATGATAATACTCAGTAAAAGCCACAAATCATGTATGCTTTTTAAGGTCAAAGTCATACTCCTATCAAAATTTAGCTAGTGTAATACTCAGCTGATACCTTCAAGTAGCTCAACAGCTAACCTTGTTGTAGAGTTTAACCCCAGATGCTGGCCACAGACTATGGTAGGTCAGACTGGGCAAACAGGTATGGGATCTGTAACTCTAGAAAGACAGCATGGTTCACAAGTACCCAAGGACGGGGCACAGGAAGACAAACTCAGAAGGCTCTCTATCATAGTACTATAATAAAACGAGACGGTTGTTTCACCTGTTATTTTGGACACTGAATGTTTTAAAAGCTTCTGTATCCCAAACAATTACAACTGAAGTCACATAAATATTACTCTTTTTAGAGTAAAGACGTATGTATTGAAAGGTACAATTGTCTATATTACTACCTCCATTAAGTCTTCTGGCATGTGCACCTGACTAGGACAGTATTTCATTTTGATGATCACACCAGGACCAAGAGCAGGTATGCTAACTAGGCAGCTGGAGAGGTTTTTTTTATTATTACTACCCTACCGCTTCTGTGTTTGAAAAGTAAGAGGGGAAAATACTTCCATTTCCTATATGGGAATTTAGGGAATGCATAGCCTTGACTTAGCTTTGTTCCCTGCACATGTTTTGACAGAGCCACCTATCATTATTTTTCACTTTTTTTGCATAGGTAAACTGAATTTTTTCTTTTTCATTTTCCAGCTTCAATTTCGTTACTTCACCAGTAAAGTTTCCTGGGATTATAATTTTGCATTCAAAAGTAAGATCCATATAGTTTCCAGTTTCTTTATGAGAAACATGCCTCTAGGATTAAGGAGTCTGGAAAGACTTTAAAGTGCAGATAACATAGCTTCACAGGCATATCAAGATACAGAAGATGACTGTTCACTGCCACCTATGTATCCTCGTCCCAAAAAGTCACCTCTCAACCCAAATATTTGGAATGACTTTTAGAAGAGTAGCTACTAAGTTAAGTGCTATTATGAAGTGAAAAATTGTGAAGATCGGGATCCTCTGAGGATTTTAAAATTTATTTATTTACTATAAACACCATCATAATAACTTCTACTGGTTTTAGCTGTTACCACTGAAATTTCATGGACTCACCTGAATTAAACCCATTGCTGCTGCTTCCTCAGTAATAATTTATTCCTTTTGTTTCTTCCTACAAACTTATGTAAGGATGTTCTATACCAGAACATAGCCAGTTACTCCCTACTACAGTCACCAATCATTTATGGTAGGTAAAGCAGGTTAAGTAATTTTAAACTAGACCTGAATAACCTGTTATTTTTGTTTCAAATCCATTACAGCATGTATGTCCTGATTATCATTCTTAGACTTCTCTGCCTCCTTTCTTCATTTTCTTGATATTCATTGTACCAGCCAAAGCTGGCTATCTGCCAGCTACACAAAATAACTTCTTTAACGCTTTGGGGATGCAGACTCATACTGGTTTGATTTCTCTGAATCTTACAGGGAGAGACTTTGCTCCCACACATAAGGCATATAAGCCGTTTATCACACAGAGAAGTTGTCAAGGACAGTGAAGTTTCCTAGAAGTGACTCCAGCACGGCAGACTGAAAAGAGTCCTCTTCAAATAACTCAAAGTTCATTCAGTTTATTATTTTACCAGCTATAGCACATACAGCATAGTATTGCCATAGATTCTTTCTTTCTCCTTTCGTGTTATTTTTTGATGAGGATGTTCCATAGTAAGATTCACAGCATTAACTTTAATTATAGTAAGATTTTCTCTAGTACCGCTCCCCATTCTTTTTCATAAAGGAACAAATGCTTTGCCCTTCCTCTGTGCACAATGAATGTCCTTGACTGCTGGATGCCTAAAGCAGTTTAAATACATGGGGCAAAGAGACACAGTGTAAGTGTACACAAATGTACACTTTCTAACCCCAGGCTCAGGAGATCTACCAGCTAGAAAACCAATTGCAGCTTCAGGAACAAAACAGATTTGCCGATGCTGCACTGCCTGTAGATAACTAGAGGAGAAGTTACCGAAACAAATACCTCCTAAACACATCTAGTGCATAGCCTAAATTAATTCACATCAGTTACACAAAAAGAGATTGAACAAAATCAAGCCCGAGGGAATAAGGGAAGAGGATAAAAGGAAAAAGACAATAGCTACAAAAGGGAGGTTAGAATCTTGAAGCTGGTAAACAAACCAAAACCAACCAAACAGGAAAACAAAACCAAAAAACCCAACCATCCAAAAAAGCAAACAAACAAAAAAACCCCAAAACACAGAA
>VFFE01007609.1:433955-476242 GCA_008921705.1 Burhinus oedicnemus
GGGGGGGGGGGGGGGGGGGGGGGGGAATACAGTGAGTTTTTTCTTTGTTTGCAGAAATTTTTGGGGGATGCTTCAGCTGCCCAAGAGTTTTCTTTTTCTTAGTATGGCATTTGTTGATTGAACTTCTGCCTTTGATATATGCACTATACCTGAGGCTGCACTACCCAAAGAGGATCTAGCTGGAACAGGGTCTCATTCCACTCCTGATGTTCCTCTCTCCAACCTCATCTGCCATCACACCCAGAAGCACCCAAATTCATCAGTGTCTTAAACTTTACCTGAAGGATCTCTAGCTATCTACCATTCTTTCTCTGTAAGAGTTTGAAAGAATTTAGCTCTCTGCTTGAGCCGTGCCAGCATCTTGACTGACAACTTGAAATTAAGTTAATCCACCTGAAACTCCTAAAGGGCTGTTTTCAGTAGGTACACACAGAATATGCCTGGCACACAAAAGGACCAGGCTCCCCAAAGCACTGGCACAGCTGTGATTTTCTTTAACATGACAGGCAGAGAAAGTACCATATGGCAGTGCTTTCTACTTTACACAGAGCAGGACTGGCTGTGGCTCACCGCAGCATTTTGCCCTCAGTGTCAGAGCCTCTGTACAGAAACAGAGAAGGTATGCTCTTCCCCCTGCAAATAACATCTGAGGAACGTATTCAAGTAAAAAAAGACTCTCATTTCTGCCCCTATGTCCTTGCTGTCCAAAGATCCTAAAACATGATGCATAGGGATTTTCCTCAGAGATAAAAGATGTGGGCTTGAACCTACTTTGAAAAAGGGTAGTTTATCTCAAGTTTCCTCCAGCAAGTATTGCAATGTCACGGCTGTTTGTCAGAAAAGGCACAAATCTGTAAGAATCCTCCCAGTAAGTTTCAAACCTAAGAGCTCCACTCAAAAAAACAGCACCCAGTAGTAAAGGAGAGTCTGAATAGAAAAACAGATGGAGACATGTCCTGATTCTGTCTCTATCTTTGTCTGGCCCAGCTCTTCATAGCTACATGCTGCTGGCCCCAGAGTAGGACCCTCAACACACCACCTACATTAGCAACTTGTGCAGAACAAAGTTGGAAAGGGGGGGAGCGTTGTAAACTGAGCAGCTATGCATGATACCTGTGTGCACGCACACATGCACACCCAAACTTGGCAGAGCTGCTGTCATGTAGAAAGCCCTCATTTTGCTGTTTTGATGTATTTGCCTATTTTAAAAGGGAAAAGTTGCACATTGTATATAAATGTGTTTCTGGGCATTATCCTCCCCGAACTTTCACTTCAAACCTGGTTTCTATTTCTGAGGCTAAGCTGTGAACATCTATGCTCATTGCACACGAAACTCCCTTCAGGTTTAAGTTCTTAAACCATTGTAAGTTTTCCACTACGGCAGAGCCCTTTCATACTGTATGATTAAGACTTTAAGGTCTCAGTTTTAAAAAGTCTTTTTGTCAATCATCTGCTAAGTAAATTAATTTTGATCACTATTGATCTGGATGGAATTTCAACTGTTGACCTGGAGATAAAAAAAATAATTCAAAAGCTTTAAACCATTCGTTCCTGCAGTCTAGTCAGAGCTGCATTTGATCTTAAATACATTTGAATAATTTAGTATTACTTATGGAGAGAGGACATATGATATTTTTCTTTGTAATTACACTCCCGATTTCAAAGTATCATCTCTCAATGTGCCATTCACATGTGCAGAAAGACTACATGTTATTAATATTTTGTAAGCTGTCAAATGACTTAGTGTAGCAACTAATTTCTCTGAACTTGCGTTGCATGAATAGAGTAAATATTTCATTTCTAGGATAGCCACTGAAAAAGTGTTAAGTAGTAGCCACATAAGCATAATGGCTTCTCCAGCTCTGCAACAACAGAACATGGAACTGTTTGTATTTTCATTGAAGACAGTAAAACTATATGGCAATAGAGGTGAACTCAACAATAAACTTACATACTCAAAAAATAGTTTCAGCAACAAAATACAGTATGCAAATACTAGCAGTGGAGGAAAAAAAAGTAGTAGGATGTATAAAGTATACAAAAAGACAGAAAAGGTGGGTATGAGTCATATAAAGTCATTACTGAAATATTTTAATATGGAATTTTTATTAAAATAATTAACATCAGATTCATTATATCCAAATTCCCACATATCCAAACTCACAGCAGGCTCAGTTTTTTATTTGCATGCACTGCATGATTTTGTGTTCTGTACAGTAAGAGATTAAATATTCACACACATACAAAAATGGGCTTTATTACTGCTTAGAAAACCCAGAGAACTTGCACCCTTTATAGTTTTTCCTTACTTCACACATTTGTCAAATCTCTTCCTATAGGCTTAAAAAAAAAAAAAAAAAAACACCACAAAAAACCAAACCACCACACCAAACCACAAACCACTAAACAAAAAAAAAAACCACAAACCAAACAAACGCCACCCAAAACAAAAGCAGCCTAGAAGTCTTCGTAAGAACCTGACCTTTGTAGAAGCCTGTCCTGCTGGTCTCAAATAGCCTGATGAGCAGCAGATACACCTCTCTTCCTTCCTAGCAGCCTGAGAAGAAAGGTATTTGGAATAATTTCTGCACCTAGGAGGCTGGAGTTGCCAAATGTCCGGTTCAGTTATTTACTATTTGCCTTCTGTATAGCAAATCTGGTTTGGATCAGTCTCAGCAGAACTGCTTGCAGAGACAGAGCTGGCGTGAAGCAGCTGGAAAAATGGCACAGCCATAACTCTCTGAAGCCAACAGGTATAGCTTGTTGGATTAACTCCTGAGGCCAGGTAATACCTCTGCAATAACACAGTCTCCTCCTTTCATTAGAAGCGTATGACAGGAGTCCAAAGGTATTATTGTGGGGGACCCAAATTATTTTACTTTTCAATTGGAGGAGGAATATAATTTACATATCATTTCTATTTTTAAATATAATCCATTTTAAGCACTTTTTGCTTACCAAATTGTATGCCATATATAGAATTGTAAAACAGCTACCTGTTCTACAAACTCAGTGGAGATCTCCTTCCCTAGGACAGGTTTTACTTGTAGAAGAGCCTGCAGTGCTGGGTTCCAAATGGCTATGGCCAGGAAATCAATGCGTTTCCAGCAGGTGGCTGAGGTAACAGAAGTGTGCTGTGTTCCCCTCCAAAAATGCAGATAACATGCACATAGCAAATGCAGCCTCAAGGCTCAAAGTTCGATGTGTTTAAAACATATATAGTAATCAAATGTGATCTTAGAAAAGGAGGGGTTTGCCTTTGAGGGACTTCTGAGGACATGACTAAAACTGATGTTGTTTTATTCAATATACTAGTATCAGTCACTATTTTGCCACACAAAGAAAATCATGATACGGAAGGGATCTGTGAACTCCATTAAAGCTTTAACATCCAGTCATCACATGGTCCCCTAATTTACTTTTCCATCTGTAATGAACACCTCTCCATATTAATAAGGCCCCCAGTTCTACTGAGTTACACTTGCCCTTCTTCCCAACAACCTTCACGTCTTTCTCTAACTTCACTATTCACTGGAAAAGCCCGTCTTGGAAATTTTATCAAAGCTGTTTATTTTAGTTATACTATTATGGTCTGTGGATATCAAGATATATAATTCATCTTTCCTGAAAGCATACCCCAGTAGACAGAGATGTTACCCCATTATCAGAGCAGGAATATTCTGGTTCAGGAGCTGTGATGGGTGGAATGCCAAGTTACGACAATCCCAAGTCTTACTGGAATTCTGCAAAACATATTTGGAAACTATCTTAGCAAATATAGCTTATTACAAATAATCAATTAGCCCTAAAAGATCAAAAATAAATGTTTACAGTTTTAAGTAAGACATTATTCAGGTAGGCCACCTCTTGACTTAGTAAATAAGCTTTTAGTAATTCTCTTCTACAAATACAGAAATAAAGATCTGTTTTCACTTTGCTAAGATTTAAGAGTTTTTGTTTGAAAATATATTTAAACCTAAAACTAACCAGTTTAAATATTAATTATTTTAGCTACTATTTCATTTTTTTCTTTAAAGAATAGTAAAGTTTATTACAAAGAACATAAAAGCAATAAATACCTAAAGGATGATTTTGTAAAAGCTGAGATTGGGGACTTGAAGTCATACTACAGTAAACCAGTAAATAAAAATCAAAAGTATATTTCATTCCGTATTTGCTGTGGAACTGTTTTCCAAGTGCAAATCAGACATAATAATACTCAGGCTAGGATGTCAAGTAGCAAACAATTTTAAAAACACATTTTTAATCTCAAAATGCTACAAACAGCAAGAAATGAAGTGTATACTATTGACAAAGCCAAATCCAATAAGGGAACTGGCATTCAAACAGTTTAAAGACAGAAAAAAATGTAGCATAAGAAAAAAGTAGCTATTGCGGGTTCCTTAAAAGGATTTATAGGCATGTATCAATTGAGGTTAACACCAAGTGCCACCAACTCACTTTGAAGTACTGAGAAAGCTTTTAAAAACATACAGCAAGTTAAAGCTGTGGCATTATTAATGTTTAATATTATTTTGACTTTAAACACTGACAAGATGTCTATCTTATCAAAATAAAAAACCCATTAAAGAACATATGAACTTTTTTGAGATAGATTTTGCACGAAGTGCAAAACTTTCAGCTTCCAGTTCCTGAGGATATTTGAAGAATTGTGCCTTCACAACAGTTACAGCACTACCAACTCAATGATGGTATCTGCATTAAAAAAGCCTATGTTTTGACTTAGACATACACATTTTGTAAAAACGATCTTGAGAAAACAATGATGGCTTTCTTTAAGGACTTTGTTCTAGTTTTATGTTTAAACAGAAGGAGAACTAATGCACTGAAACCGCATGCTGAGGGCAGTTCTGTTAAAACAGCTCACGCTATTCTACCGGCCTTAGAAAGGCCTGACCTCCTCAATGTAACCAGATAAATGATGCTGAACTTGGACTGATTTAGGTGACATCAAACAATACAGTAACAGTATCTGTCAGCTGAAGAAAGCGTATGTTCCCTCATCCCTCCTGTGTTAATATGCAAGTTAATAAAATTCAGATATACATGCATAAAGTGCAGTCCAAGTACCTTCATTTATTTGGAAAATGAAAATTTAAAAAAAATATCTTTGTAATATAAATTAAAATATAAGACTTTTACAGAGTATTCTACAAGCTTCAAACTACCAGTAAACATGGCACAGTCAAATAACAGCTCTTTCTTTACGCATCCTGTTGAGAACTGAAATGACTTAGGACTACAGAGCAATGGCAGATGATGTATTCCAGTATGGCAATTATACAAGCTTCAAAAGACAAATAACTTAGGTGACGACAAGATAACAGTAACAGATACTCGTCCTTCACTCTGTTCTGCACGGTCCCACCAGGCTTATCTTGTTCTGCTGTCTCCCTCTCACTCTGCATCTAACAGGACTCCGCACCCTCTCCCCAGCCCAAGTCTTCTGACCCCAGCTCCAAATCTCAAACTGGGCAGTTATTTTTAAATATCAGCAGTGGCCAGAATCTCCATGTATAAATCATGCCCCTTTTTTTAGCCAACACTGCAATGTACCTGTACTCGGAGTGTTTTCTGCTCAACATATCTGACAGTTTAAATCAGCCTTCCATTCAAATAAACTGCAGCATTCACCAAAATCACTGCAGAGTATATCCTTCCCCTTTTCACATATCAGAGGCAAGTGACAAATGCCTCTGGATTTACGCAGCTACTTCAGGCATCTGGCTATTGAAACACTGGAAAAAGAGCTAGCCTGACTAACTGATAGCAACACAGTCTGCAGTACTGGCTGTGTAAAGTGACAGTAAGATATTTTCATTTTGCAACAAGTACATATATTGATAACACCTGTCAAAGCTACAGGGCACCAAATTAATTTTCACCAACTGTTGAGAAGGTGAGCAATCCACAGAAACCACCTGGCTTCTCTAATAAGCAGCAAAACCTAAGATGATGAAGAAAGTAAAACCTGTATTTCTTCCCTTACAACACCTAGGGATTGCTTTTGCCCCAAGAGGAGGGGCAAGGAATGATAACAAAACCAAACTTCCACTAGAGATGATTTTGATCTTGGCTACAAGGTTGGAAAACCCAATGTGTTTTTGTAAGCTGGCAGGTGATTAAAGCTGCCAAGCTCCATGCTCTCCCAAAAGGCAGCAGGAAATGGGGTTTTGTGTGTTACAAACCCCCCCTGACTGGCAGGAAAAGAACTGATAGAGCATCCACCAGCGCCACAATGATGGCACTGTCACTAAGCCTGGAATCTGGGGGTTCAGCAATGCTGCAAACACTAACTCTGGGAGATGAGAGTGAGAAAGAGATCCATAAGATTATCAGTAGGTACCTGAAAACAGAAGAGTCAAGTCATCCATGCTAGAAGCGACAGAGAATTTGGTCCTAGGGAATGGGGGAGCTTCTGCAAAGTGTTTCTCCAGAAGCTTTTGATATTTAACACTCTGGGAGTGCCTGTCGGTTCCTTCTATGTGCACTTCCCCCATCATCCAATTCCATATGCATTTCATAAATAGCATATGGCAGGATGAACTGTTATCTTTAAGCTGATCTCTATACCCATATCAATAATTAAATCAAATTTTCCAGCAGTGATTTCATCCCTGCCCCTTATATAAGCAGATAATTTATTACATCAACTTCAGCATGCCTTATCATGTAATGATTATAATGTACATGTATTATGAGACCAAAGCTCCATCACACTTGCAAAATTATTCTAATGTTTCTGTTGAGATTTTCTGATTTCTTTCAACAGAACCTTCGTACCATATTTTCAGAGAAATTTTTGGGGATAGAAATTCTATCAGATGACATCACTATAAATAATGACATAGCTTAAAAGCAGAGTTGGGAACTTTAGGTCTGTTACAAGTGATCTAAACACTGACCTTACCTCTGCACAAATGATCTAAAGAGAAGAAACATCAAAAAGTGAACTTCTCTTTGCAAAACACCACCAGCAGGAGAGACAACTTACGCTTTTGCAGCGGATTACATAGCAGCAGAGAGATGACCCCAAAATTTTGGGGTCAATCTTTGAAGTTGTGTAATGGATACTGTTCAGAAGCACATTTCAGCCTAGATTAACTTTTTGTACGTGTCCCATCTCTTCTTATACTGCTACTCCTTAACTTTGTCTCCTGGTCCCTGCTAATCAAGCTTCAGCTTTTCCAGTTCCTTAGAGTTTCTCCTGATATCTCCTCTCTTTCCAGCTCTTACTCTTATCTACTCCACTCATCCTTTCCATCCTCCAAATCCGCATGCCTAAAGGACTGGAAGCTTGTTTATGCCAATCTTTTTCTCCCTATCCTCCAACTTCACAGGCCTTCTCTTTGCCAAATCAGTCACATTGAACATGTGTATTGCTCACAAAAAAGGTACGTGCAGAAGCTTAAGCGCTGAGCTGCTCAACCACCTATACTGTTTGGTCCCTTCAGCTAGCTTTCTAAAATGTTACCACACTTGAGGGCTGTTGGCAATAGACAGCATTACTCCTATTTCATTCAACAGTGCTCCAACACCATTCTAGGCAGCTCCTGTCACACATACGCTCTTATGCTCCCCAGGACACACAACATACATAACCAAGTCCATACTATAAAAAAAGAACATCCTGCTGAGCTGCAGGAGAGTCCTGACATTATACCAGATGCTTCGAAATGAATCTTCCAAGACTACCAATTGATTTAAGGCACAAGATTACCATGTAGGACTTGGAGGAGACCCCAGCACCAAATGCCACACAGTGTGGAAGTGGCCAGGCTACAAGAGGATGTAGCCCTTTGCAGTGCTGAGTCAGGCACTTCACCCTGATTGCCTAACAGCCAAGGATCCCCTTCTTGCCTAGCAATTCCCAGTCCCACTTTCATCAGCTCCACAGCTCCTCAGCTCCTGGGCCCCTCCATTCACCCTCTTGCCAAATCTCCTTGCTCCTCCACATTACCAGCTGTTCAACCCTCTAAATTACTAACAAACAACATTATTAACCAAAGGGAAAATGTCCTTATCCCCCTAAATCACCAGTTCTTCTGCCAAGCCCCAAACCTGGCCAGCCCTCAACAGCTTACTACTCTAACTATAAAGAAGGCCTTCTCAGACACCTGCAGGTACAATCTGGGATACACTCAGTGTAGACACAGTATTTGTTAGAACTTACATGTTGCTACTGGAAGCAGACAAGCTGAAATTTATTGAAGGTTCTTCAACTCAGCCAGTAACGCGCAAATGTTCACAGATATGGCAAAATACCGATCTTTGACAGAAAGGCAAAGGTGTCTAAATAAAAAAAGCTGTCTTTTTTTTTTTTTTAAATAAATTCTACTCTGTCATCATCTTCAGAAGTGACTGAATTACTTTGGCTCAAGTTTTTCAAACAAATTTAGCTTGCACTAAACACTAGTGTCAATCCCTCCTTTAATAAGAAAGGGTAAGACATGATCAACTGTTACAAGTTATATTTTTTTCAAGCAATTTGATATCACTGTGCCTATATGAATTAAAATAACTCAAAATAGGAATGAACTCATAACAAAAACTAATCTCCAGGTTTGAACAGAGCTCTAATTTTGGCTCAGTATTGTGTAACAGTTTCTTCAGGTATAATTTTCTTCAAAGCGTTTAACTATTAAAGTATGAAAGTTGTTCTTAACTACTTTTAAAAACCACTGGAGGAAAGGCTGCATTCAGAACCAGTTCAGCACAAAGCTTACTCAGATGTCTCAGCAGCATCTGCTCTGCTCAGAGCAATAGTCGACGTTCAGCTCAGCGTTCCTACATTCTTAGGAGCCTACTTTGGATTCAGGACTGCAGCAAGCATAAGCATCAAGCAGGAGATTATCTTTTACTATATACCTACATGTCATCCACTAAAACGACTGGGGAAGCAGCTGGGATCCTTAGAGCCCAAACTTAGAAGCTGCCAGCTGCACTCCCAGGTCTGGGCAGGCTGCACTGCAAGGCACAGACCTCTGCGAGAAGCCCAGCACCAAGGAACAACCCTGAGCAGCTAAGGGAGATCTCCTTTCCTTTCTGTAACATAACAGTGCCAGTAAGAAGAGCTTTGAATTCAAAAGCAGCACATTGGAAGTAAAATTAGCTCAAAGCGTTGGATCGTGACTTGGCATCTAATCACTGCACCATCCTACATGATTCACCAAATTGAGAACTCCCAAGCGGCTGACCTTAACAAAAGCAAACCTCCACCATATACCTACAGTGTGATATTTTTAAGGATAAGGAACTCTGCAATACACTGTTCAGCACAACCATACAAGTCAGATTGTTGTGCACTCATTTTACATTAAATGGAATAGATCAACACTTAGAAACAAAAGTATATGATTATTTCAGTAATGCAAAAAAGCCTTTAAAAAAGGCACTTCAATATTTGATGGTTTAAGCATGGTGGGCACAGGTTTGTATTTTGAATAAATGAATAAATCCCCCTCAACTCAATTTCTGGTTTTGATTACATTTTGAGAAAAATCTACGTAACTTTTTAACCCAGCTGGAGCAGTTTATAGTCAGAGAAACTAAAAACAGTAGGAAATTCCCAACATGGGGGCTAAGAACCCACTCCTGATAAAGAAGCATCTCAATCCAAACATGAATTACTTTTCCTTTTTAAAACATTAACCCCCTAAAAGAGAACACTAAGTGACCAGGTGCTTTAAAATTGCTGCTTCAGCATACAGAAGCTTTTTCACATGAAGAAGCCAAAAAACTAAAATTAAAAAAAAAGCTTTGAGTGCAAGGACAAGCCACACTAACTGCTGATTCAAGTTGTCTTGTTTAGATGCATAAGTTTTAAAAGTCCTAGGTCCAGTCCCGCACAGACACTCACGTTTTCTTGGTTTGTTTTGCTTTTTAATCCTTCTGCCAGCTTGCCTTCCCTGCAGAGATACATTTCTGTACGTGTTCACGGACCACCCTGTCACCAACTCCTTGTTTAAAGGGTTGGATTCAAGCCAACTGACTGGGGGAAGAAGGTCTTCCAGGGATTTCACCTGGACAGTTTCCTCCATCAGTCACCTGCAGATTACACACCAGGACTGAGACTACATGACAAGAGTTTGAGTAATCCATACAAAGTGAATTGCTGCATGTGCAAGTATATTCCACATAATGCATTCTTATAGTGAATTGTTTAATCAATGTATTAAGCACACAGGATTAAAATGCTCTTAATGTTAACCCTTTTAAAAGGCCTGTATATACACCGCACTCCTTGCATTTTTCACTTTTCTATCTTACAGTTTTCCAGTAACATCTGAAGAATATTGGTACCACCCAGTGTTAATTCATCCCAAGAAAACTGTGAAAAAGCAAAACATTTTCTCCAGTAAAAACTCTACAAGTATTCTGTGTAAAAAAGTACGCTTCTCCTTATGCCTTGACTGAATTCTTCTTTTCACTCTGCTCAAAAAATAATTTATGGGTTCAGTGCCAGAAGGCAACACAACTTCAAAGGTCCTTGAGAGGTCATCTGGGGAAATTTATTTAAGTTTGTCAAACAACGTCTGACAATTGACTAGATGTCACTGATTGCTAGAAAGTATCATAAACTGAATTACAATCCTATGCAGGCAGAAAGAATATAATTGAAAATACAAACAGCTAATGAGGAAAAAGAGGCCTTCCAAAGCAAGACATGCTACCAGGGCATACAGCGATCAAGTCAAATATAACAGCTATTAAATCAACAGAAAATTATGTTAGGAAAACATAGAATTTTTTAATACAGCACATTCTCACAAATAATGATTAACTGGGAATCATTATCTGAACTGGAGGTTACATTTTCCTTCACACTAAAAAATGCTGAAACCAGCACTTGAATGCCATGGGTGCTTTTCTTCCCTGCCTCGGGAGGGCGGGGGAGATTTACAGCATTTCACATTACATCACTTAGCAGAGTACAGTAAGAAAAAAATATACTTGGGCTCCAACAGTGATGCAAGTCTACTGAAATTCTGCCAGTTAAAAATATCAACCTTTCTGTTCAGGTTTCACTAAGACAGACACTAAAGACGTTCCCAAGGCTGTATTTATGCCTTGCATCATCTGTCTGGTGATACACAAAAGTCTTTCCAAGGTCTTTATTGTTCGGGCCAGGAAGTTAAATGAGGCAATACACGAATACAAGGGAAAGCAGAGACAAACTCACAAACTGTCTCAAGCTCGTTTAATACTTTAAATGAAACGTACAACAACAAATATTTCACATATTCTCATAACAGTGTTTGTACGTGCATAAAATGTTTCTCTGCATTCTGAAATTAAACTTAGAAAGGTCTCACTTGAAATCATCCTGTTTCAGTACTCTGAATCACTCCATATGCACCCTTGCTCTTTACAGCCGGCTCACTGCTGTACCACACTGACATGCCAACCTCAGGATTACAAAGGACGCTTCAACAAAGAGGGATCGCCCACTGTTTTCTATAAATCATCTTGAACCTCATTGATTATTTTAACAAAGGCAGTTCAGATACATGTGCATCTTTGGCTGTCTTGCACAGAGAAGAGGAAGAATCTGAAACAATGACAATATCATGCCGTAGAATTCAATACAGGACAATAATGACAACTGATTGTAATAGGCTGAAAATGAGAAAGTTATTTAGATTTCCCTAACAAGTAGCATATCAAATGCAGCAGAGGAAAAAAAAAAAAAAAAGAGTATTTTTTGTCACTTATGATTATTTACTGAAGAAATTAGGATGCCTATCAAGAACACTAATCATGGCCAAAAACGCTGACATTATATGGAAGCATAACAAGATACTTCTCTTGATTTAGGAGAGATTAAGCAAGACGGGAACATGAAAGAAAGTCATAAGAATCCCTGCTGAGCCTGACACCCAAGTTCTGCATTCCACATCTTTAGGTACTTCAATAAACAGGAAAGTTTTACATTTCCATAAGGGAAAAAAGCCCACCTTGAAACACCACACCTTTTTCTCTAATTTAAAAGAAGTATTTCACTGTTCAACCTTCAAATACAAATGCCTATTCTCAAAGTTTTCTACCACACATTCCAACCACTTTTCTCCATCTAAAGTAAGCCTTTCCTTCTTGGAGCTTTTAGTTTCTTAGACATGGTAGCTTGAGCAAAAAAACATTAGCAACTACTGCTCTTAAAGCTAAGTAGAATGGGTAAATCTAGATAAACTTATGCTTTGCTTTGAACTGCAAAAAGCAACTTCGTTTTCTCTCTCTCCCTATTTCTAGGCAAGGATTTAACCAGGACTTCTTACTTGATTGAAATTTAAAACCCTAAATTCCAAAAAGCAGTCCAGAGAAAAAGCTTCTGTCCTAGATTTCAGGTAATTACTTCCCTAGGAAAGGAAAAGTCTTCCTACTTCGCATGCCTAGTGAGGTTATCATTTTAGTTTGAGTTGGCGTTGGACAATGGGATGGCAGGTAGTCATCTGGGACCCAAACATGGTGGAGTCTGCAATTATCTTACGCATGTTAACACCACCACAATCCTTGTTCAACATGCACTCCTCCCTGACAGAGCATAACCCATCCTATTCCCATACCCAGGACACTGGTGTAAGCCATAGGAAGCCACTACTCCGACAGTACTTTCAGTTCCTCTTGCTGTAGCTGGGTCACTGCATGCTCTAGCACACAAACATTCATTAATACAGAAAGTGTGATACTCCTCTGTAGAGCATTCAGCAGGTCCAGAAGGTGTCATTTACTCCTGCCTAGGACATTGAGCTGGGCTAAGATATTTGTCCTGGAGGACAGACCACACAGTTTAGCCCTCGAGTCATTTCTATCGAACTGCTATCAACAGGAAAGACACAAACAGTCCAGTGTTCACAACTGGCAAACCTCCCTACTCCCATCTTCTCCTCCCTTGCTAGAGAAACTTCTCTCTCCTATAAGCAAACATGCAGTTTTGACACACTTTTTTCTGTTTCCTTATCTCTTACTTCTTATCCCCTGCCCCCATTCATTACAAGCTATCTGTACTCACTTCTGTTCTTAATATTAAAACTGATGATGCAGTGTTCAGCCTCAAACTGCCTCAAATAGCTGCCCTCTCTCTGACCATGTGTCTCCATAGACAGCATGGCACAGCGTAGCTACACCTGAAGAAGGTCGCGTGCTAGAAACCTCCATCTCCAGGGCAGCATGGGACCAGGCATTGCCTCCCACAGCAATCGTAGAGGTAAGCTGGCCTCTTCTCAGGTCTGTGTTGCTGTCCCCAGTATTAGAGGCAGTGTGCTACCGGTGTGCTCAGTATCATTACAGCCATGCAAAGCAGCTCTGTAGGAAAATTTGGGTATAACCAGCCCTTCAGATACCCTGTGAGGAACAGCACGCCTACACAGGTTCTCTGTGCAGGCCTTGGGCTAATAAACCCCATCAGGCCTGGGGAGGCTGTGAGCAGTCAGACTAGGTCTCTGAATCTCATGCTGGGATCTCAGGCTGCTTACTGGAAAGAGTTTAGATGTACTCAGCACCCTGAACTTCAACCAAGCTTGTTAGCTGGCACATTTAATGCATGAATGCATAAGGCTGGCTTGGATCCAGTAGTGAGCCTAAGCCGAACTCCTCCTGGCATCTGCTGAGGACTGCAGAGCAGAAACATCCCATTTGCAGACAGCTTGAGTCCAGGCAGGTCCAGTGTCAAGCCCTGAGTGGGAACCCTTTGTGCCACCACAACCTCTCTGATCTACCTCATCCAGCCTTCCACCTCAGATGGGCATTTCAGCCTCTCCACCGTCCGGGTTAAGGGAGGGTGATTGCACCAGCACACAGTAGTAGTGAGAGCACATTAAAATCAACACCACAGAGGCTGGCACAGTCAGAAGGAAGGGCCTGTGAGGGGCCAGAGCACGCTGTCAGAGCCACGGGCTCTCCTTGGGGCACAGAGGGGGAGGCAGGGTTGAACAAATCACAGGATCTGCACCAATTATCCCTCAAATTGAAGTATGGTGTTCAGTACCTGAAAGTATTGCTTTTAATACCTTGGACCTAGTGTAAAGAGTCTTTCGTAGCTGGAAGACTTCACTGTAACTGGGACAGATTTCAAAACACACAAGTGCTTACATGCACACGGTCAGCTAGTTGGGCATGGGCAGACAAGGAAAATACTTGTCTACTGTAAGAGCAGTTTGCTATGAACTTACAAACAAAAAATGCCAAGGTATGAAAGGTTTTCAGGCAGTAGCAAACTCTGGTCATTATCAGGTGTTAAGATTTTACCATACAAAAACCAGATAATTTAGTTTTACATTGCGAATGATGGAGAGCAGGTTTTCCCAGTAAAACAGTAGGAGCAGTAGAATTATTTCCCAGTGATTAGAAGCTTCCTAAATAAAACTTTTACTTTTTTCCTAGATTATTGATTAAACAAAAAACTTAAAAAATAGTAATTTAATTTTATTTCAAAACACAGTATTAAAAGAGTAAAACTGAGTCTCACTAAAATTAAGCCTCATTTAATAAGCTACAAAGCTTACAGCAATATGTTCATAAATCACTGAACTACTTTCTTACTCCCAAATCATCACACCTGTTAAGGGATAGTAGATTTCTGTATGAAGCATGAAGCCAAAACAATATTGATAGAGTATATACTGACAATCAAATGTTTTCTGTACCAAACTGAAATAAATTTTCTGGTGAAGTAAATGATGAGTGAATTCCCACTTACTGTGGATAGTAGTATGAAATCTAACACACACCCCCCCATAAATCTAAGAGCAAGTTCTCAGAGTTTCAGAATATAGTGGATCACGGGCAGGTACAGATCTCAGACAGTATAATTGTCAGTTATCTTTATTCCAGTCAAACTGCCTTTTTTTTGTAGATTAATAATATCCTCAAAAACAAATAAACCTCAAATTACTAACTTAACATTAAATTCATCTTAATGAAGAGTGTAAAAACAGACTTCTATAAACTTAATATTGTTCTTGGTATTTCAATCATGACTGTTCACTCTGTGGAAGTAGGAATTTTGTAACAAACACTAAGATTGGTAATGGACTGGGTTTGAATGGAAGTATCTTTACATGCGAGCATCTAGGAACATAAACAAAAATCTTGGTCCTGGTGAATATGTGCATATGGAAAGGGCAAGTGACTGGAATTTGAGGGAATTAGCAAGAACGACTAAACTCAGGTTAAGGTGCTCCCCTTCTGTGAGCTCCACCAAGCTTTGCCAAATTCCCACGTAAACGTTTCTGTGCATTCAGGCCTTCATTTTCAGTACAAAGAATAAAGCGTCTAACTGCCTTCACAGACATTAATTTACTTCTTACTTCAGTCAAAAGAACAAATACAAAAGTACAAATAAATAACACACCTTTCCAAAAAGAAACTACAAACAAATCAAGGAGGAATCAGCAAGTAGGCAGAGAAGAGACAAAGCCACTACTCAAACTTCAAAAGTTTTGAATAATATTGTCAAAGCCCTAAAAAAAACCCATTTCAATAATCAGTAAATAAAAGGAGAGGCAAATATCTAGATAAGATATTGGAGGGAAAGCCCAAAAAAATAAAACCAATCAGTTAATTTTCACACTGGGAAAGGTCAGAGAGTCCATGCCAGACCTCCCAGAGATAAGGATGCTGGGACATCACCCAAAACAAGGAGGATGAGGTAGATGCAGAGTGAGACACAGAGCTGAGGATACCGCTCTGAGGCACAGGGACAAGGGCCAACCGTGGAGAACTGCAGGCCAGCTATAAGACTGACCATCTGGGCGATACAACAGCAAACAAAATCCAGCACAGGAAGACCACAGTAATGCACACTGGGATGCATCCCATGAGCAGATTCAGTGTCAAGTTCCAGGGTTAACTGTTACCAAAAAGATAATTTTGGCAGTGTAACAGTTAGCTCTTCAACAATGCCAGTTCAACGCTCAAGCAATCAAAAAAAGCAAGCCAGAAATTGGGAACTGGTAGGAATTAGACGGGGGGACAGGGAAGCATTTAATTACCTGACAGTATATTCCAGAGTATCCCTGTATCCCAAGTGACACACACCATTCCCACCTGCCCAGCTCAGAACAAAGTGTTCAAACTGATTTAGAAGTGATCAGCAGGGATGATTACAACTACTAAATGATTTCTAAAAAGAAAACAGCCATTTGCACTTAATCTTCAGGCCATCAAAAAGGTGGCTAGAGTGGTAGGGATTAAAAGAGGTAAGATAACAAATGGCATAAGATGGCTGAGTAAGAATTGACTTCGTAATATTTTTTTCTAGTACAGGATAGAGTGAGCATTAAATGGAAGTTATGCACTAGACTTAGATACAAAATCTACAACAAAGACTATGAATGGTAAGTGACTCATCACATAAAGAGTAAATAAACCAGGACACAGGATGCTGTGAACAACAGAAGTCTGCATGGGTTCACAAAATAATAAGACAATTAAGTGAAGAAAGGTATTGAAGGATATTTAAAAAGAAAGAACCAACCAAACAAAAAACCCACAGAAAACAATCCCCCCCCAAAAAAACCCCAAAAAACCAAAAAAACCCACATCATCAAAAAACCCAACAATCAACCAAACAAAACCAACTCCAATTCAGAAAGTTACCAAGATGAAAAACTGCTACAGTGTATTAAATATTCTTGCTGGCTCTCACTTATATTCTCTCAGACATCCACCATCAGACCTCAGACACTGTGGTAACAGGACCTTTGGTCTGATCCAGTATGCTGGGTCTTACCCTATCCATAGAAGTAGGACTAAATTCTGGGTGTAGGTATCTGCACTAGTGCAGAAAACCTTTGGCAGAGAGGTTTACCACCACATTCTTCACACCTACGCTGAAGTTAATTAGTACTAACTAGGCCCTACCAGAAAAGGACTTTGTCTAAAAAGCTCACTTTAACTAAAAACTAGTAGCCCAGACAACAGAAATCAATGAAGACAGGTAGGTATTCCACCAGGAAAGGAATGGAGAAGGGCTTGTTTGCTTGCTAGCCTCATGGTGTTAAGTGTTAGATCTAAACAACAACAGTAGATAATTTTCTCCAAATGGAGTCTGGGTGGCTCATTGACCACCTCAGACTCACACAAGCTCTGCTGCCCTACACCACAGGCCAAGTCACATCTGAGCAGGTCAAGCAGAGAGAATGAGGCCCTGTGCAGTTACAGAACAAGAGAGGACTTGTGAGGAGTTTTTATTCTAGCTTGCTTCTTTCACAGCAGGCCCAACGCCTGCTCACAGTTGGCAAATTAGGACTCTGTCTGATAAAATATGTCTTGTCTGACCTAAATATGTGATGTAACACAAGATGTAGGTGAGAACCCATGGAGCGTAGGAAAGCGTTAAAAGGGGAAGGGCCACAAGCCTGTTTTCTGGGGCAGAACCAAAAAGAAAACATAATTTCCTCAGGCCTGAGCTTGTGCATCTCCAGGCAGGACAGCCTCAGCTCCTCTCTGTTCACAGATGATTCCCAGAGAGAGTTCGACACCCATCCCCATCTTAAACATATATATATTTTATTTTTTTTTAGGAGCTAACCTCTACGATAAATTAACCCCTTCTGATGAACACATAAGCCCATTCAGTCAATCAACACAAAAATTTACTATCATTGCAAGAGTGTAAGATCAACCTTAAAGATAAACTGCAGATTCAACATGGTTTCTAACTGCACTCAAGATGTCTCAGTTCAGAAGATGAACATTACATACAGTCTGACTTAAAAAAAAAAAAGTAAGAGATTCTGGCTCTAACAGATATAAATCAACTACAAAAATTAAGATTTTTTTTTTTTTAAGAAAGCACGATTTACCTAGAACAGGTAAGTGCTCTCAAATACAAATAAAATGCAAGTTATAATGATCAAGTAACACCTAGGGGTAACACAAATGTAATAGTTCATCTTCTAATCAAGTTTGTCTTATAAATTTTGTTGTATTTTATTTCAATCATATTTTAATGAGATTTGCAATACAGCCCAGTAAGACTGAAATAGGTTACTGTGCTGAGATGAACTGCCTCAGGGAAAGCGAGAAAGAAGACCCGGGACAGATTCCTCTTCAGCAGTGCATCATGCTGCCTTCACCTGTCAGCTCTGTTCTCTACCAGTATGTCTGTGATTGCAGAGACAGTGCTACAACAGCCTGTTATACATTTAATGAAACCATCCCAGGAGCAGAATATAGGAGGACTTTCCTTTGTGTTTTAATTGCATACTTCTTTGATAAGAAAAAGACTGAGGGAAAACCCTCATACATAAGGCTATTGCCATAGAGACAGTGTGGAATCTTTACATTTCATTTCAAAGTATATAAACATGAGCCTGAGAGCAACAGTGCAACGGAAGTGAAAGATGCCATAGGAGCAACACTAGACAATTTCAAAGCAAATTAATATACAAATGTAGTTTAAAGAGATCATTCTTCATCCACAGTAACTCCTACTTTCCTCCCAGCTTAATGGTAAGACAGCTTTGTACAAACTTCCTCTTGATATTAACTAGAATAAAACTCAGAAAACACAGCAATAATAGGCATGTTTTCTGTATTTATAAGGGGACAATTGACTAGTTTAAAAGATGTCCCACCACTAAATAATGCAATGAAAAAATATTACTGGTGCTAGCTTCATAAAAATGGAAAAAGGAGTTGAACAAATGGGTCTGATACAGATAGAAGAGATGAGATAGCAAGAACCAACAGATAAACAATTAACAATCAGCACCATTAATTTGCAGGAAAAAAAAAAATGCATACAGCCTTCTCTCCCTTCATCCACAAAGGCAATTTTAATCTCAATTAGCCTTATTAAAGCAAGGACCAATGCTTTTCTGTAAACAATGTGTTCCCAACCTCTGTCAGAAGACAAGGACTTGGGAGGGCCACGCCCACACAAGAGATTTTAAGCACAGTTTAAAGCCTTCGACTTAACAGGGACAATTAACATTTTAGGAGCAGCTCAGGGTGCCCAGCTTGGCCTCAGACTGGAACCAGGTTCTCCAGGGTAGTTTTGGCCACTGGTTTCTTTTTAAGCTCTTCTCCATCACCTGCCCCTGACCCAACTGGACAGCTGAACTCATACACACCCAGCTCCACAAAGTAATTGGGGGTGTGTGGTGGGTGGGTGTTCAGTGAGAATCTGGTTGGATCCCTGAGAGGCCACTGTTTCCTCTGCAATTGATCATGGCAGCTCAGGTCTCAAGCATGTCTAGAGTACTAACTATCAGTAAAAATATTGGCTGCCCTGGTTAATAAGGAAATTACAGTAACAGAGGGTTCAGAACAAGCAGGACATCTGTTGATAAGAGTAGATTAATTGAGATACAGTATTATATAAAGCCTTAGAGTAAACAAGTGAGGAAAAAAGGAAAGCTGTATCTACAAAAAGTCTTTTCAGACAAAATATGCTATCCAAAGCAATATCCAATCTCTTAGCCTTATCCATTATCTCCAACACCATTTCTCAGCAATATGAACTCTCTCTGCAAAGCTGCCTAACCCCAGTACCCGCACTCCTCCAGCCTTCTTCCAGAGCATGCTGACAAGGTCATTTTAATTCAAGCTCTGGACAATATTTAAGCATCTTTTCAAGCTGTTCAGATGTCTAAATGCACTAAATAGACTGCTTCATATTCTATTGGCCACCTCTTCTAAAATACAAGCTACCCTTTGCCTTTCTAGTCTTAACTCCAGATACAGCAAAACTGAAACTCCCTTCACCTACTACACTTTGATTAGGCTATGGCTTTGTATCTCCTTTCAGATGTATGTTAGTCTGTAATAACAAACGGAAGAATTGAAACTGCCATTTATTCCTGTCTTTCTATAGAGAAAGAATTTGGACATACAAGAGTCCACTCAAATGAGAAAGAATATAATAGTTATGCACAACATGCTCTGTTCCCAAAGTTGATGTTCAATCCCATGATCACTTACTTGAAAGTCTACATTATCATATAAATATATTGAAAAGTTAGAATACAAAGGTATTTTCTTGTTCTCATTGTAAATTTTGTCCTTAAGACAACCCAGTTCTCTCCATGTGGTTTTCCTCTCATTTTTTCCATCCTTTTCTAGCCTTCAGACTGTTTATTCTCTCAATAGAGCTGAAAACATTTTTAGGTCTCTGCTTCTTCCACACAACTCTTTGAAAGAAATCTTTTGTTATCTTGCCATTACCAGTCACTTACCATCCCTTGAGAGCTCTGAGGTCTCATTTTCTGATTGCCTCCAACTGTCTCTTGTTTCTTACTGTCCTGCCCAGTGAAACCCTTACACTTATATTGACTAATGAAAGGAAGGGAGAAATAAAGAACAAAGATGCCTATTTGTAATTTACTGGAAACTTGAATCATAAGAGAAAAAATACAAAACCAAAGGACTACACTACAGCAAAGAATTATGTGCTGAGTTGGACTGGCAGTAACAACCAACACACTACAAAACCAGAAGAGCCTCTACACATGCAACTATTTAAAAAGAAGTCTGAATCAGTCAGCTTTCTCAACATGACTACACAGAATGACAGTGCTGTCAGGCTGCTGTGAAGTTACAGCTATTTTGATACAAGAAAAGGTTGGAAATGCATTTAAAAGTCAAGCATGCTCATTGAGAGCACTGAGTCAAACCATCCTCTCCCTGGCAGGAGGGTCTGCCCCACAGCCTGAGCTGCTGCTTTCCCCACCTCCACAGCCCAGTTTTGCAACCTGGCAGCTGCTCACACACCCCAAACGATACACCATCGCTTCACAGACAGCTTGCCATTTTGCAAGTTTGACACATTTTAGTTATTCTGCTTTTATGATGCAAAGGTAAATAACATTCGATAAAGGAATGAGCACAGGGTGACCTCATCTTCAACTATCAGCATATATTAAATCAAACAACCGAAGTGGAACAAGTGTCTGTATAAAAAAAAAATTAAAAAAATGTGACTATCATTAAATGATTACACCTCTGGGGGAGAGAAATCACATGCTTTTGAATCATGCATTTATGCCGTAAGTAATTAAAACAATAATTGTAAGTCAGTCCAAGGATGCATTTCCATGTTATAACAAGGTTGTTTTAAAACATGAATCAAACATTAGAGATGCTTTGCTATCAAAGAAGATGGAAAAGAATCAGCTATCACTTTCAATTACTTTATTAAAAAATAATTAAAAATCCTAACATATAATGTAGTATTAGACCTTGAAAAAGAGATACTGATTTGTACACAGCTATGAATTTCCTCCCAGCTATTCCCAACAAGCTACTACATAGCACAGATCTCATCCATCTCATTACTTACACACTCCTCTCCCTGTTCCCCATTCCAGATTTCAGTAGCTTAGAGTTATTGGTGTCTAACTGCTTAAGTCTGTATTTTAGGACACCAAAGCAAGTTAAAACGACAGCAACCAGGAAACAAAGTATCCAACAGCAGTTATTGCTACTGAACACTGGTGGCTAAACGCAAACTAGGCATTAAGTAACAGGAAAAAGTACAAGGTTGGAGCCTTCATTACCGATTCTGCTTATTATGAAAGGTGTAGCTTTAGAATTCTAACTAGGTAACCATGTCATACAGGGAAGGGAGGCTATCCTGAGTCCTGCAGGGATCTGCGTTATGGATCCAGGCTTATGCTGTTCAATTTATTCAGAAATGACCTGGAAAGGGAGCAAACTCTAAGCCTCCTAATGTTCCCAAATCATTCAGACTGTAAAGACAAGGACTGACCACAAGTAACCGAAGAAGGGCCTTGCAGTATGACGTCAGCAGACAATAAAATAGCATAAGAAAGTCAAACAAAAAATTAGCTATACAATGAATTCTGAATCCATTGTTAAAAAAATATCAAGAATGAAATACTGGGTTTAGGATTAGTGTTTCTAAGAAAGGTAAGTGCAACCCTCATCACTAGGTAAAAAAAAAACAAAAACAAACCAAATATTGGGAAAGCAGCAGAGAAATATAACATGATTTTTTACATATACTGTATACACATATCTGATATTTACAGTATAAATCCATGATACAACTGCATCTGCATTTGCTGTGTAATTTTTGCCCTCCCTCAAAATCCTTTCTCCCTCAAATCTCAGAAAAAAAAACCCTATAGTCACACTGGAAAAAATTAAAAAAAAAAAAATCTTCAAGTTTTGTCTTCCCTCATGCCTAGAAATCATTATTTCTCTTAATAGATGACTTTTTAAATAGACAAACAGAGGTCTGCAAAATTGGCTTTAGGATACAGATATATTCTCACTAAGACTCACCAAAACCCATGATGAACTAACAGAGTCCAACTTCTGTTTCCTCAAAATGATTACGGAAGAGATCATATTAGAGACACCACTTACTGTTAAAAAAAAAAAAAAAAAGATTTTCTGCTAAGTATTCCCTCTCTTGCAATACATTTAACACTTTATTATGCAGAGATACTAGTTTTTCCTCACATCTCTGACAAAGGGACTGGAGTAAGCAGTGATCTGCAAATTCATTTATAGTAGCTTGTTACTGACCATTAGCAAGCTTGGACATAAAGACAGCTAAACATGCTTGTGCAGAGACTACCTAAATGCAAGAGAGACCAACATCAGCTAGACATACACTTACCATTTCAGACTGACCGTAGCAGTAGCTCTACTAATCAGGGAGATGAAAGGATATGCAGCGTGTCAGAAAAGGGAACAAAGACCTGTGGCTACAGAAGAAAAGCTCTCTGCTTACTGGGTCAGGATGCTTCATTTGCATTATTTGAAGCAAAACAGCTCTTGTCAGGAGGTTTTTGACCACCCATTGTCTTTCATTTCACAGTGGAATTAGGTGATATTATCTACAGCTAATTGTTTGAATTCTTAGAAAAGGCTGAGTAAGCAGTAACATAGGCTGGGCCACACTGGTTTAACACAGCTTTGGAAAACAGAAGGTTAGATCATCACCATACTCACATCCGCAGCGTAAAACAAACCCATGACCTTTTGGTCAGAGAGCCGTGTCAGCCTCTTCAAGGAAAGACTGCATCCAGAAAGATGAAGCTCAGCGTTAGGACTCAACTTTTCTAGAGCTGCGAGACCACTGGTGCTACCCTCCCCACGTGAACAGGCACCCTTCTGCTCTCAGAGGAAAAATCAACTTCAATTTATGCACTGGTGTGAGATGGACATGGTGAAGAACTTGGTAGCCATTTGCTGTATCTACCTCAGCTCTACTAACTCACTGCTAAACAACTCGCTGCCAATTTCTGGCTCATTTGTACCAGTAAGAAGAGCTGTCACATGCCTCAAGCTTCACAGAGGCACCACTTCTCTCTTATTTAAATGAACTTATGGGGTAAATACATAGTGGAAGTTAACAGGTGTCACTCTGCAGTTAATCTATTACACATCTGTATGTTTACTCCCTCTCTGTATCAGTCCAAAGAAAAGGGAATAATTTCTGACTTGAGGAAGTCAAATCTCCCCCTTGCATCGTACTTCATATTAGGTATGCCTGTGGCACACGTGCTCTGCAGATTCCTCAGCCGGACCGAAAAGCAGCACAGAGGGTTATGAGGAGTCATACAAAGGAACAAGACCGAAGCCAACACCTGTAGCTCAGTAAGTGAGCAGGCAAGAGAGAAAGGGGTCATTGCTTTCAGCAACACTCTCACCCCAGGAAGTGATCACCACTTCTACTGTTCCATGGTGGCGCTGTTTCACAGCCATTTACCTCCCATGCATTTCAGCATACATACTGGAAAAGCCAAGAACCAGCAATGGTAGTCAACGGTTACATCATCTTGGATCCTTGTTTTCATCAAGCTATGAGGCACTTGGAGGCAAGAAGGGGAGAGATGAGCTTAGTTTTGGAGAAGGAAGTACTCATGAAAAGTTTTGGACTGTGTTGTGCCAACAGACTGTTTATTCTGAGAACCAGACAGTCCCATTCATTCATCAAGGTTACCCAGACACTAACACCAAGAAGATTGCCTAAAAAAAAAAAAAAGGTTATATTTATATGAATGACATAAGGGAAAAAAATTAATTTACTACTAAATTTACTAATAAATAATGGTAGTTTTAGCTAGCCTTATAGCAAGGCCTACAATAATACTGGACATTACAGACTACATTTCCTAATTTAAAAGACTGATGTTGAACTTAAGTTTTACTTCAGCTGCAGTAAAAACATTAATTCTGAACAGATGCACATAGAAGAGCAAGATTCATAGCCCTCAGTCTGAAAATGAAAATTCAAAGGAAGTATCACAGAAGAGTTCAGCTTAATGTTCTAAACAGGAGTCCCTGCTAGACATACCTTTTGTAGAAAATGAAGAAACCAGCTTTCATAAGATGGAAGTGGCAAGTTTTACCCCCTCTCACTCTACTATCATTTTTTGTATCTGTATTAGAAAAAACAAGATTTTAAATAATTCCCTGCAACTCAAGGCTGGGGTAGATACCTGTGTTTTGTGCATGAAATGAAGTGATAAACATTTCAGTGTCCACAAGCATTCAACACTTACCACCTTCTACAGATTGAGTAGGTTTGGCACAGAAAACATTTGGTAATGGCTTGCATAAACCATTTCAGAAAGATTTTTTTTTCCTCTTCCTCCTGCCCATTCAGAGCCAGCTGAGGATGCAGTGGGGAGAGGGGAAGAACAGAAAAGGAGTTGCATTTTATGCATTTCCTCCCATTTCACTTTCTCCCATGTATTATTTACTACAGCAGGCAACATCATGAAGTTTGACAAGTGCACCAACATTAATCCAGCAAAGAGAAGTCAGTGTCCGTATCACAGAGCTCTCTTACTATTCTCTCCCACTTTCAGTTTACTTTATAATATTTTATGAAGCTTTCTTAAGCACCTGATACAGTCCACAATCATGCAGGTAAGAAAAGTAACAGCTCGGTCTTATCAGGAACTCATGGTTCACAAGTCTAGTACAGGAAACAAGAACAGACATAGAGCCTGTTAGTCTATATTGCATGCGTGTTTCAGACATTTCAAAACTGTCACTTTGAAATACAATTTTAAGCACTTATTTTAATAGCATTTATCACATAACAATAGCAGAACTTTATTTGCTCAAATACCTTTAATAGAGTTCATGGAAAAGTTCTGGGGTTAGCATGGGAGCATAGGAGAGGTAAGGAGAAAAAAAAAAAAAAAGTTTCCTTTTGTTTGAGAGGACTTAGTTACTGAAATATGTTCAGCCATCACTGAATAATCCTGTTTCAATGGGAATACCCACACTTCAATTTCACCTAAAGGAAGTGACAGCATCACTACTGCCTGCAGCAAGCTGCCAAGTGACTTTACAGAGATTTCATTCTCCCCTTCTAAACACTGTCCCTCTTTGTTTCAGAACTTTCCGCACTTCAGAAGTCAGACCATGAGCACAACAAGTAAGCGTTACTCTCGCTAGTTGCATATATTCAAGAGCAGAGATGTGAAAGACATGCAAATCACAGGTATGCCCTTGATCAGACTGTCATTTAAAAACTGAGCACACAACGTCTCCAGGACTAACTCCTGCCTACTTGAAACTGAGAGGTACGGGGAGAGCTGAGCTTAGCAGGAAGCCATGGACTTTCTCAGCTCAGTTTGGTATTTAAGGAACATCGAACTTCATACCTCATTGTATTTTTATCTCTTTGAACTAAATTGCATGTAATCACTTAAAAGGAGCTTTTCTTAAGGCACCCTCCAGTCAATTTTTACCAGAAGTTATCATCATCAAAAAATCCTGAAAGTCAGCGTCCCACTTCTCAGGTCTCTCAGAAATAATTATCATCCCCCTGTGGAGCACATCAGTATCCATCTGAATACTACCTAGAAATGGCAGATTCAGAATACCACAGGAATTTATCTTCTAGAAGGATAGGCTCTGATTACCTCCGTAACACTGAAACTCCTTATGGCCCACAGCATTTGGGAGCTATATTTTGGTACTCATAGAACAGAGCTCTGCAGAAATTAAAACTAAGCCAATGACAAAACTATCTAGTTATAATAAGAGATATGAATATAAGTCACAGAATAGAAGAAAACCTTTATTCTTTAAAATAGAAGGAAGAAACTACCTACATGCAAGCTATAGGTTGGGATTTTTTTTTGCTTGCGTATTTGTGTGCAATACTAACATTTCACAAGTGCTTAAACCCTTTTTTTCCTCTCTCTGAAGTTTCTACTTTTTCTGTATATATTAAATACACCTTGTAAGGCAGGAAATTATGCCAAATGTTTCCCTGGGAAAAACATCATGATAATAAAGTTTGGAAGAAATCTAGTCCTCAAACTAGAAGACATCAACGTATTTGAATGAAACTGAGCATAAGCCACAGTGAAATACAAAAATTGAAACTAGTTTGGGGGGACAAAAAAAAGCATGCTTCCAGTTAAGCTTGTTAATAGGGAACCTTGGCTGCTGAGTACATCAAACATTTTAGCTTTCCAAAAGGAAACATTACCTTTGTAAGAGACTTTTTTTCTCATGTCTGTCTCATAGGGAGTGGCACATTTCAGGCATTCAGAGCATAAAGCAATGACAACAATGCAAGAGTCACATGAAGCTGTTCTGTGCCAGCTGTGTAAGCTTCCTGAAATTTCATTCACTAAAAGGTCAAGAACTTGTGGTACTGTACATATGAGGCCTTTTAGAAATTATTTCGAGTTCAACTGTCTGTAAGATTTTCCTTGTGGTTCAGTACAAAACTAACATTTCACCAATTTGCTTGGCAATGTGACATGCTGTCCGCGTACACTCTGCTGTGCAGGAAATGCATTTGGTCTTTTGTGTTTTCTGGAACCAAGTGGCTCTCTGCCTTAGGAAAAAAGTTATAGGGGGTATGATGGACAACAGCAATTTCCTGTTTTACCTACGCATATCAGATTGTTTGTAATGATCCTAGACAAAGAAGCTATCCACCTTGAGGGCTATTAAAAAAATATTCACAATTCAGATTAAGTTCATAATTTTAAATTAAAAAAATGAAGTCATCTAACCTGAAAATATTAAGGATTTGGAAAATATTGTTCTGCTGAGCCTAATCTTAATGTGCTCGGTTGTAAACAAACATACATAACCCAGCAAAATGTAGCCTCTGGCTTAAAAACAATCCTGTATTAAAGCCATAGGTAATCTGTCTTACATAATGCTATTTGCATTTTGTAAGCCTGTTAAAAATACTTGTGACATCAAATCAATGTCTTCTATTCACAAAAGCAACATCCAAACCAGGAGTTGCACCCATGTAGTAGAACTGCTTTTGGGCTTTTTCTTTATTTTATGAGTAGTCCTTTTGTAGCATTTGTAGTATACATAAACAGCACAATGCTATGAACTGAAGTTTAGTCTTTTAGTACAAACATAAATTAAATTAAAGAACTATCACCACTTGTCCTATGAAATTAAACTAGAGCCTGATGTTCCAGTTCGGTGAATTATTCACATCTGTGGGGCATGGGATGGTAACACAAAGTTTTGCCATTAATAAAGCAGATTATAACTTTAGGGTGGGAAGTTAATATTAAATCTTATGCTAACTCACCTTATCCCACTTAAATTCTGAACAGCAATTCAGTTTGTAGCATCAAAAAGTCCTAGGATGTAGGTGGATATCCAAATACACTACACAAGTCCCAATTCAGCCTTAGAATTTCCTAGAGTTGACTTCATTCATCCCCCTGTGCACAGAAGCACATATTCTGGGTAGATAAACACTTATCTTCTGCGTAACACTCTACAGCTCTTAAGTAGATGTGATTAAGCACCTAAAGTCTAGAAGAGTTCTCTAGGAAAACTGGAAAAGTCAGATGTGATGGGGATCACAACTACTTCTGAGAAGCAGAAACAGTGATACTCTTGCTCACTTTCTCCTCAGCCAGGTGGTTAGAGCACACACCTAAGGATGGGAAATCCAACTTCAAGCCCCACATGAGAAAAGCTGGTTGAGTGGGGCTGATGATGATTTATTACAGAATGCAGGCTCATCAGAGAGCGTGATCTAGCATACTTGCTCTCCCAGCCATTCCCTATTGCACCAGGGCTCAGAGAAGATGGAAATTTTCACGTAGCATACCCTGGGTGCTGGCAGTTAAGACACAGAGAACAGAAGTGACTGAGACCCATGAAGGCCAGTAAAAAAAAAACTAGAACCAAGATCTCCCACTTCTTCTGTGCCCTGATCACTGGAAAAAGTGTGTTCTTCTTTCCAATACTTCTGAAATGTCCATCCACAGAAGAACTATAAACAGACTTGTTCTGAAATTGAGACAGGACATATAGGAGAATTAGAGAGTAGTTAAGGTTGGAAGGGACTTCTGGAAGTCACCTGGTTAAAATACCTGCCTCCCACCCTGTTCAGCACAGGAACAAAATCAAAGTTAGATATAACATCCTAATGATTCCTTAGTTCTTTTAATTAAAGACAAAAGCACTTCATTGGTCTGGTCTTCAGAGAGTTCTTATTTCTCATCATGAGGCAAAATGCTAAAAACAAAGTTGCATTGGACAGGCTGGCTCAGTACTCTGTGCCAAATAGATCAAATTCTGTACAGCTGAGTTTAAGTTAGGAGGACAGGACTTCACTCTTAGCATGCATAAACACACACAGAGAGCTAAGTTTACAGATGTGTTCAATTATTACACTAACATTTCTCAGAAAGATATCCTGGAGAGTCCATTAGGTTTCCAAGCCCTGAGCTGGTTTAGTGTTAAGTCTGAAGTTCTCTTCTGACAGTGGCTAAAAGCAGATGCCTGTGGGAGAAGGATACATTTGTGGCAATACTCTCCCAGCCTTCATCAACTGAACTCAGAGGCTTGCTGCAATTCTCATTGTTCAACTCTACTGCTATACTGTCTTAATGAAGTACTAACATTTTTACACCATTGCTGCTACCAGAATAAAGACCTCAAAATTCAGAAGCTATAGTACGCTATTTGAAACATTACATACTGTTAGTGGCAATGGCTGTAAAGTTAGCAATAAACACTAGTAGAGAAACTACACTTAAGACATATTGTGCTTCCATAAAAAAGGCAGAATACCATAAAATTTTTCCAGAAGCTTTTTCAAGTGTGTATCAGTTCCTTTGTCTTGATTTTACTATCAAATTATGGTCTAAAGCAATATGCTCTATATTGTGGCAAGGTCTACAGAATTTATAATTGGGGGGAGGGGTGTGGGGGGTGTGGAAGGAAAGAAATTCAAGTGCGTCCTATAGTGAGAGTCCCAGGTATCAGGACTGTGTCTCTGTGCATACCCAGCACGCTTATTCACCAGCTCCCAGCACAGTCCAGGAACTGTTCAGCTGAAATCTCTCAGATCAGTCCCTTGTGCACCCCATGCAGCATAGTAACTGACTAAACTGCCACCTGTCTTTACAACAAGGCAGCTGGTAAACAGGACCTCTCCAGCTGGGAATTGTGGACAGTCCCTGAAGCTTCCCCAGGCAGCTCCTGCTGTGCACAGGCCAATTGATAGGAGTTACTTGTATGCTTAAATGTATGAATAGCATCTCAGGTTGAGAATCAGACATTCCCAGAGACCCCCCGAGACAGTCAAAACCATTCCTGGTTACGTAGCAGTCTCCTGTATATATGCAAGACAGCCAGGAAATGTTTCGTACAAATCTTAATGTCACCAAGAGAAACAGATCATGCATAAACAGCAGAAAATATTTTGTGGAGTCTCATCTAATCCATCTGAAGAGAATCCCATCACCATCAGACTCTATCTGAGAAATTAGATTCCCCAGATGAGCATTAGCCAGTGCAACAGAAACCAGTCAATTACTTTTCCCATCCACCCTTTAAACAAACAGCTGTCTGATTGCGCAACAATATCATGAAAGTTATTTGGAGACAAAGGATTACATTGTCTTTTTCAAGGAAAACACTACTGTCACTTCCCAACATTTGCCATCTCATTAAGCCTACTTTGTCTGCATCTGTATTGCTTCTTTAATGGTTTCCAGATTAAAGTTTTTGGCATAACACCTAGAAATATTTGTTTTATCAAAGTCGCACTGAACTAGATGACGGAAAGTGATCAAAAGCCCAATTCAAGCTTCAGAATACTCCTAGAGGCATTACTCCCATTTTACATAGATGGTAGACCAGAAAAAAGCCCTAAAGACTGAGACATTTTCATGTAATCTTAAAGTAATGACACCAGATGGAAAATTACAACCCCACACATTTCTCAAATACTTGAAGTAAATTCACTGTATCACCAATGTTCCTGTAAGTACTTTAAAATACTACCCGGACAGGATTAGAACACTGTTTCCCGAGTGAAGGTTGCATCTATCATTTGTACTAGAAGTTTGCAGATGAGTCCAAGTGTAATCAGCTTCACAATTCTGGCTTCTCAAAAAAAAAAAAAACCCAACTCAAGTCTGCCTTCATTTTTATTTCTTTATGTATACCGTTAAGTGATTCCAACAGTTTTCCTTAGACAGGACCTTTATACTGCAACTGTATTAAATTGATAGTGAACGGTGGCATTATATCTTACACACAGGTTACACTTCAGGACCAGCTGGGAACTGGTGCTGATGTGCAATACAGTCATCACCTCATAAGGTATTATTCCCACCTTCATTTCCCCTCCCTCTGCAACCTTAAACAGCATAGTTAATTTTCAACTATCCAAGGCAGTAAAGAGGTCAGATAATCAAGAAAAAAAACCCCACAGGGATAATACATGTGTACGTGTATTAAGCTACAGAAGAGCACTCAACAGTATAACTGATGCCACAGAGGACAGTTATACTGTTGACTACGAATGGACACAAATCTCTTGACTAATAGTGACCTCAGATCAGACAGCACTGCATAAAAGTAACTCTCCAGCTCTCTAACCTAAGCGTGCTCACAGGAAGCCAATTTGGGCACTTCTACATTTATAGTACAGTTGATACATAACCTGAAAAATAAACACAAATAAATTAACCTTAGCAGAAACCACAGCTTGGAGAATAAACAGAAATACATATAATGGAAAGCTTTTTATTTAAAGCTACTGTATGATGATACTTGTAATGATTACAAATCACCAGTGTAACATTAAAACCATTATCAATTCTCAGGACAGTTGGCTGGATGTGTAAGGGAAGCTCCACCCCCCCACACTTCAAATGTAATGAAATAAAGTCTCAAAACTCATCACCCTTCTGTCATCAATTTTTGTATTTGTTAATCTAATTAATAATTTGATTATAACAGGTTATCATCCATTCATGCTGAAGATCAAGTCAGTGAGGATAATCTGGCCATGCTGGTTCTCCAAACTCTACAATGGTGTCATCTCCCTCAGCCATCTGCAGGATATTGTATTTTCTTTACAATATAGTTGTTAGTACTGAAACACTATTCAGAATTAAACTAGCTGGATATAAATCCAAGTTTTCCTTTCCACATCCCCAATAAGATTAAAGACCTCAAATCCAGCCTTGTTAATAGCAAAGAAAACTTTTGACGAGTGAGGTACGCTACATGAAATGCTTCTGAGAGTGGAATACTTACACTAAAATGTCCTTTCACACTCTGTTTTTAAACTATGGTACTGAACAGAAAAACAGTAATATTTTTCTGGCCAATGTGAATATATTTAGTGGAGCAAGCTTTAATATTCTTTAAAAACATAAGTGCTAGAAAACTGTACTGCACAGTACCCATTAATTGTGTCTAGGAGCTGTAATCATAAATTACAATCTCATTAGGACTCGTAGTGTATGGACAGATAGCCATAGCCTCAAAGAACACACAGAAATTTGCAAAATAATTTTATATGAAAACTCAGAAGTCATTATACAACAAACAAAGGTTTTAAGAGACTTCAAAGACTGATTGTCTAATTATATTCAAGTAAGCCTTCTTAAAAGGAACCTTCAAGTTTTGTTTTACAGTTCTGCGCCTACTATTAGACAATTGCACTCAAAGTAAGATTTACATACTAATTACTTGCCTGTGCCTGAATAGCAGGTATTTAAAAATCTATCATAGGATGGTAGAAACAGCAATGAGGGGATAAAGAAGACAAGGGAACTAAAAAACGTTGCTCTTCTGGGTCCTACTTACAGACTTGCAAGTGTTTCATTTTGGACTCTGCACAAGTCTTTGTTTGAGGATTTGTGTTCAGAAATTAAATTACATTTTGTATTCTATAAGAAAAGTGATGGGTTGTTTTTTTCAGTGACATTTAGTGTTAAAAATTATCAATAGTTCTATTTTTGATAGGTAATATTTACGTTGAACAGCAACTTATTCAAAAGTACATGAAAGGTTTTAAATTCCAAGTCATATTTCAAGGCAATGCAATACAATATCAATTAAGTTCCTTTTTTTGTTAACTATAAAACTAAATTAATATTGAAACTGAGGGAAAATCAACCTAATTATAATCAACTCATTATGAAATGCAAATTCATGTTTCCACTCATACGAATTCTATTTTTGAAAAATATCAAATATTAGTCAAAGTACTGCATTAGCTCACCATAGTGAATTATAAATTATTTCCCACAAACATAGATAAAACCTCCTACTAATGAAAGCAAATATTCAACTATTTTTATAGACATCCTTTCAGAAACAAATGTCTCACTCCATACTTTACCATCCAGGATAAGTCAGGCACTCAACTTTAGGGATCAGCATGATTCTGCATCTTCAGAGAAATACGTGCTCGTACTAACTTGTACTAAGCTGCAATTTCATGTCAGCGTTCTGTCACAATTCAGATCTTTTATATATATATTCTAGTGTGTAGAATAATCACTGGAGCCTAGATCACCACCAGTGAAAGGTCATTCTTCCACTTGTGAGCAGCAAGACAACGAACAGATGTGCAGTCTTTATGAGAAGAATCCTACTGATACTATTTGTACTATTTTTTTTTTAACTTAACTCTTTTCCAATTCAAACAATACTTCATAGTTATGAGAATCATTCACTAAAAGGATACTTTGAGGTTTTGTTTGGGTAAATAAGAAATCATAGCTCTATTCCTTTAGTAGCTATTTGCATGTAATTAAATAGACTTCTTCTCTTTGCTCTGTCTCCCCTCACTTTGTTGTCTTCACACTGTTTTCTGGCTTCAGCACTTTCTTACTCTTATCTTTTCCATTCCAATTAATGTGGCTTTTTATGAGCAGTCCAACCAGGAAACGATGTATTAGTTTGTAATTTGAAGTCTCCCATCTATAATAAGGAAAATAATGGTATTTATTTACTTCAGCTTGTTGTGTGAAACTTCTTTGTCATGGGTATGGTTAGTAACTGTTGGTGTGTCTTTCAATATAATCTGCTAAACTAAGCTTGGGGGGAAACTCACAGAAATCTTTGACTCTTTTAGGACAGCTTTACCTCAGAAGAGAAAACAAGACACGTAAGTGTCTATATAACATGACCATAAAGGCTAACTTTCCTACTAATGCTAACTTTTGCCCTGGCACCCATTTAACTTCCAACAGATTACAGCTATTGCACGTGTTCTCATCAACAGTGTTTCTGTCACTGTATTTAAGGGACAGAATTCAGCCCTTGTGGAGAGTTGTCAAGTCTCATAACTTTAACTGAATTTTTCAAAACTCCAGATGCAAAAATCAAACTATTATTTTGAGTAAATCAGGTTTATTTTTAGATGTTTCTAGGCTTCTAGACATAAACACAAAAAAAAAAAATAAAGCTAGGACACACTAGCCACATGAACTATGAAGATACAAACCTTAATAAGTCATCAATTCCTATGATACTCTTGAGTGTCTGATGCTGTCAATTGCGCTACTACATTTCCCTGGATGCGATACGAAACCTACTCCCATACTTCAATGCCGAGGGCGTGCGAAGGTTGTGAAGAAGTACATAAAACTTTAGAAGTCACTTGGAGAAATCCCTCCAGGTAAAGTTTTGAGGATGATATCTGCTAACTGTCTTACAAAGGACCTCTCCAGAAATCCTGCTGTTAAGGGAACCATGCCTGCTGGAAATGACAGTGGGGAAACTGGAAATCTGGGGCAGCATTTAAGGCTGTTTCAATGATGCTTCACTCCAGCACAACTGGTAGAATTGAGACCCCCAGAGAGCAACGAAAGCTCTTAAGAGTTGCCTCTAAAGAATACCGTGACTTTGAAACAATGGGATAAAGATTTTGCTTTCCTTACAAAAACTGTCTAGGTTTTAGAGGAAAATAATTCAAAGAAAAGACACTACCACTGTAAACTGAGATGGTGCATAAGCAGTAAAAGCCAACACATAACATGCTTTTAATCAAGCACCTACATTGCCTAGCAAGAAAGCTGAATAAAAATTACTGAACATCATCTTTCACTAAAAACTAGAGTACAGCATTCCTGAAAAAGGCTACTTTATTGAAGTATTTAATTTTAAGCCCATAACATTAAATATTTTCCACAATACTCTGAAGAGCAAAGTTACATGCTTTAAAGGACATAAATGTTATTAATAATAAAAAGGAAAAGAAGACTATGCAAATGCTGGGAGCTCTTTGTGAAACCATTAACTTTAATTCAGACAGAATTTAATTATTCTTTAACTACAAGAGAGAAACTATTGAGAAAGGAGCATATTTTTCATTTTCAAATGAAGATGGACATAGCCCTGGAAAACATGCTTGAATTAAGATTACTGGACTTAATATAAAGGTACATGGGTTAAGTTTAACAACTCATTTTTTACAGGTCAAACTACACGATCTGATGAACTGTTCTGACTTCCATTGTAGGAATACAAAACCACAGCTGAGTTCTAAGCAGATGTATTTACTTTCATCTTAAACATTAAATAGTATATTTTGTCAGTGTATGAAATTCTGTGCATCTATATTGTGTTATTTATTCAGTCATTATTTCACTGTATTTTTACAGGCATAGGCAGTCTCCTTTCTAAGGATTTTGGTTTGGAGACATTAAACAATGTGTCTGCCCTCTGGTGGTCACATTCACCTTTGTATGTTCCCACATTTTTATCTTTTTTAAGCTAAAAATGCACTTTATACAACTACCACCTAGAAGGTCTAACAGATAGTTTAGCTTTTAGTCACCCTGGGCTGGCTTGCTTTCCAGTTATGTAATTGCTTATATTTCAACATAACTTAAGATGTTCTTCATTTTGTTCTTATCTAGAACCAAGTTTAGACACCAAGTTTTAAAGCACTCAAACTACATGAAAGCAGAAAACTTGCAAAATTCCCCAGAAAAACACCTGAAGTTTCAATTTATATTGAGACTATATGTTTGGTATTGTCTGGGAGAAGATGTTACACCTTGTAATACATTGAAATGTTGGCTACTAGACTCCAAGGTCCGTAAGTACATGAAATGCTTCTGAGGGGAAAAGATGGATATTTAAAATACTATTTGTACATCAAAGGTGTCAGAGCTGTACTATACAGGAAAAGCTATGACTTTGTGTATCATGCAAGATTGACATGAACAAAAACATTCAATAAGGAAGGACCAGGGTCTGTAGTCCAGTTACGAGTACTGCTCCTCTGACAGCCACGTTAGTTCATTTGACAGGGGAGCAGTCATGCAGCTTCCTTACGTACTTTGTACTATATATCCAGGAAAAAGAGAAAACTGTTTCCCAGCTCTAAGCCTTCATCGTCAGAGAAGGAGTACATGGAATCTTCTCTCCCTCATTATTTGATGCTTTTAAAGACATTAGATGATGTAAAAATCACACAGACAAACTTCAGGAGGGTTCAAAATACACTTGGTATGTAAAACACTGAAATCAGATTTGTTGGTTGTTTCAGGTATCTAACCAAAAACCAGCTCATGAGTAGACAAAAGCAAGTCAAACCATACATAAGGTACATACAGCTCCAATATGAAGGCTGGGTTCCTTCACACCCCCACAGATGACCCAAACACCCTTGTGGTATTACTTGGACTGGGCTGCAGTAATCGTGATAGTAGTTCTCATCTGCCCCTATGTCCTGATCAAACCTATGCCCAGCGAAGAATAACGACACCTGCAACAGAAAGAAGAGCTCAGAAGACTGGATTCTCTGCAACAGCCTCAAGAACATCTGCTCCCCCTTCCACCTTCATCGCCAAGATATTCCCTATCTTTGGGTGTCTCTGAACTTCACTATAAATGATAAATAAATATGGTGGTAAATGGCAGTAGGAATCCTTTATATCTGGTGAAAAGACCATATCCTGTCCAGTATCTCCAGTCACAAGCACTCTTCTCTTCGTGACTTGTAGACTTGATCACTGCAATACTGAAATGATCTCCTCACACTCTAGAGAAAGCAACAACTTCCTCAAAACGTGACGGGGCTGTGCAACACATTACAATGCCGACTCCGGCTTTTAGTGTAACTCAGAACTCAATTCACAATGTGGAAAATAGGTTGCCATTATGTCCTGAACTGATTTAACAACAACAAAGCCTAATCACACTGGAACCATTAAATTGTTCATAACTGAAAATGCACACAACTGCTCAGAGCAGCCAGACCCAGAACACAAAACTTGCTGCTCCAAGACTCAAGAATGACTAGAGGCCTCAGCTTATCCAATACTGCATGCAAAAACTCCCTATTTCTGTTCTTTTCTCTTTTAATGCAGAGCTCCCTTGTTGTAAACATACTCAAGTCCTGTACAATTTTGAAAGGATGGGAAAGGAAAAGGAATATATCTCCCTTTTCTGGGCTTCAGTAAGAAATACCTAGTCAGAATAGATTAAAAGTAGTAAAATAGATAGCACAGCCTGTTAACATCCAGTTCTTGCTTTGGGCAAGATGAGATTTTGATTGTACGTGGCCATGTAACAATTGCAACAGAAATGCCAAATTCAGCTGAGCTGACAACGAAAAAATACCTTCTATTTTCAAGAAAAGAGCAGCAACTCAAACTTCCTATTGTATATTTAGTTTGCCTGGACACCACAGCATTGGTCTACAGGTCAAGGGCCTTAGTGGAGGGACCCACAGATTCCAGCTTACTCAAAGTGGCAGTCACCAAGTCACTAAACCTGTTCACCTCACCCAAAGAATTGCCATGGCCAAGCTTACCTCTTCCTGACATCCCTTGAAAATTGTAATGAGGAAGGCACATCAAGCACCTCCTGCATCTTGATCCCCCTAGAGATGTGAACAGCAGCAGGCCTTCTAAACACTGGAGAAGTAGTGAAGAGGACCGTCCATCCTGTTAAGAGGGGTAACTTGTGGCATACAAGCCTACTGATGAAAAACACCGAATTCTTAAATACTCTTGAAAAGCCCTTTAAATGACAGGGAATATGCCATGAAGGTAACAGGGGTATGTAATGTTTTCCTTCAAATTGTTTGATTTGATAATTCCTAGAAAAAAAAAAAAAACAGAACAACCCTTCACCAATAGTAAGACAAATTCTTGTTTTAATTATTCTGGTCCCCTTTAAGTAACTCATTTACCTACTTTCGATGTGCTGTTCAAAATTCTTCCCTCCCTCAGGACTGGTTGCACTTCCCACCTCACGCCAAGGAGCTATCCCCTGCTTCATCCCACACACTTTTATATGTGGGTTGTATGTACACTCCCTCTCAATCTATTCTACTTGGAGCTCCCAAGCCTTTTGTCTTTAAGATTTCCAGTGAATTTTATTCCCGACCACCTCATTTCTACCAGTTCCTTCTAATGCAAAAGTCAATAATACATTTTGTTCTTCATCCTTCTCCTCACAGAGTAGTCTTCCTCATGGATTTCCCCCCCCCCCCCCTAATTCATTATCTTCAGCCTCTTTCTTTGAATTTTGTTCATTTCTATTACCCCGCCCATGCTACAATATTCAGCAGGAAGACTTCCCTTGGTCAGTGCCTATGCACCGGTTGGTTAACTCCATGGTATTAGTCTCCACTGGCAGAACTGTTCCTTGACTCCAAATCTTGTAAAATAGCTGGCTTTTGCACTAATTGATTATATACAATGCCTTTGCATACACAGACACACACATGGAGCCCTACGGTATTGCAATATTGTAAAGACAACTCCTTTACGTGAACACTCAGAATCAAATTGGACAAACCCAGCAACACTGAAAACACAGAAAAAGGGAAGTTAGAAGGGAGAGGCACAGTTCAAAAAGACAAAGAAAATCCGTACTCATGTATAAACTCTGTCAGCTCCTCACTTAGGTAACAGTCTAAAGGAAAATGGTTTGTTACTATTTTGGGTGGCTGTCTGGAAAGGCCTAATTAGTGGCCAAAGACTAAGTCATACACCAGGAAGTTATGGATCAATTTTTGCTTTCTGCGAACAAGCTGTCAAACAGTAATAATTACATACTTTAAACCAGAGAAAATGAAAAGGTCATATAAACCTAACGGTGCAGACAAAGTATGTAAGACAACTGTATTACCACTGGGATGCCTCCAAATTCAGGAGTCTTATATAAGTATTTACAGAATTTAGAGAGACTACATTTATACTGATACTGTCTAATTTAATTGACAATTTAGACAGCTAGTTCCTTTCTAATGCAGCTGTTTTTTAAAGTTATCACGTCCTCATAAGATGAACTGGCCTTTTTTTCCTCGCTTGGCTATTTTTGTGCATCTGAGATGCTCTGCATGAAATGCTGCTTTTTATATAAAGTTTGGTTGCTTAAAGTAGAATGGAGGTACTGTGAGCTCTTACAGAAACATTTTATAATTCAAGCTGTTATGCTTCCATACTAAAAAGTTAACAAGGGGAAAGCTGTAATCACATTATGAATTGAGCCATTTCAAAACCGAAACAGTGTAGGAAAACAGTGTATTCACAAAATGAATACTAAGATACATTTATCCTGATTCATACAGCAAAACAAAAAAAACTGAAAGCTTCTTACAACAGTTAATAGAGGATCCAGATGAACATTTCTGTACTTATTCAGCATTTACTAGAAGGGAGAAGCTAAAGAGCAATCTAGAGGAGTATTTGCAATGCAATTAGGCTAGACAAGTAAATCTGAATGTATGCCAGCTGCAGGGGCCTGCCCTTAATTCACACAATCAAATGTCTAGTGTGTTGCACAGTGTCTAGCATTAGTATCTGCAGTATTAAGTCTCATCAGATATGTACTTGTTTACTGAGCATCTTAATCGGGGCCTGAACGCACATCTAGCTGTACATTCTAGCAGTCTATATGCCAGTCCATCACCATCTGTCAGTTAAACCTTCCACAGACAGAAAAAATTAATTCAAACAAATGTGTTCGGTGCTCAAACTATGCTATCATTCACATTTCAATATAAGACTTGAATTCCTTTTCAGTGTTCTTCAACTTTGACCCAGCTCTACCCCCTCCTTCACTGAAAAGGGCAAAGACAACAGCCCAGCAAGTGGGACAGGCAAAACAGACCTCCTTTGTTCACTTTTTCCCTTTCAGTTTTCTATTGAGGTAAATAACTGAAAGCTCAGCCAGCCTCCAGTAGCTCAGAAGAAAGCAATATAGCTAGCTTGCAACTATCCTTTCCTGGTTAACAACCAGTAGGACAAAACTTATGGTGCATCGTGTTAATCTTATTATTGGAGATTAACTCTTTACAAATTCCCTTAATATTATATTTACAAGACAATATTCATAAATGCATAAGTTACAACATCATCAGTAGTAAACTGCATAGGCAATATACATACTTACAGATTTAAAATGCAACAAATTATCACTGCAGAGAAAGTATAACTGAATTTTTTGAATACTGTCAGCCCACTCAGGAAGGCAAAATCAAATTCATTGCATATTGCCCAGCAGACAACCTCCTACGTTATTCCCTCAGATTACATTACCAAGATGTACTTTCTCTGTATGGCTTCCTATTTTACCAATTCTATTCATAAAACATAACAAAATGAATATATCCGGTGAAAATTGAACAGCACAGTTTTACTATTCCAATATAATTGAAGGTAAGTAATCGCAATTCAAGGTGATTTGGGACAACTGAATAAAACTACAGACTAACAGACTAACTAACAGCAATTCCACAGCCAGAGGCAAAACAGATTTAATTTTTAGGCTGATTGAGCTATTTGAGCTGTGCAACAATCTCTTAACAAAACCCCAAACCTGTAGTGTATTCACTATGTTTTATGCCCAAATACCATGCAGAGTCATTTCCCTACAGCAGGAAGAATGGGGAGACTAGTATTACCTTTTCCTGACTTTAAATCAGAATCCTCAAACCAATAAAGTCTGTCAGTTAGACATCTCATTAACCCCAAGAAACTCTAACTCGGTTACTAAAGCTTCTGCCGTCACCTTTTTGAGCACCAGAGAGAAACACCAAAGCACAACAAGCTAACAGCAGGTATCAGTAAGCATCCACTGGATTTGTTATTTCATTTCATTTCCTGAAAATAAAGACCATTTTAAAAAGCCAAAATGTCCTATTACAAACCTTCTTACGAAACAAGCTGTAGTGTATGTGATAAATATTACGCTTTCTGCAAGAAGATAAGGAATGATAACTAAAGCTCAGATTCTGGTGATCTCATTCACCTTGAACATTATTACTTTTGAGTATTTTTACTGTGGCCAGTCAGATTAATTACAGAACTAACATACCAATACGAGTATGATTAATTGTGGATTTATTCTTCGCATTGTGAAGAGGGTTTTAGCTCCATCATTAACACCAGCTGGTACACACTACCCCATCATCCAACGTGGTCACACAGCTGTACAGTTTTCCATTAGCTACATTGCCTTCGCACAACCCAGAATGTGAATTCATTCAATGGATCCTGAATTCTGTCAACATCAAGCAGCTTTCTGGTTTTGCTTCTTTAAGTTCAATATTCTCAGAATACAACACTTTCCCAATTCTGTATTGATATAGTCTGACAGCTAATTTTAGACACCCAAGAGAACTTGACAGTACTTCGAAAGTCAAATAAGTAACTTTCCACAGACTTCGGTATCAAACTCTTTAGCAACTCTGGTCACTTGCTTTGCAATTTGTATTCAAAACTAAGGACAGCCACCAACTAAACAAATGCCCGAGGTGTATTCATACAAATGGTAGTATCAAACAGATCAGGCAAATATTAAAAATATGTTGCACCTGCAAGTCAGTTTTCTGACTTCTCGGTCCTTCGAGCTAGTATGTCACACTATAGTACCTTTCTCTTTCTGGTTGGTATTCTTTGCCAAAGAATACCAGCGAGATGCATCTGTTGGCATATACGCTGCTCTCAAACTGAAAATGAAGTCCAGATGCCTTCTGATGTTGTACAGTGACCTATTCTATGCACAGCCCTGTATAATTACTATCCATAAGTTATCACATTGATTATGTTAAAATTATGGAAGAAGTTGAAATGATTAATAGTGCACCTGTTAGACGCAATGAAGTTTTCAGGTTTCATCTACCTTTTCCATAATACACTTTAATTAAGAATGAAAATGTATTTTAATACTCAGAAACAGACAAAGTAATACTCAAAGGCAGGGAACATCAGAAAAAAGAAACCCAGGCGGTTAATACTGGCTTCTTGACTCAGTAGCGGGTTGTTTTGAATAAAAAGGGAAAAGCTGGACCTTTACGGATAAAAGAACACCTTACCATGATCTGTAGGTCCCACTGTAGAGTTACATATCACATTTTCCATTGTTTTATCTAACTACACAGACAGCTAAGAAACAGTACTCCTTTCACATCGTATTTAACAATATGGAACAGCCTTATTAACTGGGCTGAAGCACACTATGATTTTAAATATTTAAACAGCTTGGCATTATTAATCAGGTACTGTTTACACTTAAGACTCCCAAGCTTTGGTTTAAACACACTTCAGACTTCAAAACTAACACAACTGTGCTGAGGAGTTCAGCAGTAGCTGAAGATTTAGTTAATTATTACTTCTTAACCGAAGAGCAGGTGTATTTGCTGCTCAGACTTCGTTGCAATTTTCTGCATTAATCGCCATCGAGAGAAAGGAAGCAAAACAAGGCCATATAGGAACAGATCGGCCACATTTTAGCTATTTTATACCAAAACAAATTGGCGCTGCTATTCCCTGCAAGAAGCAAAAACGCGGAAGGAGAGAAGGAAAAAAATAATAATAATAATAATAAAGGCGGACAAATAAAACGTGTAAAAGCCGAAACCCGGATCCCGGCACTTCAGCACAGACAGCTCCTTCCCCCGCACACGCCGCCCGCCCCCGCCGGGCTCTCGCCCCCACCGGTCAGCGCACGAAATGGCGACCTCCCCGCTGAGGGATGTGGGCGCGTCGCAGTCGCGGAGCGTCTCCGCCCGGCCCGTTCGGGCCGGGCGGAGACGCTCCGCGACTGCG
>VFFE01007609.1:476262-536635 GCA_008921705.1 Burhinus oedicnemus
GCCCCCCCCCCCCCCCCTTCTCTCCGGCACCTGGGTAAGAATCTGAGTAAAATCGTCATCGTGCTCTTGCGAGCGGACCTGCAGGCGGTGCCTGGTCTCGGCTTTCTCAGCGCCCCCCCATCCCCCGCTCCGCATAACCGCCGCCCCTTCTGAGGTGTCTGGAAGATAACCGACCCGGCCCCCGGTCTCCTCAGCGCCTGTGTCGGGCAACGGCGGGCCGCTCACCTGCCCTTCCCCGGCCGGGGAAAGCCGAACGCTTGGCCAGGGCACCCCCACCCCCCTCACCCCCTCAGCGCAGAGGTGCGGGCCCTGGCAAAGGCGGCGTTTTAAATAGACGCATTATTTTAGCCCGGCAGTGCCTCTCTAAATAGATAGTTTCAGCTAGTTCCCAAACTGGAGACAAGGATATTATTTTACACTCGAGAATAGTCCTATTGAACTCGGTAGCGCTGCTCACATGCGTGTAGTTAAACACGGGTGTTTGCAGGATTGGAGCCAGTAATTTCGGCTGTTGTGGGTACAACAATACAGTAAATTAAACTGACTTCGGAAAGACAGAGGCTTGCATTGCCGGCTTCTTCTGGGGGGCGGTGGAATCCTCTGCGGCATGCCGGTTGTCCTGGGGACTGCCGCAAATAGCGGAGCCAGCGGCCTGCCCACAGCTCGTCCCAGCGCGTTCTTCACCAGTCAGAGCAAAATTGAATTAGGTTAAATTTCCAGTTCACAAGTTCAGGAAGTCAAATGCTTGGATGCGATCACTTAAAGAGAAGCTGTGGATGGAACCGTTTGGAGAAGAGTCTCGGATGAGGGTTATTTCAAACAAACCTTTCTGCTGAACATGTCTCTCAATCGAGTGGTACAGTGCTCACCTTCCCTTTCACATCTTGCAGTTCATTTAATTTGCAATGTCAGGAGGCATTTTAATATCATTTTGAGGCTTCTATGGGCTATGCTCAGTATTGCTCAAAATTATTCCAAATCTACGTTTGGCATAGCAAATACAATTATCTGCCACTGGTGGACTTGCTTTTGGATCAGCCATTTTAGGAATACCCTTTTGTGCATTGCAAGGTGGCAACTTTTATAGTGGTTAACTCTTTATTTATGTTTCAGGAAACAGCTTTCAAGGTGAACTCTATGGTGACAATTTAATAGTGCAAAATGCAGCACCCAAGATGAGCAAAAAGCCCTTACCCTGCATCTCTGCAGAAACTCCATTATGACTCTGGCAAGTTAAATCTGAACAGCTGACCTACTGAAAAACAACACTCCAGATGAATAACAGATCCTATAAATGATATAGCACATGCATATAAATATCCATGGGTTAAACAATAAGTCAGGCACTACTGCTTCAGACTTCGGAGATATTCAAGGTCCTATCAATCTGAGGCCAGGATGTTATTGTTTGAGACCTGAATATGCAAAGAAGATTAGATGGATGTGAAGAAAATCCTTTTTATAAAGAGAGGGAAGTAAGTGCTTGAATGTACTGTGTACCTCTAAATGCTCTTTACTTTTGCTCTTTGCTTCCATTTTTTGTTGCTATACAACTTCCATGTTCCCAACTAATTTATTTAATCTTAAATACAAAACCACTACAGTCTAAGTAAACAATCAGCAACGTATGAACAAGGGGCCTAAAACATTAGGATATTGCCTGACTTTGCTTCCAAGATACTGTGTTCCATAAGGAGAATATGTAGCCACTCATGGCTTTAAGAAAATCTGGGTATAAAATGCTGCGAGAAGCATGATTTCTCAGACAGCTATCTTTTTGCATCCTTGCCAGATTCCCAGGGGAACATGATGAGCCAAGCCTTCAGGAGGTGGACTGAAGAACTTCAGCATACTTCAGGGGAAAGACTTGAGTTGAAAGTTTAACTTTCTTAAAATATAGGAGCAGAGATCTGGTTAGTACTTGGATGGCAGTACCAAGTTTTATAAGCACAAATCAATGGGCTGTGGCAAACCACTTGGTGCAAGTTAGACCACAGAAACCAAACAAATGAACAGATTTCGCTGTTGCAGGGAGGGTGTAGTAAACAACTCTATATTGATGTATGACTAGACTGAAATGTTGCAGCTGGTATGATTGTACCCTTATGATTCCCCTAAGAATTTAAACTCCATATTTTATATATTATGAGATAAACAAATACACACATTCAATAGCATAAAGCAGAACTTTCCAAATGGTGGCATACATGTAATTATCAGTAAACAAGTAAATTCAGAGGTTTATACAGCCTGTTACGGAGCTAGGAGCTACTTCTGCTGGTGATGGCATCCGCTATTGTGGACGAGTGCCATCCATATTGGCAGTAGGATGGTGGCACCAAGAAAAAAGAAACAGGTGGGCTTGTTGGCATAAAAACCAGCCATTATGATAAGCAGAAGTTGTGTGGCTGAAGAACTATTAGGTTTCAGAGTTCTTCTCTGCTGCCTTGCATCTTTTCTGGAGTCATCATACTGCTTTTTGTAGCATTTCTTCTCACTTTGCCTGCTGTGATTATATCCATGGATGGGCAGTTCCAAACAGTGCTTTAGTCTTCATGTTGCTTTAATATCAAGCTTGATTCACTTAGCTATTTACCACCTTCTTCTATATTAATCTGTTAGCTTTTTTTGTAGTCGTTGTTTAGAGAAGCATTGATCACGTACATGACACATCATTTGATCAATACACAAAATTGATACACATACACATGATCGCAGTATTGTGACACAGGAAAAGCTATCAAAAACTTGTCTATAATGGATATCAGTCATGATATGAACATTTGCAAAGTGTTTTTAGGAAGAGGTCACCGAATAAAATATTCAGAGGGCTGATGCATTGGAAGAGGCTGGTGTTAGCTGAAAGGATTCTTTGACACTTTGTTCCTAGACCAGACGTTTTTAAGGGATATGGAAAGACATCTTGGGTTGGTCATCTCACCTAACTTTAGATGTCTACTATGTGAACGTCTGCATCTGAGCTAGTCACTCTCTCTACTGAGTATAAAGGGAACCAGAAATAGTCACTTTTAGTGCATGATTCATCTAACCTATTTTAGATGTCTACGTTATGATAAGCTGAGTTGCATCCTAGAAATGTCTGTTTCTCTCCATTGACTGTAACAGAACCAGCAGGTGTCAGCTGTAAATGTCTATATTGTACGAGTCTGCGTTCACTCAGCTGAATGCCACCCATGTGATTTTAACATGAGTTATCCAACTGTCCCACTGTTCCACTTGTTTTGAGGTCTTACAGTAGTGAATGGAGCATGGTGTAGCACACAAAGTACTTTACTCAGCATAAAATGGTGAGGACTACCCCACTGAATATATTGAAAGTCAATAAAATTCAGACTAATCGTATTCAGTAGATTATGGGGCCCTCCCAATCAAAAACTGAACAACTTCTGAGATTAATTTTAAGGTCATTTATTTATGAGCATTTCAGATTTCTTTTGGAGGATCTTCTGATACCGTAATAGTAACCACACTTAATGATGGACTAATACTTTTCGGAAGCTAGTGTATATTTACTATAGCAGCATAAAATATGAATATTTCTAAGCAGAAAAGAGACCAAAAACAAGATCAGAAGCTTAAGTGGTAATATCTAATGTTAAGAGCTGCACTGCTTGGTATACAGTAACAAAATGAACTTTCACAGAGAACCAGGCAGAGGATGTGTTTTGATGTAAAATATGTTGAGAACTAGGCTAGCAACAGAATCGTACAGGACAGACACTGCACAGAAGTGTTCTGATGTGCTGTCAAAAATTGAAAAATAATACTTAATTTAAAGCTTCAGAACTATTTTCTCAAAAGACAATTTGTGACTACAGTTACGTACTGCCATGCCTGATATATAAGCTATGACCTAGGCTTCCTTTACAAGAAATCAGAGTTCTTCTAGCACCTAAGAAGACTAGCAGGCTAAGCAAAGAGCAAGTTAGTGACAGCCACACAGAAATGCTGTGTTTTTAATCTTGCCTTTTTAGGAGTTTAGATATTCTAAGCTGCTGGGAGACACTGCCAGAGATTCACAGGGCTGAAACTTCCTTCAGGAATTAGATGCTTGAATGCAAAATGGAAGGAGAGGATCCTGTTCTTCGAGGAGCAGATGGAGAGGAGGAGCTGCTGGTGCTATCACCTGTCCCATCTTCCATTAACTGGATCATTAGGGTGCCGAGAAAGGTTCAGTTGTTTCCTTTGCTTAATGAACTTTAACTTCTCAGGGCACAAACCTTACACCAGCATCTAGGAGAATCTGAGGATGAAGACAAGAGTTTTCAATCTACCCTATTGACGCTCTTCCACCTTGTACGGGATAGTGAAACACTGTGAGAAGTAAGATTACACACATAAAATACATCTCACACAAACACATAGAAACTCTGTATTTGCCTGTGTGTGGGGAAACTTGAGTTCTAATCCTATACCTGCACATATTTCACTCCTTTTTTGTCTTTTTTTTTTTTTTTTAAATTAGATTTATAACTGGCCTCCCTTCTCCTCAATAACTTGACTATCTAGATTAATGATTAGAGTGTTCTCTCTTGTGGCTATGAGTATTTAATAATTCCATGCAAAGTGAAATGCCTTCAGAAGGAGAGATGACAGCACCATTTTATTTTGGAATACTCCCAAAGTAGCAAAGGCTGCAAAAGGAGTTAAACATATGTCTCGCACACCCTGGACAATTCTAATCACAGGAAAATATTACCATCAGCTTGGTTTTGTGTCAAGCATAATCAATCAGTTGGATGTGCTCTGAGAATGCTTAAGAGATCAAGCTTTTCAGGTAGAGAGGTGAACTTTTTAAAACATCCACAGATGCCAAAGTATGCAGACTATGGCACCTTTGGCCATGCTCAGAAGGTGATCTCAAGGAACATAAAGGACTGTTGGAACTTGTCAGAAACTTGAGAGAGAAAAGATTATATGTATTTAATGTGATCCATGGCATATTACAGAAACTAATCCATTTTTGACAGCTGTATTCAACATGGTGAAATGGCTCAAGCCAATGGAAATTTGATACTGATTCCAACAGGACCAGTGTTTTATCTGCTATATAAATAAAGGAAGGAAGTCCTTCACACAGAGCGGATTAAACTGTCTGCAAACACTGAACACATTTTGTGTGCATGATGAGAGTTCCCATTTTTCCATTAGAAGAGATTGGCTGAGACAGTTAAAAATCTCTTACAAGTGTAATTCATGGTTCAAGGTTCTTGAAAAACTGCTCCACGAAGATCAAAAGTCTACAGACACCAGACAGTTTATCCGAGGGACTTCTAAATGCTGAATACTAAGCAGCTCCATTTTCAAAATAGGAGCTTAAAGTCAAGCTTGACCTTATGATTTAACCTGTTACACTTTTTGGGTAAGTGTCTCACAGGTTCAGAGAGTTTGTCTTCAGTGGGGAGTTTTCCATTATGGAAATGAGCTAGGAAGGAGCTCCAATATTCTGGAAAATGCCTAATAATAGCTATTAGAGCTATAACTCTTGCTTTAGTGAAACTTTATTCCAAACCACCATTCACACACTTGTTTAGTGTGTATGTACATAATGTGAATTAACTTCATGATTCACACACAAAAAAATTAAGCACATACTTAAGTCTTTTCAGATGACAGAGAAAAAGAGCAAAGCTGGTGAAAGAGTAAGGTCTGCTCCCTTTCCCAACACATGAATATGAATTTTGATCACACATAGTAAGGCTTAGAATGCAGGAAAGGTTTTGTCTGGGAAACTGAGAAGGAGGAGAGGAAAACTTTGTTGAAAAATTACATCAGTTAAGTCCTTTTGAAGTTGTACTTTAGTCTTGAACTAGAAAAATGCCCAAAGGGCTTTTCTAGTCTGCTTGCTTAAGATCTACCTTGTTCTCTAAGTCTGTTGCACTTCCTAAGGATGAGATTAGTTTTAAATTACAAACACATGAATACCCTAATGGCTTATGTTTGGATTTCTTGAAGCAGTTCTTGAAGAAGTGAGAAAATCTCTGGATAAATTGATTGGCTCTACTAGGTTCCCAGAGGAGAGACGTCAGTTCATGGTCCTTGTAGCTTTCTGAAGCAGACGACAGTGAACAATCAGCTTTAATTTTTTCTGCATAACCAAACATATTTCCAAGATTCTCTTGTATTAGTCACCATATCAGGATAATTATGTATTTTTAAAAGTCCAGAAAACTATAATTACTTGAAGTGAAAGGTTTCACACTGCATGGTTTTTTTTGTTTTAGTCCAAAATACCAAAGGAAAAATTATTTCTGACCCTGAAAAAAAACAATTCACAGAGGCAGAACACCCAGGATAGGAGGAAAAGCCATACCTGCGCAGCCCATCACCTCAATAACAATGCATACTGTAATGTGGTATGTGAGTATTCTCGGCTTCAACTGGCAGTGAGGTTAGTTAATAATTCATAGGGTCTGTCATAGTCCAAGCACCAAATGGTGTTTAGAAGATGTGATTGATAATCACCACAATAGCTAATCACTAGCCCTTGGGGAAGCTTGGAAGAGGAGCTGAGATCCCCTGGGAATGTTCTAGTTGTGATGACCTCTAGGTATGAATTGGGAATTTAGAAGAGTTCAAGAAATCTGGCCCAGATGAATCAAATACTTTGAAGGACTCAGAAAAAAATTACTGAAAAAGTTTAATGTGGAACACAACAAATTAATTAAAAACAATGCATTCATGCATCACAAGAAATGTAGTATATACACATTTAACAAAAGAAAGGAATTTTAAAATGAAAATATGCGGAGTTGTTCCAAATGCTGACAGGTGACATCCTGTTGGAAATAATTTTCCCCATGCTTTTGAGATTAAATTGAGGTGCGGCAAATTTGCAAAGGTCCTGTTGCATGTGCAGGTGGGAGCCTCAGCATAAACAGAAGGAATACCTTTCTTTTATCCTCTCATTCCTAACTGAAAGTTTTACTGATACATAAGCAGCAAGGAGATCTATTTAGTTTTACCATTTTTTCTCTAGCAGATGAGCTTCTGCATGTGTTTTTGTATTTTGTTTGATCATTTTCAATTCATGGCATACTGGCATAGCACTTCTCAGTAAAGCAACCAAATGCTTCACTATATTCTCTTCTGCCTGATCTCTCCTAACCCCCTGCCCTTTGCTGCATAGTCCCTGAGCTTTGTTATTTTTCCATTCTTTTCTGGCAAGAACATGTAATTTTGCTTTCACAAAGTGAAGGAAAGTGACACAATTTCTGAGAATACTGGAAATGAGTCTTCTCCATTTCACTATTTACACTTTGCTGGAAGAGCTAGTATCACATACAGCAATTATTGTGAAGTTTAGGTATCTTCCATCTATGTGCTGTATCTCACTAAAATAAATGAACAGCCTTAGTTAATGATGTATGAGCCCTGGTATTCACACTTCCCTCTCGCTGGAAGTGAGAACTTTTCCAGTTTGCCTTTAAGATTGTCAGTCTTTCATTCTGTAACTACCTCTGCTCCTTCCAAAGTGCTCAGGCAGGGCTCACTGTTAAAGGATAATCACCCACCTCCTCCAGTGCTGGAACCTGCTTCCCTGCTTGCTGTGATGCTGACTGCTACAAGAGTCCATCAATGTCCTCAGCTGAGGAGTTCCCCTGAATATTTGAAAAACTTGCAGAAACAAATTAATATAGTTACCAGCTGTATGCCCTCAAATCAGATGGCTGAAGTGACAGAGTACAGACTATGCGATATTTTGTCACCAGTGGTGGTGCAAAGAAGTTTTCTTGGTTTACTCAAACTGACTAACGCCATCTGAATTTTTCATTTCTTTAATAATAAAGGCAGAGTTCAAGCAAGCCTAAAAAGGTAAAGCATGCAGTTTTGTTGCTCCTTGGTGCTGTGAATCCTAACTGGTGACAAGCAATGTCGTCCATAGGCTGGTGCTAGCCATCACAGGTGTAGCTGGCAGACTCTGATGCTCACAGCTGGAGGCAAGATGGGTCAACCAACCTTAGGAGAGGCGGTGGAAACCTCTGGATCTATGGGACTGATTCCCTGACTTCTTAATCTAATACAGTCCCTAAAATGGAGGCAGAATGCCTATACTCCTTACAGGGAACTTTTAACTGGGTGCGGATACATCCAGGTTTTTTTTCTGTATGTGTGCACGCACCTGTTCACTATTTTCCACTACCATGGATCACAGAAACACCTTTAAGTGTGAGTTCCCTCACATATTTAAATACACAAATAGCCATTTTATTTAGCACATTCAATAATAATTTGCATATTTGATATATGAATATCTGTAATCAATACACAAATGAAGTTGTGGCTTACTGTTTCAATCTGTGCCTTCAAGCCAGATAGATTCATCTGTCATCTAGATTTCTCTTCAAAAACATGGTATCTTACCTTTGATGTCAAACTTTGTTTTTTCTGCTAACCTCCACTTACTATCTGAAGTTATTTTTTGTTGTTGTGATTAGGAAGGAACCTTCTACCATACCCAAAATCAATCCTTTGGCACCATCTATGATCTTCTATTATTTTAGCTATGTAATAATGATTTTCTCATTTCTCCAATCATCTATTGTTTTGAGAAACATTTGTGCTTTGCTCAAAGGAATTAGAAATGCTGTAACACAGACATTTTTGAGGAGGAGAGACAAGGCTATTGCTTTTTTTGCTGTAACACTTTTGTCATTCTTTGTTCTATGGCACAAATTCAAGAAATAATATGAAGAGAGCTATCTTAGGCAAGTACGCTCTTGTCCAGAAATAGAGAAATAGATGAGCACAAAACCTGTTCTATAAGCCATTTAGCAATTGTTTATAACAGCAGCATTAGGTTTCAAAATTAGGCCTGTGATCACTAAAGACGGTACTTTAAAACACAGCATTAGAGGTACAGGGGCATCAGAGGTCAAACCAGACATAGGCAAATCTGCAGGGCAGAGCTAAAAAAAATAGAGAGTTCTTCAGAATGTGGAACAGTGACATAGAAAAAAAGTGGATCTTTTCTGGGAAAGAGAAAGGGAAGTTCTTGAAGGAGTACTCAGGTACCCATACAGAAATGCTATAGCATTGTAGCTGTAGCTATAGTATAGTAGCACTCATATAGAAGTGCTATCGTACCTTTTGTCCCTAGGGAAGTAAACCTAGACTTCAATTCACACCAGCTATTGTTCTAGACCTTGAAAGCAAGATGAGAATAAGGAAGATGACTCGTCTGAGGAAACCTGTGAAATCCTAGACGTCTTCGCAGAGATGTGGAAGAATAGTGCAGCTGAGTGCACAGCTGACTGCGTGCCACCATCTACTGTGACATCTGATTTTAGTAACGATAGAGACATATGCGTAGAGATTAGATACACTGCTCTGACACATATACCCGAATAAAAGCTCAAAGATGTAAGATACTAACATTGAGCCTTCTGTGATCTGATTTCTTGACCTTCACAGTAGGTGACTGCAGACAAGAGGCTAACACTAAAATGCAAACTAGCAGTAGCAGGTATTATTCAATTCAAGCTAAATGAAGGCTGCAGTGCTGTATCTCTATAAAGCTATTTGAGCATGTCTGTGTCAGATTAGAAAATCAACTACATTCAATCATTTTCTAATCTGTTGTTTACTGTTGTGGGGAAGGGGTTTATGAGATGCAATGTGTTTGTTTTTACAAATACAGTCTGACAGGGTGACTTACCTTCTGAAGATGCTCTTTATTCTTGTTTCTTTTTAGGTAGCTAGGGAAGAAAAGCTGTCCAGGAACTGTCATGATAAAAAAAGTACATACTTCTGAGCACCTAATTAGAAGTTCTGTTTGCTACTTTTTACAGGCTTTGGGTCTGCTTTGTGTAGTTTCAGATTCTTTAATTGTCTTCCCTTAGCGTGCCTCTGGCAGCACCCATAATGCTTTGGGGCTCTGGAGAAAGACCCAGCTGGTGGCTGGCGGCCATGTTCCTCAAGGAACAAGCCTCTTACACTACTGTTCAGATCACCTCCTTATGTGGTCTGCAGTGATTTTGAGAGTGCCAGCACATATTCCATGTTACCTCCATGGTGCATGCTTTTGCCCACATAGATAGCACATCTCTGCAAAAGCATGGCAGCACAGGCACGTATTGGGACCAATTATGTTTTGCCACCACCAACAGGAAAGTGCCCTCTCACATGATAGAAAACTTGACATTTGGAATAGCAGCCTGCCTATCTCCACGTCACCCCATAATGACAACCAAAAGTCATACAAGTGGCTTGTAGGGTTAGCAGAGCAGCATCCATGCTTATCTTTTGGCTTGCTCAGGAAACGTGCTCCCTTCCTCGCACACCTGAAAACCTGCTATAACACCCCTCAGCCCGACACTGAATCTAGCTTGGGAACTTTGTTGTCTTATTGTACAGTAGATTTCTCTGGGACAGAAGGCTGGCATGGGAGTCTTCTTTCGAGGAACTGTCCTGAGCAGAAAGGAGAAGACTTGGCACCAGCTCCATGCTAAGAATAACTCTCTGCCCATTTCACAAACATCCCTACATGTCAGCTGGGCACTTGATACCAGGTCTGTCAGGGATGCTCTTGATAGAAAAGGTTATGAGAACAAGGTACCTGCTGTTAGCTGGAGTTTGTTCTGGGGACTCCACACTTCTGAAGTGCTTTTGCAATGGGTCTTACCATAGGGACCTTCTGCAGAGGGACCTCTTGACACTGTCAGTCTTTCTCAATGCCTTTAGGGTTTGGCAGTCTAAGCCCAACTGGAAATCAGACATTTCAGAGTATTTTGGGGACCTGAGAAGTAGTCCTTTCCAGTGCTTGTAGTAACTTTGAGCTGACTGTGGGCTATTGTGACCATGGAGTATTGTTTTCTGAGTCCTGGCTTCAAGAGCTTCTTCTTTACAAGTAGCTATTGTGAGTGAGGAAAGCAAAAGCATTGTGTCCTGGACAGTAATAATGATCTAAGTCTTCCTCATTATCTCCAGAAGGAAAGAGAAGTATCTTTTTCTTTGTGGTTTGATTTTGTAAAGGCCTGACTGTCAGATATTAGTGACTACTAATATGAAGTAGCTACAACTCTAATGTGGAGGAAGAGAATATCCGCTGAATAACCGATTGCTGCCCGCGTACGGCTGCCACAGTCTCCCATGCCAGCAGGGGCCATTTGCAGAGTGACTGAGTGACCATGCAGCAGAAACTGCATGGGAGTCATGCTGCTTTCTGGGTGTGCCACAGTGACAGTAGCTTCCAACCAACTCATACCAGTTGCTGACAGCAGACAGTAGCAAACCCTCAGTTTTGATCTAGTACATGCTGGACATATTCTGTTCTGGAAATGAGTCTCTTTTTCAAATAGTATTTGTTTTAATATGATGTGCCTGCTATAAATGTATTGGTTTGAAAAGAGATGAGGTTTACCTGAGAGGCTGCAGTGTGCTGAGTCCTGCACAATAGATGGGAAAAGGGTTTCCTTTTCTCAAAGAGAGTCAGAAGTGAATGCGCTCTATGGGCATAAAATACATAGGAACAGCATCATGCTGGAAATATTTTGTCTTGTTTTTTTCTTTACTATCTCTAATATATACAACCATTTTTATATATATATCCATCTATGAACCCACGCAACAAACAGCTGTCCAGAGCACGCTTGCTTCCTGACAATCTCATCTAAGCTTTCCTTACTGATCTGGAGCTCTTCCCAAGGATTTATGATATATCTAGTGAAAATTATTTAAAACTCAGTCTGCTATAGAAATATTATTGTCTTTCCTGCTGTATTCATAGCCAGATTTGTCTAAATATTGTTCAAACCTGCTTGGTGATTGTTTTAAACATAAGAAGGACATGGACCTGTTGGAGTGGGTCCAGAGGAGGGCCACAAAGATGATCAGATGGTTAGAGCACCTCTGCTATGAGGACAGGCTGAGAGGGTTGGGGTTGTTCAGCCTGGAGAAGAGGAGGCTCCGGGGAGACCTTACAGCAGCCTTCCAGTATCTGAAAGAGGCCTACAAGAAAGCTGGAGAGGGACTTTTGACAAGGGCATGCAGTGACAGGACAAGGGGTAATGGCTTCAAGCTGGAAGAGGGGAGATTTAGATTAGATCTCAGGAAGAAATTCTTTCCTGTGAGGGTGGTGAGGCACTGGAACAGGTTGCCCAGGGAAGCTATGGAGGCCCCATCCCTGGAGGTGTTCAAGGTCAGGTTGGATGAGGCTTTGAGCAACCTGGTGTAGTGGGAGGTGTCCTTGCCCATGGCAGGGGGTTGGAACTAGATGATCTTTAAGATCCCTTCCAACCTAAACCATTCTATGATTCTATGAAATCTAACATTTAGCAAGAAATATACCAGCTAGAATGGACACAATGCTCAATTTTTTAAATTATGACATTGATGATATTGTTATGAGAAAACCATAAATTAAATGAAATCGTAAATAAAAAGCAAAATTGCATTGCTACTAAAGATTAAACATGCATTACCAGGGATATAAGTACTGGAGTGTTTCAGTACTTGTTTCATTTTTATATTATGCTGAAAATGGCTAATTGTTCCCCCTTACTGAAGTCTGCCAATTTTATTAAAATAAATAATAGAATTGTCCTTATTAAATCTTGAGGAAAGAACAATAAAAAAATTGGTTTTGTTATGTAAGTAGCTGCAAACAGTGAAGCACATCAGCAAAGTATTGAACCAGGTGGCACACTGGAATTAACTGGTATGTAACAGGAGCATCCATGACTGCAGGTATGGAAATGAGGAGGCCGAGCAGCCACCAGGGGAATCAGGGGGCAGGAGCCCCCTGAGTTCACACCTCAGTGATGTTGGGCTGAAGCAAGGGAAGAGCCTACTCATCTTGTTCCTACAGAGTTTGAGGAAGAGGGATTTGGCATGCTTATTTTCCTTTGGAAATGAGTATGATTACAGTAAGAATATACCTTACTTGTAGCACCAAACTGTGCCTCAAATGGAACACTTCTGCAAGGTCTGAAAATTTGACTCACTTTTTAGGCAACAGTGCAAAAAGAAAAAGTTGTTTTGCTTTCTTGCCTTATGTAGTTGACTGTAAAAGACTCTGGGTTTCTATCACAGCTGCGCCTGAGGGTGCAGACCTTAAGCAGAAACAGGAAGCCTTAACACAGTCTCTTCTGCAAAAGATTATGTCTGTATTTAATACTTGTGATTTTGAGAACAGTCTTTTAATGGAAAAAAATCAGCACTATTTGTTGACCCAGCAGCATGTAAGTATTTTAATCTCTGATGAAAAATTAATGGTGCCAATGAGTAGTAAGCACACACCAGATTTTTCCTTCACCTGTCATGTGTCTTGTATTACTCCAGCCCCTGTCAGCTCCCTTTACCAGCTAGGCAAGGAAAGCAAAATAAATGAAATGCTCTGTAAGTGATGGATCAAAGATAAGACATAATCCTTATCTATGAGGCCTAATGAGAAGAAGCTGTTAGAAGCTTCCTTAAGCCTATGGATTCTGTTATATATCAGGGGTTAATGAGTTCTTACCTGCTGCATAGGTTAGAAAGGATTCAGTTGGCCCTGGAGACTGTAGCCACTCTCATAGTGCATTATAGAACCCCATTCATGAGCTCAGTTTCTAAAATATACACTAAAACAGGTTCTTTTGCTCTGTTAATTCTCTGTGTGGCTTTCTGTAATCTTGCTCCTTGGGGCTTTAGCACCTTTTTACTTTCTGGCTAAATTTATTTTTGGTTAGTTAGAGCACTTTTGGTTTTATGCAAATGTTGTCCTTTAGCTTACTATCTTTTTCTTCTTGAAGTATTTTTAAGCAACAGCAAGTACCCTCCTTCCAGCCCTTGTTTTGTTAGATGAAACAAACAGTGCTCTCTTAAATCTTCCCTTTGGCAGCCCTTCTTTGCATCTGTTTTAGTCTGAATATCTCTTTCTCTAATAGCAGTGACCAAAACTATAATTAAATTCAACTGCTGCTCCTGCACCTTGTGCAATAAGATCGGTATCTTCATATCGCTGCTGGAATGGATGCTGACAGGAAATACCCTAAAATCAGTGATCACACTTCAACATTTAAAAGTTTTATTTTCTTTCCTTTGGTACTGAAACCTCCTTCAATTAAGATCTCTTTCCGCATAGATAATTAGAAACTAAGAGATGACCGAGAGGCTTTTTCTCTTTCTGACTTTGCATAAAGGGAGATGATTTTATGTCTATACCTTTTTATTTCCTGGTCTGGACTTTTTCTTCCCGTCTTTCAAAACCAGATCAAGGACATTATGTCAATTTTGCAAAGATTTGACATTATCACTGTATTGGGTCTGTCTCAGATGAAGTTATTTTTCCCCATAGCAGCCCTCATAGTGCTGTGCTTTCTATTGGTACCTAGAAAAGGCGTTGATACCGCAGCAGTGTTTTGGCTACTGCTGACCAGCACTCGCACAGCATCCAGGCTGTCTCTCCCAACATTCCCCCCTCACCAGTAGGCTTGGGAGGGGCAAGATCTTGGGAGGGGACACAGCCAGGACAGCTGACCCAAACTGACCAAAGGGATATCCCATACCATATGACATCTGCTCAGCAATAAAAGCTAAAAGAAAGGCAGGGTGGGCATTCATTATTACGACGTTTGTCTTCTGGAGAAACCATTACGTATGCTGAAGCTCTGCCTCCTGGGAAGCAGCTGGACATCGCCTGCTGATGGGAAGCAGAGAATAAATCTTTTGTTTTTCTTTGCTTCTGCTTGCGGCCTTTGCTTTTGCTTTATTAAACTGCCTTTATCTTGACCCACGAGGTTTTTTTTCCATCTTATTTCTCCCCACACTGTCCTGCTGAGGAGGGGAGTGATAGTGCAGCTTGGTGGGCACCTGGCATCCAGCCAAGGTCAACCCACCAAAATCAGTTTCTTAACTAAAGCATGAACTTCCTGATTTTCTTTCCAGGATGCAAACCTGGCACATTTCAAATGGGAACACTCATTTGGGCAGATAAACTTTGTTGTCTTCTCTGACGTCATGAGTAACCTGGAATGGTTATCTACTGTCTTTTTGTGATTTCTTATTCTAGATTCAGAATTCACATTAATTTCTCATTCTTGCAGGTTTGTTCACCTTTTCCTGGCCAAGGAATTCTCTGGTGCATTGATAGACATCCTTATCTTTGTAGCTGTGACTGCTGACTCAATTTCAGTTTGTTAATTGGATAATCACACAGCATTCCCAAGGGTACTTCTTCAAAGCAGGATTCCTTCAATGTGGTGTTCTGCATTAGATTGTTCCTTCTCCCATTGTTAATTGTATATTTTCATTCTTCAGAGGCACTTTTTTCATTCCAGTCTATTTTATTCTCAAATTCATGGGGCACTGAAATCCTGTTGTTCCAAATATTCATCCTTCCTAGATTCACCTGTGAAGAGAATTATCATGTTCTTCAGTCCATCCAAATGATTGGTTAAAATGTGCCAGTATTTGACCCAGCACTAATCCCTCTGCTTCCTATCAATAATCCCCCTTAATTTAAAATTCTTTTTCCTTGTTTAGCCAGTCCTGATTCCTCTACAGTTCTCCTTATTCCATTTTCTTCTATTAAAGTATCATGTGGGATTCCACATCTAATGCCTCAATAAAATTCCTGAAAATAGTTTTACTTAATACACAGTGCTGTAGGAACACATCCGTGATAGCTGGGATTCCTTGCGAACTGCTAACGTCTTTTTTTGAAGTAACTAAAACCTAAGTACAGCTAGAGTGATAAAACTGTTGCGCCTGCACATTTTAAAGCGGTTTAGAGGGGAGAGCAAACGCCTCATTATTGCCTGATAGACAGTGTAGCACTTGCAACACTGAGGATCAAAAAGTGCTGTTTGAAAGGATTCAATACATGCATCTCGTGAATTTATACACACAGTGGCCTAAACCAGTCTGAATTACTCTATAGCTCAGCTCAATTCCACATGTACTTTTAAAAGCCACACCTAAGAAAAAATGTTACAGCAATAAACAAGAGGAAAAAGGGTGAATGAAAATAAGATAGTAGCTTCCAGCAAAAAGTGTCATCACAAATCCAGATCTTGCCCTAACTGAAATAAACTCCTCCTTCCCTCTCCTCAAGACAGCAATATTTAAAAAATCAGTAACACATATAAACTGAATCAGAATCTTTTCATAAAATGAACTGATTTAAATACAGCCTTTTCTTCTTGCTCTTTATACGTAGCCTTGACCTCATTGGTTTAAGAGCTACAATTTTTTCACCCTCTGTAGTCACAAGAGCATACTAGTGTTTCATGAGAGATATACCCAGTGTTGTTGCTATCACTCATCTTTACATGCATGTGCTCCATCTCAAATATTACTATTTATTCAACTCAGAACGACTTGTAATGCAAATGAAAGATTAAAATCAAGCTTTACAGAGGTCTAACATGAAGCCCATGCACTTCTCATGTCCTAGTTTGTGGGCTGAAGCCACACAGACTGAGATTTTGCAAAGAAATCAACCAACTGCAAGTACCATTTTGACAGTACCCTTTTGAAGGCAAAACAGTACTTGCTTTCACTCCTGTGAGCTGATTAAATGCATTTATGTATGTCCACTTGGAAAGGCTACCTTGAGTTACATGAAGACAACGTAGACAGCTTCACAAGTATATTGTAATTTCTTAAATATGGGATCTAAAAAGGCATCCAAATAGCCGCACTCATCAGCCTAGAATATGTTTAATGTAGTCTGGAAGGCGGATTAGAAAAGCCAAGGCTTTATACAAAATGACTGTTTTTTCAACAAAGCTGTAGTGGAAGCTTTGTAGGCAGCTCATAAAGACCTAGAAAAAACCCTGATATTTAAATAAAGCTAATTTGAGGTATTCTGTACTCATTCAAAAGACAGGTAGTTTTCCTGGTTTACATACTCTAATCAACTCCTAGTATAATGTTAAATTTATCCATGAGAATAGTACAGAGTATTTGGACAACTTCTCAATGAAGAAAAATTCTTGCATTATGGCAAACAGAAATGACATTCCACCTGCAAAGTCCAGTTCAGTATATGCACTCACCCCACTGTCTGAAAATTTAGTAACTCACAGGTTTTACTTGTATAAAAATTAAGTGGAAGTGTTATCACTTCATTTACTACGCATAAGCATTGTCTTAAATAAATGCTTATCCCAAAAAGTTATGACTGGAAATTTACGAATTCAGAATAATGCCTTTGATAGCCTTATGGATGATGCCATGACTTTACTGTTTGCCAGGGGAAGAAGTGTATTATGTATGTCATCACATGAGACTATCCTGTATTGTGTATTTTGATCTAGGATGCTGGCAACAGAGCTTAACTTTATACAAGGTGCTTTGATCAGAATAAGGTTGACATTTCTTTTGTGTAAGTTTAAACTATCTCACACCAATGGGAAGGGCTTGATCTCTTGTCATTCTTTTACTCAGTTCTTAGTAACTGGAAGGAAGAAGGGAAGTTGTATAAAGTACAGTTGCACCAAGACCATAAAACTTTCCTTTTTAGTGTTTTTATTGCCCTATTCAAGGAACTACTTTTGGTGTTCATAGTTTAAAAACAAAAGAGGGGGAGAATGAATAACATGCATTTTTTCACTTATCTTTAAACTGCTGTAGCTTTTTAACTTTTCTTCCTCTGTTTCTCCTCTTTTCCCTTCCTCATGCACTGAATGACAAAGGCTTCTTTAGTCCTCACGCACCAAGAATTTGTTTGCATTGGGAACAATTTAAAAAATGTGAAGGCTTATGTACCAATGACACTTACTGGCTTCACTGGCAAAAACAAGCCAGAGAACTGAGGGAGCGCCAGAAAAGTATAGATATCAGAGTAAAACAACACAGGTAAAAATTAAAAATACATCAGCTTAAAAAATGAACAGCCCAAATCAAACATTTTCTCGCACAGTCACAGAATCCTACGTAGCAACTCCTAAGATAATGAAGTATCTCAGCTGTCTTTCTCAAAGTTCCTTTCCTAAAGGCAGCCTAATAACATTCTCAATGTTTTAAGGCAACAAGTACAGAAAGTGACTATCAAAGTAAATGTTATTTTTAGTAGATAATGCAGTGTTTTTTGGTGAAATCGGACATTTTATTTAGTGCATAAAGCATACATTTTATCTAGTAGATATTTTCATGTACTGTAGCAGTCTACTAAAAAAGACGTAAAAACTCACCCAGAAACCTGTCAAGCAATCTTATTAATGTTACAGACCCAATGTGTGACAGCAGCTGTGTCTAACTCAAATTTCACTGCAGTCACACTGTTTCGAAGAACTATGTGTACCTTCCTGTTGTTGAAAATGTTGTTTCATTGATGTACTATATCTTCATAGCTTACCACACCACCCTTCCTGACATAAGCAGAAAGTTGCAAAGAAATGAGTAGTAAGATTGTAGTAAGCTCTAAATGTAACTTCACAACTCCGAAGTAATTTCAAGAGAATGCATATATCAAAGTTAAAAGACAAAAGGAAATGCATAATTTATTATTTCAGTTATCAACTGCTAATTTGTTCTTGACTAGAGACACACAAAGTTTGGCATCCAGAACTGAAGCTTCTACAGTAAGCTCCTGATTCACTTGTTCATTGTTTCAGTATTTTATTTTCTTTATCCTGCGACAGGAACAGCTGCTCAAGTGAAGTTCTGGGGCTTGGGATTATTTTCAAATAATGAACCAACCTGAAGTTATCCTGATGAAAACAATAAGCAGCAAGTCCTAAAAGTCAGTTAATTTTGATAATTTAATATGCCATTTGTAGTCATCCAAACATCTTAATACTGTTATGTACAAAACCCATTGAAAATAAAAAAAGAATTTAAATGTTACCTTTCAAATGCAGAAGTGCAATTAACACAGGCAACGTTTTTGTAAGAACATTGCATTTCTATTAAATTCACTGACTGTTTAAGAGTCTAACAGGTACACTGCCTACACTGAAGTGAATGAGGATTTTATTTTTTGTTAATTTTGAATAAGCCTGGTAGTTGATAAATAAAGTTTTACTGCCACCATAATTATGGTACATACATCCAAAAATGCATAGCACAATTGTTTTCATAATTTTCAGTTTTACTGACTTTAACAAAGTAGAGCAACAGTTAAGATCTGTAAAGTTCAAAAAATAATTAACATCATAAAACCTTGTATCACATAAGTGTGCACAAAACAGCCATCCTCAATGGGCTTCCTCCAGAATTCTGATAGCTTGCCAAAGGTGTCATTCACTCCCAATAAACATTCGTCCTTTACAGTACTGAATGGATTTTCTGGTACAAGACTTACATTTATGATCTTTCATGCATTACATATTCACAATTTAGAAAGAAATGGAAGGCCTTCGTACATGTCAGCCTTTAATCTTATCCAGTCCTGAAGTCTCTGCAAAGTTGTTTTTTCCTGTGTTAATATTTTTGCAGCTTTTCTCAGTTTTTCTTCATTTCGTTCTAAATAACGAATTCCATCTGTCTGCAGCTGATTGAGTTTCTCTTTACGACTTTCATCCAGAGGTATGTCTTCATTCATAAGAGGGTTAAATCTGAAGTAAGTATCTGGAGGTAACAGTGCATCCAGCATGGTATGAACTTCTGTATTGAAAACAAATGAAGGGAACAGTTACATTTACATGAGACAGACAAACAGTCCTCCAGTCTCTGAACAACAAGTGCTCTGGAGTGACACAGTAAGCATAAGGCTGTGCAGCTTTGCCAAGCAGATGTTTTTCCACCATTGCCTTATCAACCCCCCTTTCTCATTAGAAGGTTTGCAAAAGACCCTGTAGCTCTGTTTACTCTGGAAAAGCTTCATCTTTTATTCTAAGAAAACTTCACTGGTGTAACAATTAAGAAGGTTTTGCAGCTATTCAGATTTTTAATTACACGTACATTCCATTCCTTTGCAAATGGGAGTGCATTCTGAAGAGCAGGAATGTAACCTACATACTCCCAATTCAGCATATCCAGGATTTGTTACACTCAGTCCTAATGGAAATAGGTATTATGAAACCAATAGCTATATATTCTTCTCTGATCTCAAGAACTGCAGTAAGAAAAGATGTAGGTTTAAAGCTTTCTTTGGTTTGCAAGTCATTCATTTTTTACACGTTACTACAGATTCTGGGTTTGAATTCAACATTCATTTAAAATGTTCATGTTAAATTATAACAGTTAACTAGTACAATAATGAACTAGCTATGTAATGTATTTGTAGGTTCCTCTCTTCCTTTTTCCCCTTTTATAACCTATTTTCTCTCTCCTTTTAGATTTCTTTTTTATTTGTTGGCTCCCTTAAAATTCCATTTCTATTACTTCTTTCATCTGTCATTCTCTTTCATTTCCATCTTCTTTGCATTCTTACCAGGCTTCCCCATTCTTTTACTGTTATATAAAAATTTTAAAGTGAAAAACCCATCAGGGATAAGACTACAGCGAAAGATTCTTGTTAACCTGGAATCTTCACTGCTTGGTCCCTCCTCTTGTAAATTCCTCAGGTATGTCTCTGTTCTTGTCTCACCACATCCAGCCTGTCTTGCCCTATTTAATAGTCTGCTCTTTTTCCTTCATAATATAACTCCCCATTTGCTCAAAACTATTCTCCCCTCTTTCTACTTCCTCTCCTTTGATCTCCACAATAAACTTTCCTTTCCTCCTTTTGCCCAATCAAATTTCTTGCCAGATTTTTCTGCTGCAAAGAAACTTTTTCTTCCCTTGATAGAATGTCTCTCTTTTCCACAATCGTGCAAAACCCAAAGGTGGCCCAAAATCTAGCTGCTTCTTACTGACAGAGATCACGCAGCAAGGGATCTAGACCATAAGAGTATTTCTTGATCCCTAGCTTTTTACAGGATCAGTTCCCTTTGTAAGAGGGGAAAAAAAGCATCTGCATATCAATATTTCTTGTTCATAAAAACAAAACAGACGTAAACTGCTACTGGTAGAGTTCCAGTGTATTCCCATCCTAGGAACAGAGCTTATTTTGGAACGACATGCTTGGCTCCTCCTGACAGCAATGGAAGTCATGAACATTGGCAGATTCAGTCTAGTCCTTGGAAAAGCACATGTTAAGAACATGTAGAAAAGAACCAAAATACTTTCTCTAAAGCTGTTGAAAACCAGTCAATGTTCTATATTAACTATTAAGCTTTTCTGTTTATAGAAAAACCAAACCAAATAAGAAAATACAATTTTTCTATTTAAATGAATTCCCGAGTATGCCTGTATTCAGAAGCACAAGTAAAAACATATCGCTTTGTATAAATCCTGTTGGATTATCACTGTCATTCTGATTTTTAAGGTATCTTTTGTCTCTAGTATACCTATGTCATCAACCTTACATTAACACCTGAGAACTCATAAACTAAAAGAGCTTAGCAACAACATAGTGAAGATGAAGACTCACGCAGATAAGGCGAAGAAATGCATTCATATTATCATCTCCAGAAAACCTGTAATACTGGTATTAAAACACCAACTATGCATAATGAGTTACAGAGAGACATGTTTCAAGTAGTTTCAATGGGGCAGGCACAGAGGAGAAAGGGATTGCTCTCTGAATTGAAACTGTAATTCTAAGAAACATAAACCCCTGAAAACAGTGACAATACAAATGTGCCTTAAGACACCAACCTTCTGTGTCAGTTGCACTGCTGATAACATTTGTGAGTTTGGCTTTCAAACTGGTGTATGTGACATTCGTCTTTCCCTCGCTTTCGTATCGACCAGTGCCCAGTGATACCAGACACTGCAATGGAACATTTGGCCAAAGACACTTGCACTCATGAACTGCCAGTGCAGAAGGATTATTTAGCAGCAGACCTCCATCCTGTAAATTAAAAACAAGTACAAATGTTACATGTTATGTATAGAAGAGGTAGGCTGAAACAGCAGCATTCACTGGAATATCTGAAGAAGTTACGACGTCATCTTCTGAAGACCTTTTAGGTAAAACAGATACGCATATTGACAAACTTTTTAAACAATCAAGAAGTCTGCCTCCTAAAATGTTTATTACTGGTATTACAAGGATATATTCTGTAACTAAATTCAAATCACTACCTGCAGATTCCAAAATAAATAAATAAATAAAAATCACAAGAGCTAAGCTTGGCCAAAGCTACTTTAAAAACACAAGCATTACATAGGATGCTATAGTCTGGATTAAGAGTTGGAAAATCACAGAATCATTTAGGTTGGAAGGGACCTACTGAGCGCTTCTGGTCCAACCCCCCTGCTCAAGCAGGGTCACCTAGAGCACATTGCCCAGGGCCATGTCCAGCCAGGTTTTAGACGATCTCCAGAAATGGAGACTCCAAAACCTCTCTGGGCAACTGGTTCCAGTGTTTGCCCACCCTCTCATCTTGTGTTCAGATGGAATTTCATGTATTTTAATATGTACCATTGTCTTTTGTCCTGCCAGTGGGTACTGCTGGGAAGAGCACTGGTCCCTCATCTTTATTCCCTCCCGTCCTTTATTTGTACACATTGGTAAGATCACCCCTGAGCCTTCTCTTCTCTAAGCTCAACAGTTCCAGCTCTCTCAGTCTCTCATATGAGAGATGCTCCAGTGCCTTAATCATCTTTGTGGACCTGCGCTGGAGTCGCGCCAGTATGCTCATGTCTCTCTTGTACTGGGGAACTGGACACAGTACTCCAGATGCAGCCTCAGCAGTGCAGAGAGGAACAATCACCTCCCTTGACCTGCTGACAACGTGGTTCTTAATGCAGCCAGGATGCTGTTGGCCTTTTTTGCCACAAGGGTGCATTGCTGGCTCATGTTCAGCTTGTCCACCAGGACACCGAGGTCCTTCTCTGCCAAGCTGCTTTACAGCCAGTCAGTCCCCAGCATGGGTTGGTACATGGGGTTATCCCTCCCCAGATGCACGACTCTGCCTTTCCCCTTGTTGAACTTCATGAGAATTCTCCAGCCTGTTGAGGTCCCTCTGAGTGGTGGCCCAACCATCTTGTATACCAGCCATTCCTCCCAGGTTTGTACCATCTGTGAACTTCCTCCAGGTGCACTCTGTCCCATCATTTAAGTCATTAATGAAGATGTTAAATAGTATTGGCCCCAGTATTGACCACTGGGTTACACCTCTAGTGACTTGACTGGACTTTGTGATACTTGATCTCAGCCCTCTAGACCTGGTCATTCAGCTAGTTTGCAATCCGTCCCACTGTCTACTTATCCATACTTTGCCAGCTTGTCTATGATAATTGTTATGGAAGATAGTGTCAAATGCCTTGCTAAAGTTGAGGTAAACAACATCCACTGCTTTCCACTTGTCCAGCAAGCTAGTCACCTCATTGTAGAAGGCTACAAGGTTGGTCAATCATGAGTTCCCATTTGTAAATCCATGTTGACTATTCATGATCGTGTTCTTGTCCTTCATGACTTTGGAAATCCTTTCCAGTAGGACTTCCTCCATCACCTCCTGAGGGATTGGGCTGAGGCCAACTAGCCTGTAGTCCCCCAGAGCTTCCTTCTTGCCCTTCCTGAAGACAGGAGTGATATTTGCTCTCCCAATCACCGTGATCATTTAAAGATGATCAAGAATCACCTTGCAATGGCATCAACCAGCTGCATCAGCACTCATGGGTGCAACCCATCAGGCCCTATGAATTTATGTATGTCCAGTTTAACTGCTCCCTAACCTGGCTCTCCTCCACCAAGCGTAAGTCCTCCTTGCACTAGACTCTCCCTCTAGCTTCAGGGGCCTGGGATTCCTGAAAGCTGTTTTTACTGGTAAAGACTGAGACAAAGGCAGCATTAAGCATCTCAGCCTTCTCCATGTCATTTGTCACCAGCTCCCCTGCCCCATTCAGTAGCGGGTCCATGTTTTCCCTAGTATTCCTTTCACTGTTCATGTACTTGCAGAATCCTTTGCTGCTGCCCTTTACATCCCTCTCCGGATTCAACTCTAGGCCAGCTTTTGCTTTCCTAACTCCACCTCTGCAAGACCGGACAGGAGCTCTATACTCCTCCTGGGTCACCTGCCCCTGCTTCCACCTTTTGTACACTTCCTTTTTATGCCTGAGTTCAGTTAGGACCTCCTTGCTCATCCATGCCTGCCACCTTTGCTTGATTTCCTACTTGTTGGGATGGTCCTTTCTTGATCTTGGAGGAAGTGATCACTGAGTATCAGCCAGCTCTCCTGGACCCCTTTCTCTCTTCAAGGCCATAGCCCATGGGATTCTTCCAAGCAGATCTCTCAAGAGGATGAAGTCTGCTCTCATGAAATCCAGGGCTGTAGTCCTGATTTTTCCCTGCTTCCTTCTCTTAGGATCTTGAACTCAATCATCTCATGGCCACCGCAGCCAAGGCTTTCTTTAAGTTTCATGTCTGTGACCAGTTCTTTATACTTCAGAGCATCAGGTCCAACAAAGCACCTCTCCTTGTTGGCTCCTCCATCAACTGTGCCAGGAAGTTGTCATTAATGCACTCAAGGAATCTCCTAGGTGGCTTGAGCTCTTCTGCATTGTCCTTTCATCAGGTATCAGGGTGATTCAAGTTCCCTCTGAGGACCAGGCCCTGGGAACATGAGGCTTCTTTCAGTTGTCTGAAGATCAGAATTCAGCCCAAGACTAATAGGAACAAGGGCTATTCTTCTAAGTCTGGAAATGAGGAGAAACATCTTTTGCTAGCAACATGTCAAAAGTGTAGGTGACTAGGCTGGGACTAGTAAGAATCAGCATGACCAACAAGAAGTCTGAGACGGATTCAGACAAGGAGATTTTGATCCAGCAAATCTCAAAAAGTATGTTCAGCCCTTCTTGGAAGTAAAAGGATCATCACTCCAATTAAGAAATGGATTACTTTGGACTTTGAATTCAACAGGACATTCTATATTGGGAATGCCTTAAAAAAAGCTGTTACAAAGGCAAAACTTAAGCTGAAAACATTATCAATACCAGAGATGAAGATCTTTATAGCCATTCAAAATCTCCACAAAAAACTCCATGTAAAAAGAAACAGAATACTGACTACAATAACCATTACGCAAAAGCTCCCTATATCCTAAAGCTCCCTAAACTCCCTATATGCCATACCTGACCATCACATTACTAGAACAATAAAAAAATGCAATTCTACTCAGGAATAGCTTAGAATAAAAAAAAAATGTTTTGGAGTTGATAAACATTTTACAGAAACTCCTTTTAACTACAGCTGTGCTAGATAAATAAGTAAAAACAGAATTACTGAGCTGAGTTTTCTGAGGATTTTGGGTTTTTTAATTAAGCTTTCATTTTAACCTACAAAAAGCTCTTTGAACTCCTTCTAGATACTGTCTGCTTTGCTCAAAACACTGCTAAAATGAACGGTCTCTTCAGTGCCCATTATCCTTTGCTTATGTTTAAATTAGCTTCTACAGAGAGAACTAAATACAAGGATGTTTTTGTCCTTGATAGAGTTCCCCATGAATGTTAATCTAAAATCTTAATAGTTATCTTTGTGGTGCTTACTTTTTTCTTTAAATCCTAGATTAAAAACATGCTTACCAAATAATTTCCACTGATCTTGTCAATATAATCAAACATAATTGTTTCACCATGGGAAAATTAGTTTTATCAACAGTTAGGGGGTATATAATACTAGAATACAATAATATTTTTGTAATATTGGCAGATAAAAGATCAAAGAAAGGTACACTACACATACCAAATGTGTATTGTGATGATACCAACAGCTTTGTGCAATGATTTCCATATTTAAACATTCTCCAATTTAGGTTTATTGAAATGACAGTAAATACCCATTCCTAATCATTTTCAATTTAGACACCTTTTACATAACTTCTAGCATTTATATAGCTACATGTCACTTTTGGAAAGTTAGAAGTACAACTCAATAAGGAAGGCAACCGATAATTTTCTTCCCTTCCAGATTATGGTTGATAATGACCACATACTGATCAATATTGTGCTTCAAATCAGCTTACTCTGTTAAAGATATTCATCATATTGCTGTTTTGCTTACAATGATCAACTACTGAAGCAGTAAATAATGTTATTAGTCAAATCAGACTATTAAGGACTCAGTGAAGGAAATACTGCAATAATTATTTAATTCTGCAGCTCCAGAAACCTTAGAGCTAATTACATCAAAGGCTGAAATTCTTGTGGAAAAGAATTTCATAATTTTAAAATTAGTTGTAATGATTTCGCGTGGATGTGAATTCTAAGAAAACTGCAGACTACAAAGAATTTTACAGTTCTAAGATTCTGAATAATTCCTCTATCTCCTAGACAAAAAGTCCTTTCTGAGAAATATATTAATACAGAAATATGAAAGCAATATCTAATTTGTTAAAAGAGTAAAATAAATCATGACATATCCTTCTTCATGCTCGTCCTTGAGACACTGGAATACAATTCCAAAGTGATTGGCCCTGCAGTTTTGTACATAAGACATACTGAGGTCACAAGAATCTTCACTGATCCTTGCTCTGAATTCCTACGTATTTAGCCCACCAATTTGTTTTGGACAACTGCTAAATTCGGTATCTTTTTTTTTTTTTTCCTGATTCTGTTGAAGTTATCCTGTAGTTATATAATATTATAAAATTTTTATTATATAATAATATATTCTATCATCATTATTATACAAATTATTAATAGTCTAAAAACTAATCTAAATTATTTATAACTTACCAATTAAAATATTTTTATCATAAGCACTTAGCTTTGAAGAGATGTTTATAAAAATACATTAACCACAATGCAATATAACCAAGAGACTGAATGACTGCTAGTAGAATGTCTTGGTGACTAATACAATCACTTCCTCTTCCATATTAGTTTCTATGAGCTTTCTTGCCACTTTAAAGTTTCATGCAGTTAAGCTGGAAGTAAACAAGGCGAATTTATCTGATCTATGGGTACACAGATGCCTGTTGGCCAAAATCTGAGTTCTTCTTTGTCTGTATTTTCAGAAGGAAGTAATTCATTTTATGAGTCCATTCAATTTCAAATGTTCTGTTTTCCTGGTACAATCTCTTGTCTTTGATCCACCTATCTCTCAATCTTAAATTTATTTTTTTTCAGTTAGTACGATGGTAAAATTAGGATCTTCCCATCATGATTCTGCAGGAGGGAAGAATGACAAACCATGGAACAGTCATCCAGAAGCAAAAAGTTTAACCCAAACAATTAAATTTATTGATTCAGGCCATGGACTGAAAGACATTCATGGCTGGGGAACAAACAAAAGCAAACACTAGTAAAATACATTTTAGAAATACAGTGAAGTGGATAGTTGTGATGTGCTATGGGGAAAAATGTGACAATTGCTGAAAAGATTAGGGAAACGAGGTATTTTAGTGACAAGCTCCACCACATACTCTACAGAATGACTGTGAGGAAGTTTCACGTCTGACTTTCCATGAATAAAATTGTATTTACACAATAATGCATTTTAGAATGATTTTAAGTATAGTGATCAGCAAACGCCAACATTAACAAGATAGGTAGTAGACCCCCATTCTCTCTGTTCTATCTCATTCTTAGATTGTCTGGCCTTCCCTACGTTTCACCATCTCTTCTCATTTAGCTTATTCTCATTCCAATTGCAAACTTTTTCACTTCCCAAACATACATGAGTCACCTCTTCCCTTTTGCATTCTTCTGTGCTGCTACGGTCAGTGTGCTGGCAAGTAGTACATGCCTCTTCATATTCTGAGCTTTGCAAAACCACTCCACACTTCAGTCAACTTAATTTGCTGGCAGTACACTGAACACAAAGTGCCATAGTAGGAATGTTAATGCAAGTAAGTGCTGAAAAAGGGTTCATAACCCTGCTCACAGGGCTTTTTTTTTAACATTTCTAATAAAAATAATGGAAGTAATCAAATAAATTAATCTTCAAATGGAGCTTAATACATATAAACCCAAGCTTGTTAGTGATAGCAAAGCAGTGAACTCAGGGACTGCGACATTACTTTCAGTCTTTTGCCAAAGGCTTTCCAAGTGGTAAACATTCAATTGTTATGTTTTGTTTAATATTGTACAAGCTAATTCCCAACTGAACTCAATGAAATGGGTTTTTTTCATACAGTTTTAAAAAAAAAAAATCCCCCATGGAACTATAATCATATTTTTAGGGCTTGATGGTTGTTAGCCAGAAGTCTAAAGCTGTAGCTAGTATTTTCTGTAAGTTTTCTGATAGTTGCAAAATATTTAGGGAAGGCTCCCTCATGATTTGACTACCAGATCATAAATTATTTAAAGCAGGAAAAATGCACCTTTTGTAGGCGTATGCTCCAATGAAAACTCTCTGGTGAAGATACCCTGCTTTCCCAGTTCTAGGGATAAAGAAAGGCCTGGTTAAACATTTTGAAATAGATGGGGGCAAATTCTACAATCACAAGGCAAACACATTGGGAAGTCTCAACAAAAGCAAATACTCCAGACCCCTTGGGAGCCTGGTAGCACAGAACCTTCTGAAAATCTTGTCCCATTTAAATAATAATGGTGAATGGGCATAAAGTCACCACTCCTATTTAAGTTGAAACTTTAGAAACACTTATTTAAAATTAAGATGTTGAAAAAAAAAAATCAGTTTGAACCATACTTTACCACGGGCAGTTGTTTCTAACAAGTCAGAATATTATGTACATTCATAGACTATCATTGCATTTCCTGATTTTGTCAGACTCAAGCTGTGCCTTGTAACTTTTCTGCGTAACATCCTGTGTGCTGCAGTTTCACTTAAATGATGCTAAGCTTTGTAAAGAAAATAATCTAGCACTGGATGAAGGATATATAACTTAAGAAAGCCAAGTGTGATATTTGAAAGCTGAGTTTGTTGGCTCCATAGTAACCATTTCACCTCACTGCCTATGCAGACATGCTTTGCATTTTAGTTCACTTTTACAGACTTGCTCTGTTGTTTACTTTCATTGTCTTTGTGAAACAGTGGACACAGAATTAGTACAAAGCTATCACCAGCTAGGACAAGACAGGCTAAGATTCTGAATGCACTTTTGAAAAGTATTTTTCAAATTCTATATTTAAAGTCAACATAAAGATAATAAACATGCAGATTAAGGGTAGAGCTTATTGCTTTAAATAAGGAGTCTGAAGAGCTGTAGCGCTATTACAAGGGGTTACTTCTTAAAAAAAAAAAAACTACTCTAAAAACATTTACTGTGGTTTCCATAAGTAAAATAGGTACGCCTGGCTGAATCATTCTGTAAAATCAGCTCAATACATTTATGTAAGTAGCAGCAAATGTCCTCAGAGTAGAAGACAGGAATAAGAAACAGGAGAGTTATTTTACTACCTGTAAAATCCACTCATACAGATAACTTCAAGATTCCCATCCTGACCTAGTCCTCTCATTGCACTGGGTACCCAGTGTCACTATGAGAACGTTAGTATAGTCACATATAAAGCTTTAAGGCTTGCTCAATCAAACATCACTGGGCTACCAAATTACAATTTTTAATATATACTTTGTGAAAAAGGGATCTATACATTTAGATTTAACTGTGCAACAAACTAGCCCCTATAGTGCTCAGCATAAATATACTCTCCTCAATACAAAGGTTATATGATCACCCTGTTGTTAACTATACAAAAAATGTTTGCAATATTACATTAATTATGGCTCTCCTCTTGCGAGTAACCAGTCAGTCTGGTCACAGTACTACTGAAGATGAAACTGTTGAAGTAGAGGAAATCTTTATGTCCCTGCACAATCTATTTTGCCCTCATAAAATATATAATGTTTTATAAACATGAAACAGTACAGAATTAGAATTGTTTCCTCTTTATCTTGGTGACAGCAATGTATGGCAGTGACAATATTTCCAAGAAATCTCCAAAAGGTACAGTGCACTAGAACAATTTGGTTTAGCTTCATTCTAATGGGGGGGGGTGTGTGTGTGTCTGATCCACTTTGCTGCATGAGAGATGAGTGAGAAAAGTTGGGGTTTTTTTAATAAATTAGATTATTTTCTATAAAACATACAATGACCTACTGTTATCTCTTTATACAAATATTTAATGCAATTTATTTAGAAAGATACACCCTTGCTTCATAATCATGCTAAGAGGGATGCTATTGGGTCAACTACATACAATATATGATGTATTCTGCACTATGCCAATTCCCAGAGGCCTTAATTGTCGACAGATATTAATGCAATCCTCCTATACACCAAATTTCTCACAATTTCAGAATGAACTGATTCCGTTACTTAAGGAGAGGCAGAAATGCACCTTTAAATTCCTGAAATAAATGTCTTGTGCTCATTACTTCGTAAGGCTATCTCAAAATTACAATTTCTCTTCAGACACTAGAAAAACAAACAATCTATAACTGTGACAAGTAACTACTCAAGTGTGCACTGAAAAAGTGATTCCCCTTGAAATAGCTAATAGAAAAATTCTTTAGAAAATGTTTGCACAGAAAATGAAAATTAAATGCATTTGTATTTATATTACTGAATGACACTAAAATTTAAGTTTCTATTACTGCTGTCTTTGACAGTTTAAAAAAAAAATCAGAAGGTACATAAGTTAGATTTGCACTTTTACTACCCTAGTTGCAAAAAGAGAACACTTTATACTGAGATCACATTACATAAAGTAAAAAGAAGTCTAGTAAAGTTTGAAAGTTTATTGAAAAACCTTCCTTTTCAGTACAACTGTTCTCCCATCCAGTATTTATCATTTTTCCCTAAAAATTAGAAATACTGTAATACACTGTTTGCATACACACAAATGTTATGCTAAACGCTTCTGAGAGCTATCAATACTATTGCTATTATAAGCTAAACATTTAATAATATATTTTACATTATTTTACCCTACATTAGCCATGTTTGCTCTTGACATTTCTTTAGAATGAATAGTTGGCTGAGGTAGACTGCTAGATGATTATCTTTATTAACTCATCTCAGCTAGTCATTAATTCACAGAAAATGACCAGCTGCTCTGAAGACATTACTGAATTCATGTTTTTATGTCAGATACAGAAAGTGTGCTCTTACACTGTACTGATGAAGATTTGCTAAATATTAGCAGACATCATGAAAGAAAGAATTATTGGGCAATAACATATATTGTCATTAAAAGCAGTGCACTGCAGATTTAATTACATGAATTCTGCAATGAACAACAGGACACATCACCAAAACAGTATTTTAACTGTGGTTCACAAATGATGAATTTCCTGTAATACTACAAGCAAGGATCATGGTCTGCAACCCAACAGAAAAAGCTGGCCTGTGCTTCAACCTATACTGGCCCCAAACACAGGCCCGAGCTCGGGTTCTCCATATGATGTTTGTGAAGCACAGTCAAGGTTCAAGAGTATGCAAAAAAAACCCCAAACCAAACCAAACCCCACAAACCCAAAAAACCCAAACCCTAACAAAGAAAACCAACCAATAAAACTCATGGATCTGAGAAAAATCCTTCTGGATTCAGATGACGCTAAGGGGCTCAAGTCTAGAAGGTTTGTTCTTTCTGACAACATTTAACTTGGGAAGAATATAAAAACTATTTGCTACAATGGGATATATCAGACTAAGGAGAAAACTCTACTAGTTACGCAAAAGAATCATGTTACTATAAAACCTCCACAAGTGAGCAAGAAATCCCAGATCCAGAGATATCCTAAATCCTTATGAAAGCTGACCACGTTAGATTTTCAAAATTCTTTAAGTTTCATTTCCCAAGCTAACAATGTAAATATTCTTCAGACTCAATATATTTTTACATCAATAACCTGTTTGTTATTAATATTACTTATTGATAACTAATTGGGCTATGGTTTTAGCTGTCAGTTTACTAAGGAACAGTAAAATGACAGGAAACTCAAAATGCTTTCAGAAAAGTACAGAAGAGTAGGAAGACTAGTAGTGACCCATAGGGAATCCTGGTGACTCACATTATTGGATATATATCACTGATAAATGCTACTCAAAATCTGTTCGTCATTCATCTGTTTAAAACTGTACAACAATCAGAATGTTGTCAGCTAACTCTCCAGACAACTTCTAAAACTAGATATATTACACACTCCACACATTTCTTTTTATCTTTCATATTGTAATTTCAGACTGAAATTGGATTTCTCATAAGCCCCCTTTTTTATAAAACTATGGAAGCTATTTAAATTTCTTAATACAATTTTATTCTTTATTTCTTGACTCAAACATTGGATTTCATTTCACTGCAACTAAAACAAAGCAGGTTCATAATGAAAGGATTTGATGTTAAAATGGACAAAATTTAAGAAATAAAGTGAACTAATTATGGGAGATAATTGATGTGAATTGTTCAGGATTTGTATATCAACTACCTAGTATTTCTATCCACAGTGGGGGCAGGGGAAGGGGGAGAAAGAACTGAAGGAAAAAGTTCTGCACTTACATGGGTCCTCTAAATTAAGAAGTACATGCCTAGAATGCAAAATACAAGATGGGTTTATCAAAGGCAGGTAAAAATTGAAACAGAAATTTCTAGATGAAGAAAATCTGGATTTATAAAGCACCTTACATACCAGACCACCGGAAGTGATGAAAGAGACTACAGTGGAGAAAGAACTGGCTGATCAGATGGGACAACAGTCTACATTGAATGGTGAGCTCTTTGTCTGGGACTGTTTTCTATCACAGTTATCAATGGCTGGTTTGGGGCTCATCCTCTTCATTATCTTCTCAAAAGCATGCAACTGCTAATGAAATGTTACTATCAAGTTAGAGGCTTTGCAAATAAAAAGCCCTTACTGTAAATACAGAAAGACTCTAAGGAAACCCAAAGGAGAAGATATATAGCCAAGCAAAGTGCTCATAAACACAAAGCTATGCTCTTCAGAACTAAGCTGGAATCAGACCAACCATGAGAAAGATGTGAGTAGAGCACTATCACAGAATGATTTAACGACCTATATATGAAGTAGCAGTTGAAAAGGCAGCTGTACTTCTAAGTTCTGCCTTCCTCTGAAATAGGAAATACATGACACAGTGAAGACATCATCTAGGATACAGTGTTCCTGCCTGATCCAATTAACTCCTCTGAATTTTGCTTCTAATTTAGAAATGCTAATTTTGAATTTGGAATATCATTCAACTTTGCACTATATGTCTTGGGTCATGCCAAAACACACTGAATAGTCCAGTTTCAAGAAAGATTTCTCAAACTGCAGCAGGTGCAATGATGGACCACTAAGATGATCACGAGAACACAGAGCCTATTTTCTAAGATTGAGACAGACTGGCGTATTTAGACTAAGAAAATAAAAAAGGGTATGAGTGCTTTCTAGGTACTTATCAGAAGGGTAAATACTACAAGAAGATAAGCTAATTAAACTAGAGAACATTACTGGCACAAGGACAATTTGTATCCATTAGCTACAAATAGACTTGAGAGTGAAAATCAGAAGTTTTCTAGCCATGAGAAAAAAGAAGACATATCTTCTTGAAATAACCTTCTATAATGGTAGCAGCAGCAGCCAAGACAGCTTTACATGTTTATGAACTATAGTCTACGATGCAGTTGGCAACCATGACAGAGGACTGAATGTGACCTGAGGGAAACTGTTTCGTTCTATACTCCCTTATCGTTTTGTCCCTAGGGAGATGTCAGCTGAAATAATTCTGAATTCTGTAGCCAAAAATCTAAAATATATCTGCTACTAAAAAACAGCAGTGTAAATATACGCCCAGTAAAAGAAACATTGCAAGGTAAAGAACCTTTGAAGAGATTGCCAACTGATTTGCAAAATTAACACTATAGAATAATCCTTACATTGGAAGAGAAGTTCAGCACAGGAAATATGGCATAGACATTGTGCCCTATTCGACTAATGGGAATGCACTGGGTATTGAACTAACTGACTTCATGCACATTTGGCATATATGGTGAGAGTTACAGTACTAAGACCTGTATTCACAACAAGAAGAGGACAGTTTCCTAAACTACAATACAGAAGGCAAATTAGAGGCTGGATAGTAGCTGACAAAGCATGAAGTAATTGTCTGCATTAAGCACCAGGCCACTATATATCATAAACAAGCTTTTCTTAAGGAAAGAGGTAACAGTGTATCAATAGTTCCACTACATTCTTAGGCTTTTATTTGCAATGACTATTACAAGGCTATTTCATATGGAAATAGGGCCCCATTCCAGTCAGTATTAGACAGATAAACAACTTGGGAAAATAAAAATTACAAGCTATCAAGAATTGACAGTAAATTGTTCCTTTTGATCTAAGAAATGGTGGCTGGTAACATCAGAACTTGAGAGCGGCAACCTAGATTGTCTGCACAGAGATTACTGAATTGACTCAGTTCTTAATTTTTCACTATACCAGCCTCCTCTATTTTACAAGATTGATTTTTATAGCAAATATTAGCTGGTAAACAGTGTGACTAAAGATATATGGACTCAGAAGTCTAAGCAAAAAAACCCACTTAAATGTAATATAGCCCATTTGGGAGTGAGTTTGGGTTTTTTTTGTGTTTTGGGGGGTTTTTTGTTGTTGTTGTGGGGTTTTTTTGTTTGTTTTGTTTTTTTAAAATAAGCACTCTGAAAATTACAATAGCAAAGCATCACTCTGAATCACTGGAGACAAAAATTATAATGCATCCAAGTTAAATGCCTAAATAAAATATACTCTCAATTTCATTTCACTAAACAAATCTTCCAATAACACCTCACTGAGCAAGTGCCTGCAATCTTGCAGTCTGCTCTGCAGTAACCACAGCAATTTCACGAACTGGTAAACTGCATCCTGCACATCCACCCTAAGATCTGCTAACCAAACCTCTAGAATCTGTAAGAGAGAGAGAAATGTGTATTCATGTAACTGACACATTCCAGTAAATTCCCTCTTCCTTAAACAGTAGGTGACATTGCCTCCAAGGCTGTAGGAAAATGTGTATGGCAACAAGTAGACAGAGAAACAAAGAAATATTTGTTTCTATCATTGTGAGAACAAGATACACCTATTAAACCGCAGTCTGTGTAAGCTCTGGTGCATACTGATCACCGTGGCATATCCTAAGAATGAAAAGAACTTCAATGTGACCTATATTCTATGTCTTCTTAGAGCCTGGGAAGCACCCTTGAATCTAATTTTAAAAGCTACCGTGTAAAACCAATTAGGGTAGGATCCACTAAGCAAGTCACTTTTGAAGGCCTCTCCTGTAACAAGCTACAAAGATGAAATGGCTTTACAGATTTACTGCCTAATAAAAGGAAGGGAAAATCTTGAAAAATATAAAGAACCTATGTGTTATCTTTTTTTAATGAAGGTGAGACTTGAAATTTTAGTTACATCGTATTATTGTACTATACATATTTTTTATTTCTAGGTTGTGTTCTCACCATACATCTTGTTACACCTGCATTATTAAAACTCCACTAACAGCTGCCAATTTAACCACTTTAGTATCTGATCTTACTCAAACAAAATACGATTATTTGAACACCAGCATTTTAATAAATGAAATTGTAATATGGCAATGAAATCATTGGAAGCTATCAAGAAAAAGGTTATCAGATTCAGGTTCTTTGTATTAAATTGATCATATTTTATTTTGAGAAAAATCTGTGGCTTTGTTAAACTCACCACCACTACACACAACACTCCTGCTGCCCTTTTAATTAATCCTGTGGCACAAATTTAGTTTTTACTGTAAAACCTCGTAAATGAAGTGTGCATGATGATTTTGTTAAATCTTAAATTGCTCTTTTAATTAATTGGCAATTTCCTCAGCATACTGTACTGTCTACTGAAATGACATTATTGAGTACCCCTAATGCTTTTCACACTACAGGAAAAAAAGAAAAAAAAAAGAGGAATATATATAGGAAACAACAGCCCTCTGTGGGAAGCAGGGGAAAAAAAATTTTAAAAATTACTGGTTTTAACAGGACTGGGGAGAGGTTAAGAGACCCTCAGTGTTTCTTAAGTAGATTTTAATACAAAAAAGCTGACATATGTGGCAATACAGCTTCTATATTGGAACATCATGACTTGGTCTCTCTTGACTTGCAGTGTTCCTGGAGAAGCATGTTACAGGGATTAAATCCCTTTGAATGTTAATGTGTTCCTCTTTTGAACCACAAAGAATATTAATCCTCCTCCCCTCATCTACCAACAGCTGCACTGTTTTTTCCTACTTGACAGAGTGGAACCAGATCGCATGGCACGATTGACCTGAATGTAAATACTGCAATTTGTTTTTCAACTGCTTACTTTTAGCGGAAATTTAACAAACCCGGCATCACCTTATCTGCAGCACAAATAAAAATAAGTGTTCAGGCACCTAGAAATCTCTTTCTAAACGATTATATCAGAACAATTGTAAAAATAATTTATTACTTTATTAATAAATTAACACACTTTACAATCCCCTCAAACATTTACAGTGACTAGTACAGGAAGTCAGACTGGAATGTTCGCAGAGAAAGGGCATGCATGTGTGTACACAAATACACATGCATATATAAATATATACATATATATTATGGAATAGTGAGCATTAAAGCGAACAGGTAAATTTCAGTTCAGGCATGATTCTAGCATATACATCTAGAGTCATACATAAAATCTTTACAAGTTAATCTCAACCCTATGCAAAACTCTCATTCAACTACTTCATACAGTTTCAACAAAAGCTAGATAACAAGAATAAGACAAGAATATGCAGGCTGACCACAAAAGAAATCCACTAAATTTCCATTGTGAAAATAAATATTTTCACACATTTGAAAGTCCCAAGTCAGATCAACTGCCAGAGTGCTTTTCATTCAAATTTAAATGTATAATGACTGATAAGCCAATAAAAAACCTGGTCTCCATATAGGATCCTTTAGAGTCCCAAACTTCAAAGCCAGGAAACAAATCCCATTATATTTACTATTGTGAATTTTCACAGACATTTTACAATCATTTTCACATTTTGGCCATGTCTGTTCTTTGAATTATTTAGAGATATTGACACTGCAGAAGCAGATTGAGTTATTAAGAAACTAGCATGGTTTATGTTCAGAAAAGAGATTATGTTGATTAATTAATGGAAGTTTCCAATACATTAAAAAAAAAAATCCTCAAAAGACCATCATCTTTCTGACACTGTACTACAATATTGAAGCCTTTGGCATAAATTATTATTTACAATTAATGCATACTGTGCTGATGCACTTTACAAAAATCATGGTACTACTGAGAATGTCTAACAATGTTATGCTTCATTTATTTCTGCAGCTCAAAAGCAGCCCAACCTGTTAGACAGTGTACAGGCTCAAAGTGGTAAGACAGAAAAGAGCAAGTATTTTCATATAAACTACCAATGTTGGTATCATACATGACCTGATTGAGGAACTTAACATGACAATTGCAGTATACTTTTAGAATAAAGATGCTTAAAAAAACCTGCTATCTTGTATTTATGATATGAGCTATAATTAAGGACGAAGAGTTATTAACATACTTTAAAAATAATCACAAAGCTATTTTAAACAGGAATATGACCCCAGGGTTAAAACAAGGTAATTCAAGGTATCTCAACCGTGCAGTGGTGGATTTATAATCTGACATAGAAATCTGCATGAAGTCCGTTACGTAGCATTTGCCATGTAGCACCTTGCTATCTGGCTGTCCATAAAAAAACCAAGCACATGCCACAGAAAATAGATAATTATAGAAATAGAAATGTGGCAAGAAAACTGTAATCTGGAGAAAGAAAAGCATGAAGGACACGAAAGATGACAACCTTTGGATTCTGAAAGAATTCAAAACTGTTTAAATATCATGCCTAGGTAGAAGAGAGATTTTCAGATGGTATGAAAGTTTAAGTCAAAAAATTTAGCACCTAGTTCTACTACAGTAAACAGTTTTAGTACTGAAAACATATTTAGTTCTTTATGGCTTACAAAGGTGAACCACGTCCTAAGCCCTTGCTTTCTAGTAATTAAAATACGTCAAAAAGACAAGAATGGTGTTTGTGAAACTGTGTTGGTAAATTCATATGGAAGGGCTTTGTCCAAAGAGTCTGGAATAAGGAAAAATGAACTAGACTTCATTCTAGCTCCGTGTGTCTGAGAATACTGGATCTAATCTCTATTAACACTTATCATACATTCTCTGGTCTGGTAAATTGGACTTAAAAGTGAATATAGATGAAAAGAACATCCACCTTACTGCATTTCACACAAGCCTGGCAATTCAGAAATGATGTTAAGACAAATAATTGTCTAAGCACTACACAGAAGTTAAAAATCATGCTGTTTAGGTAGCTATTCTTCATACAGAAGCACAGACAGACTTTGATGTACTCTCAATTCAAGGAAAGAGGGGGTGGAAAGGTGAGAAGAGGAAGCGAAGTGCTTCACATAGCTTAACACTGACCCATTCAAGCAGTTAAGGAGCAGCCTGGAACAGCTCCAAAGGCTAAAGCAGTTCCCTTGCCAGTTCTGCTTGGCCAGATGGAAGATGACCACGTTTCAGGATTTCAAGCAGTGCTTAGGCTTGGAATATCTGTTGTGTTCCTCCATTTTTAGCTTTAAAAAACTGCCAAAACTTATTTGCTTATTTCAGGTAGCATGTAATGAAAATGTCTTATCTTGGGGATAAGAACATATACCATACTGGGGAGGCTGAGGGGTGAAGGGGGGAGGGAAGGGAAAGAAAAAAAAAAAAAAGACAAAAAAAAGACCTCAAACAAAAAGTGGAAACAGAATAAAATGGAAGAACTCTCAGAATCTGGCTGATGTAGTTACACCATCCTACCCTCTGTGGGAACCCTTCCCCTTCACCCCCCCAACTTATGTAGACCTTTCATACAGCTGAATATAATTATTCCATCTCCTTATAAATGTTAATTCAAAATACGGAAGTATGCTGGGTTTTTTCAGATTAAATTCTAGCTGTTTCTATGTATCAATGCTTCTGTTTATTATCTCTTAATCTAATGTTTTCATTATTTCATCTTATACTCCTTATTTATCTGTCAGTCTTTAAACTTCAATATTATTACGTACATTAGAATGCTAATGAGACTCCACCGCCTTTTAATGGACACCATGACAAATTCTGTATGTGACCCAGGTACATCTTATTACTCAAAATATGCTATTACTGCTTTCTAGTAGTTAAGGTTAATGCTACCATATTAATTAATGACAGCAATGTAATAGATGCTTTCTTTAAATTTAAGTGATAGAATCCTATGCTGTCTTTGTTGAAGGTCTCTGGTTCAGTCACCCTTTGTAGTCCTTTCTGCCACAGACCTGCAACAGATCTTTTAAAAAATAAATACTAATAGGATTCTTTTAAAACTCAAGAGAACTGCAGAACAATAAAAGGGCACTGGAGGACAAGAACACAATGGTTAAAAAAACACTAAAGAAATTAATTTGCCTTGCTCTTTACTAACCAGGGTCACCAAGAGAAGCTATAATACAATAAAACAGAATACACTGTTGATAGGAGACATTGCTTTATCCTCAAGGGAATTTCTTTTGCAGTTGTCCTGAGTTTAATCTTACTGCTGTGGCATCTCTTATTCTTTTTACGAGTTCAGAACTAGGGTAGAGCTTAATAAGCTATCAATGGAAAGAATTAAAAGTAGAACGTAAACTGAAATTATGCACTAATAAAAGGAACACTGAAATGCATAACTTGATTCTTTCACACTTTACAGTATTGTTAGATTTTAAGTCACACCATCTGCTTAGTGAAATAATGCTCAATGAAATACCAGTTGTAAGCAGGAAGTCAGAGGCAATTTACAACTCATATAAGGTTTCCTTCCAGGCAGAGCAGAAACGAACAGCAGAAGAGCTTAAGTTTGTATTGAGAAGACTAAGATTTTTAAGCCTATACTCCTTCTAGTTCTATAAGGGCTATACAAGCTAAAAATTTCCTTTCTTACCCCTATCCCTCCTAGCTTTCCTTTCTGCTACCAACACTTGCTTAGCTCTGATTCAGAAATTAGACAGCTTTTTTTCTCAGGTATAATATTGGAAAATACTTACTAGAAGAGAAGATTACAACTTACCTGATGAAGATCATTGCCCAAAACATACTCCTGAAAGTAACCTGGTGCAGCAGATGATGCTCTAATGGCCTGCCACAGCTTATACTGACAGCCTCCAATATAATGAGACTTAACACCAGGAAAGTGATTGTAGTTTCTAAAAACAAATGCTTTCAGCGGTGTTCCTCTGTTTACAATGGTGCTTATTGCAGCTACCTAGTGAGTTAGGAGGAACAAAAATAGTTATATATGATGATGATGATGATAATAATAACAACTTCCCACAATATGGAAGTCAATTTATACATTAAATACATCTCTGGAATCCTACTTGGTTTATTATATATTTACTTTTTTATAATGCCTGTCTAAATTTTAAAAAGTGAAAGTGAAAAAAACCTAACCCCCCCCAACCTAATTCCCTAAAGAAAATGCTATTTTTAATCTGAAACTAACTGTTTCCAGTGGCTATTCTGTTTCTATCAATATCTATCTATTGATATTTAAACAAAAAGCTATATGATTTTAAGATGTTTTGCCTTTAGTTCATTCTCAAAAGTCCATAACCAGCAACGCAACAATGTCATTAAACATGAATTTAGAAACGTCAACCGAATTTTTTCTCCAAGAAAGTGATTACTCAATATTGCAATCCAAGTTAAAGGATTGCAGGAAGAATCTCCCTCAATGAAAAAAACAAAAGAAGCAAACAAATTTTTCAACGCTTTTTGCAAGGACACTGAAAGTCACATATGTAAATCTAAGTGAAAAGCCAAAATGGTATGTCCATAAAACAAAATGTATGACTAACAAAAATAAATAAATAAATAAATAAATAATCACATCTTACAGATACAATCACACAAAGTGAGAGTACCTATAGTTATAGGTGATTGTTAGAGTGTTAGAATGTGCAAGACCTTTCAGTGATGATGTACCCAGCCTGGCTGGCACTGTTCAGAACAATACCCTTTAACAGACAAGCGGGCATTCAATTCTACTTTGTTTACTATTTTACAGAGTAGAGTGTTTTGGGGAAACATTACTCAACAGCACTAACAGTTGACGCTGTGATATTACTGTATTCATTTCCATTCTTCAGCTACATAAGTTAAATCATTTAATGCACAGTAAGTCCACCCTTATAAAAACAAAACCAAGAAAAGTGTAACTTCTATATGACAATGCAGAAGCAAAACACATGCATGATTTGTACTCCATCCTTCGACAGAGGAAAAGTTTCCTGGTTTTGTCAAAAGGAAGGTTTGGTTCTAAGCACTACCAGAAGCAGTAAGAAAAAAAAACTTGGGAAAACTTAACACAAAGCTTATCAAACTGATGCTTGAATTTATTTTTGGTAATATCCACATACACTTCCACTTCATGAAGCAGTCTAAGTTGTAAAGTGCTGAGCACCGTCTAGAAAAATCATCTCACCATGAATTTAACAGAAGCAAAGCACACAACTGCTTGTTTTATTTTGATTTTGCTATCCCTTGTAAAGAGCGCCACCACTGCCAGCACTACAAAGCAATTACTGGGAACAGTTAGTTTCAACTCTATTTATATTCACATTTTATTACTGAAGAACATGGAAGGAAGCCAAAGATCCCGGTTCAAAGATAACTTTCAAGTTAACGTAGGGCAGCTTCTCTCTCAGAAAGCAACATACCACTCCAGCCATTTCATGTCCTTGTTTTAGACATGGACTAGGAACGCAGTCAGTCAAGCACATGTTTCTATGTTTAGAAAAATGTGAATATCTTCCATTTAACAGCAAAGCATTGAATACAGTACTATGACACCAAAACACCTGTTAATTACAGATTGTTCTGAAATATGTGCTATTATATTTCTCTTCTTTCTTCACACCCTATCCTTCACCAAAAATAAAATACCCTTGCTTTCTCATCTTTCACTCTCGTGCTGCTGCTATATGTAACACCCCTCCAATTAATTGGTGCCCTTTAGATCATATAGGAAGAGTAGAGATCTCAGGGCCTGTGAATATGACTGAAGAAAACTTGGTAATCCAGATAAACTGAGGAGAAACCCTCTTCTCTCACTATACAGTAATGCAGAACACAGCTGACACGCAGGATCTCCAGACACTAGAATTCTCTTACATGAAAAAACAAACTTTGCACAACTCCAAGAAGCTGACCTAGTATTGCTCTGCTTATAAGCCTTTTAACATCTCTGAAACACGTTCTAACTTAAAGTATTAAATAAAAATATGAGAAATTGCCTCAGAAATTTAAGAACCTAGTGAATTTTTATCCTTTAAAAGCATGGATTATCTCATATGGAAGCTTGGAGAGCATATGAACACTCATGCTGTTTATCCAACATTCTTCTAGGGCTAGTACCCTTACTCAGAACTCTTAAAAGTACTTGTGGAATACATAATTAGTATTTACCTTAGAAAACTGTACTTACCTTCGGACATTTGGAATTTCTTGCAGTTTCAATCATAAGATTTGAGCCCATTTTTTCTCTATGAGTAAGTGCAAAAAAAAAAAAAAATCAAAAACACTCCATCAGTTTAGCATGAACAAAAGACATAACATTTTTATCATCCTTACTTCTGAGAACTTCGCATTTAAAAGAAGCAATGCTTTGATTTCACTATGGTTGACCTCAATGGACCAATATTTCAAACCTTCCAGGCTGTTGGAAATAAGTCTGAAGAGTGATTGAGGTCTTGATTCAGTTACGTCGCCACATTCTTACCCATAAATCATCACGATTACTCAACTACTTTGGGAGAGGAAAACAAAGTACTTTGCTACATTTAAGAATCAAAACCCCAACATCTTTATTAAGCGGTTTTATAGTAATTAAAATTACTCTCCTGAATTGTTACAAAAACAAAAGCAAAGAAAGACAACATTCTACATGATTTAGAAGAAAGCTAAAATATCTACATGTAATCCTCCATAACAGTATTTCAATATATGTTTAACACCCATTTTTCAGGTGCAGTTTTTTCACATGCGTACATTTTTATAAATCTGATAGTGAAATCACATGAACAGTCAGCATCGTAATTTACCACCACATCAGCATTAGGGACAATATTCTAATTGCTAACTAGAAGGTAGCCCTCATGCATAGTGCAGGAGACTGGAGGGTATCAGCATACTAGCCAATAATTTCGTATCAGCATCTATTTCAATATTGATTTACTAACAGCAAAGGTATGAAACTCTACAGAGTGGGTGCTCATCCGTAACGAGTCCAAACAGGTTTTCATTTAAATCAGCAAGTTTTCTCCCTCCCCTTGAACACAGCCCACACAAACACAGGTGGTGCATCCACCTTATTCTGCAAATACCATTTTTAGTATTGCCACACTTTTTAAGTAACGTGATTCCATGTGTTGTTGTTAAGAGATCATCCATCTATAGCTCGCACTACAGTGACAGTAGGTAGTAGCACTTCCACTGTTAAAAAATGCCTTTATCAATCTAGTCAGGTCAGAAGATAAAAGAAGCTTTAAATGCTACAAGAGCAGTAGTTCTCAATGTAGACAGTAAACTGTACTTGGAGGTACGACAATTTACTGTTCCACTAGTAGATATCTGTGCTTGAAGGATAGCTGTGTATGGGTCCTTGAGAGGAAGGAAGGAAGGAGGACAGCTTCTAGTCCTATTATCGAAGACTGCTGCTGACAATTCTTACATCAATAGCACTGTTTTATTTTATTTTTTCCAATAAACGCATTAACTCCAGTCTCACAGTCATCAATCAGAAGGGGAAAAGTGCCACCTATGCTCACTAATTGATTACAGAAGGAGACGAAGGCACACAAAACCACGAAGTAAGAACATGAGATTGACAGAGGTGAGATATGAAAGACATCTACTGATTTGCGTCACTTTTATCTACTAAATATCTGTATCAGATATTTTTTCCCCAAACCCTGAATGCAAAGATTAAAAACACGCATATGCAATATCCACTGGATAGGAATGGTAAAACTAAGTAATTATTTTCTCACATCTTGTTTCTTATGGAGGCCAGAGACTGATGCTTCAGAGTAGGTACAAGAAATCCCTTAAACTACTATGCAACTTCAGACACTAAGGTCTAAAGATAAATCCAAATTTATTTTAGTTTTGTTGCTAGCATTAACACTGTAATTGCATATAATAAAATGTCTTTGTCAAGCCTCACTGTTCAATTATTTTCTTTACCGAAGTCACAACACAATTCCCGTTTATTCACATACTGTGTTAAAAGAGAAAGTCTCCTAATTTTAATTTTATTGAATAGTTCCTTGTTCTTGAAGAAGAGATGAGAATGGCAATTCTCAAGATACCTTACTATCTCCAATTACTGCTTTAACTTGTTTGCTTTTTTTAACGATAAAGAGTCCCGATTCCTTTGTGCTAGTTGTCTTTAGCTTACTGGCTACTTCTTACCAATCCTGCAACAAAAACATTCTCTAAAATGGGGTAACTGGGACTGTAAATAGTATTTTAAATGAAACAGTATTATGGATTAATATAACAGCATTACAATATTTTCTGCATTTTCAATCCCAGTCATCACACACTGAAATCATCTTGTTTGACCACAAGCATACAGATGTTTCATTAAACTGTCCACGACAACACCCAAATCACTTTCGATATTAGTTTAAATCCTGTAACTATTTTACATTTTTCCATTCATGGGTTATTACTTTACACATAATTTCATTTGCTATCCTATTTTTCCATTTATCTGCTTTGTTAGTGCCTGTCTTTGACCTATGTCCTCTAGACATGACCTACCTAAACAAGTCTCCTTTACAAATATTGCTCTTCCATTGCTTCAAGTCACAAATATTGCAACGCTTATTTCAATAATGCTATGAAGAATATATTGCCAATCATATGCTTAAAGAAACATTCTAATGGGCTACACCCAGAATACAATCAAGTAGTCTGGAGAAAGAGCATCCAATTTGAAAGGCAAAATTGTAACTTTTACTCCCTTCTAACAACAACAACAGCACCAGGAAACTATGACTATTTACCAAACCTACCGGAGAGACTTTTATTCCCTGTTCCATAAAGATACAGAACATCTCCCTAATAACGCTGCAAAATCTGTTAAGTATGTCTGGAGTGACTGACTGGTACAGAATGTGTTACCTGTCTAGTCACTGGAGAGCAGTCTCAATTTATACTTCAATTTACATAATAAATACTGGTTTGAAATATTATTATTTGTAATCCCAAACACACGCATTATCCATTTTCCTGCCACCTGAACATGTAACTTTTACCCTACCCTCTATACAGTGTTTGACTGCTTCTCGAGATTATAAATTCCCAGTATGGGATTTTAGTTAACTTGTGAAAACCTCTAGCTGCTCACCAAACTTCTCCAGTAGTTTTTCAGGACAGTATGAAAGAAGAAAATTGTATATGTAAACGACAGTCAAAAGAAAACAGAAAACTTGGAACTATAAGCCAGGTTCTTCTTACAAATGCAATTCAATATAGCATTACATACATTGATGTATGGTAAGTGTAATTTTCTGCACAAAGTAATAAAAGTAATTGATTAAAACCAGTCATCAAGATGCTATTCAAGGAATACATAAGAAGAGTTAAAATAAACATACACGTAAGACACAACATCAATTCCCTAGAGTACCCAGAATAAAACAAAATCAGTTGTCATTTTCTGAAACAGAATTTATAATGTGCCTCATGAATGCGTGCAACATTAGCCTAATGCAACATTAGCTTAATTATTTTCAGCAAGAATACTTTCTGAGAGAAAATAATACCATCAACATTGTGGTAGGACTAAACATATATTGCATGCCTGCATATGGTAAATAGATACTTTCTATTTCAAGCAAGGCTGACAAGTCTACTGCCATTTAAACAACAAAAAGCCACCCAGCACAGGTAAGGCTTTTAAGTTTAAAACCAGACATGAAGCAGTTTTCCCAGGCAATGACCGAAAGTTAGACCTGACCTTCTTACTGCCATAAGGAGATGCTATATAACCTTTCAGTTCACTGCTTAGCTCTAGGCTTCCACACCACAAGGAAGCCTGCAGGAATCCCTACAGTTTCAATAAAATGTTGTGTATACATAGTATCTCCCTTCAACATTGCAGAATTAGGTCAACAAAATAATTTGTTGATCAGTAAATTTAATTTTTAATTTAATCTATAGATAATATAATAATTGCCTGGCTTCTGTCCATTGCACAGGCATGCTTTACCTCCCTCATGTTACATGTAGCTGCAGATAGTAATAGCATTTTAATTAAAGGCATGTAAAATACCTTCATATGAGGTAATTCAGACTTCCAGAAGACTTCTTTTAGTTGGGCGGGGGAAGAAAAGAGGGAAGGCAGAGAAAAATCTCTTTTCTAAAAAAAGAGGAACTCCAGATATCTGAGAAGAAAAACTCCAGATATTCGTTTGATAAATGCACTTATTCCTAAAAATACGCAAGAGCACACACAAGTGCTCAGAAGCCTCTCTTTTAACTTCATCAAAGTAGCGAGATGCTTAGAACTCAGGCAGCACAGGTATTCCCACTATAATGTCTAGAAAAAATTCTTTCAATCCCATAAAACACATTAATCATGTTCCCAAAGGAACTTGTCATTGCTTATCCAAAGCAGCTTTTTACCATTTTTACATCTGCTCTCAGAGAAGGCTGTTTCAGTTCTTTCCGTAGCAGTGGCAGCTTACACTGTTTGGGAAACTATAACATTAGTTTGCTAAAAATTACAAACAATGGAACTATCAATCCAAATACAGGTGAATAGAACTAAGTAATAAATATTAATAATTTCTTCCAGAGACTTTTCCTGAATAGCCATTAATGCATTTGTATACCTATCTATGAACAAACACCATTTCACTGGCAACTCTGACATAGCAGATATTTTTTAATTCCAATCCTTAAACCTCATTTCCCTTTTCAAAGAAAGGGGCAATGGCCAAAACCCCTCAATATAGCGGCTAAGATTAAAAATTTCTGCTACAGCACATTATTTAATTTCTCACCATGTTGCCTATGAGAAAAAAAGGCACAGCAGGTGGCTAGTAAAATTTGTATCAGATCTATAATGGGTCTGATCAAGCAGAGCTGGCAAGCATACAGGAATATAACCAGAAATCAGTGCACTAAAGCTTACTTTACTCCCCAGAAACAGAAATCATTACATTAAAGGCTTTCAATGTTTTGGTAAATATGAAAACAGCTATTTCAAAAGAATGAGAGTATATGCTAATAAATTCTACTTGCTTTAAGAATTTGCTTACCAGTGAAACAATAACAAAACCGAAGGCTCTCAGACATACTAATCATTTTTCACCTGATCATTTTTCACTTACTTGAGCATTTTTTCCCAGATATCACTGTCATAAAAGGCGTGGCTCCAACCCATTTTGACTGTTCCAACAATCACATTCTGCTTAAAAACATCTGATCCTAACTTGCGATACAGTTCTTCACAATCATCCAGAGGGATATGGAACAACCCCAACATAAAAGCTAATATAGCTCCTGAAAAAGAAATTTTGAAATGTAAAACATAGCCTGGAGTAAGATTATAAAGATGGATTATCATTTAATGTAGTTCATAGGTTAGCAGAACATCTGTCTTGAAAAGGGAAGACCAATTGACATTTATATCACTAAATTCCTATTCAAAGATCACAAACTATGCTTTAAAGGGCATATACAAGATAGGAGAAGTCTACTTTCAAAAACAGAACTATAAGAAGTTGACAAATGGCATTATTTCATTTTGCAGATTTCACCCCTGCAAATGTGTCTATGACAGAAAGCAAATTAAATCCACTGCTTTATTGGGAAAGAGAAATGAGTAAGAGAAGTCGATGCTGTGATATTAAAAGTATATTTGGAGCATTACTTGCTATCTGGCAAACTCTGAGTCAGTAAAGAAAAATCATAGGAAAATTCTGTAAAAAGAAGGGAGTTTTGACTAGTTTGGAATACATTTGGTTGCAACCATTTAAAATTAGTCATTCATACATACTGCCATCTAGTGTGTGCCTAAAAAACCATATATGACCTACCCTTGCAGGAACAAAACCACAGTATCCAAAAAGCATGGTTGCAGAATACCATTAAAAAGACTGTGGAAAAATACAATTAATGCATCACTGCAATTCTTAGACATATTAAACTGAAAGGGACATATGCAACCTCTAAATCTCATTGTGCAATACTGTGAGGACATGTAATTAAGCCTTAGGAATAATTAGGACACACAATTTTTCCAATTTGGAAATGAATGCAATAGGTTTGAATAAAATTAATTTAAAACAGAGCAAATTCTTGAAAAAGAGTAAGAATAAAACATATATGCAGAAAGAACTACATAAAGAAAGTTCCAGAAGGCTTTAAAGGAAACATGACTTCCAAGCTGCTTTTGCTCTCACAAACCCCACCACCGCGATAGCTGAGTGTCAGTGGACCGATGGTCTCAATTTTTAAAAATGTAGCACACATGCTTAATAGACTTGGGCCTACTTGACACATGAAAGTTTCATCAACAGAAACTTACTCAACTGCCAAGTCACCAAATGTCTGTATTCAACACAGACTAAACATCTAGCAGCAGAGAAACACAATTTTCCCGAATCATGCAAATCCTCTGCTACCTTCTTTTCCCCTTAAGTCTCCAGCACCAGTTCTAGAATATCATGCATTTGCTCCTTTGGTGAACAGCTTCAAAGCCAAAGAGCCAAAATTCGTACCAAATGCAAACTCATTTTCACTTCACCTCCTGAGAAACAGCACCAAAAACTGCAGTCTCCATCAGCACACAAGTGGCAGTAGATAGTATCAGAGTCAAGGTACACATTAAAGGGCTTTGCTGAAACCTGCTGGATGGTAACAGGACACTCACAGGAGAGTAAGGTCAAAAAAATCAAAGATACAGTGCAGGCTATATCAGATGGTCCAGTGAAAAAAAGTTTCTGATGCTTCCACCACATCCTGCTCTGTATTACAGACTCCTACACTCCAGCCACCATCTCACCACCTCAACCAGGCCAACACTTCATGGGAAAAAATACCTAAATAAAACCTGGGAGGCTAAGGAGCGTATCTTGAAGAACACAGGGATACAGTTGGCTAATAAGACACACGATAAGCAAGAATATAACCTGAAAGACAGAAGTATTCCATCCTTATTCAGTACTAGTAAGACTTCAGCTGAAGTGTTATATCTGTACCTGAATGACATTCTTCAAAAAAGATGTAGACCAATTGAAAAAACAGAAGCAGCAAACAAAAAAGTCCCCAAAACCCAATCACACATCAAGAAAATCAGTCTGTAAGGAAGGCCTGAGTATACAGGCTATGACAAAAGCCTTTAAATGCACAGAAGGCTGCTGCAAAGAGAAAAGAAAGAATCTGTTATCCATGTTCCCAGGGAGTCAGGACAAGGGGAAACAAATTTGAACGGCAACAGGAAGATCCACATTAGACATTTGGACTTTTTTTTCCCCAAATATAAAGACTGCGGAGTACTAGCACAAATTTTCTGAAGAGGTCTGACATGATTCAAAATCTTACAAAATTATCAATAGTGAAACACACATAGCTGATCCTTCCCTTGTGAAATGAGATAACCTCCTAAAGATGCTTCCAGCTGTATAATACCATGACTTGACTTATTCATGAATTCTCCTGAAAAAAATACTTCTTCCATCAGAAAGGTTTTCAAAATGCATTTCAAAACCAGAAAGACATCATGGGCAAAAAAATCATCAACACGGAGAGATGCCAGTTTTGTTTAAGGAGGCTCCTCATCTGCAAATCACCGAAGGCTGGGAGAATACATGGGTGCACAAGCCCTGTGCTGCTCTTAACAACTTGGGAGGAATATTTTGGGAGGAATATCTTTATGTGAAGTCCTTATGCAACCTTCACATACATCCAAAGAGACCAGTACAATTCAGATGTCTTTGTCGTAAAACGCACTGGAAAACAGTATGCTTAGAGAACCTTTGATCACAGCATGTCAGTGATCTAATCCCTCGTATGATGCATCTGAATGCCACTAATTATTAGAACAATACAGAATTTTAGGAAAAAGGTGTATTTTCAGAATTCTTGGAGCAGGGCAGCACATATGAAAATGGGGTTGTACACAATTTGCCTGATCACATACTCTTGATGTTACAAACTGTTCACTGCAACTGAACTATAAGTGCACCACTATTGAGAAGTATCTTTGATATATTGGGAGACCACATGAGCAGTCAAAACAACATACAAGCCACACCCACAGCACACCTGCAGATACATTGTCCTCAATGGTTTAAGTGCTCTGTGCATCTATAAAAGCATGTCATACTCTGAAGAACAGCGATAATCACCCTCACTTAGAGAATTCCCAGAAGCTCAGTTTATGGGGCAATGGCACTTCCTCCTCTCAACTGCCTTTTTCTCTGGATTTTTGCACAGAACAGGCACACAGTCGGTACAGAATTTACATTAACTTGGTTCTCCACAAAAAAAGTTCAGTGGTCATCACTGCGTTGCATGTGCTTGCAGATTTTCTGGTACTTCCATGCCCAGATATTGTGCTCAGCAATAGGCAGAGCCCATTACAGAATCATTACAGTGATCTTCCTCTGTGACTATCTGCATTTACACCCTATGACCACCAGTGAAGTACAGGGAAGCTAACTACAAAGACAGCTGATGATGCTGAATTCATGGCAAACTGCTTATTTCTAAGCCTCAAAGGCAAAACAGCTAAATGATAGTAAGAGATGAAAAGCACAGCAGAAAAAAGGAATGGTAATGCACAAGAGGCATCCTTCCTTTCATTTAATACATCATTCTTTAAACCCCAATTCATCCAGCTGCAAGCTGCTGCAAATTCTATTGACATATGTACCATCAACACATTGAAATGGTAAAGTAGACTGCTAGCATATGCTGACAGATATATATAACCTCTCCCAGCCATGTCTTATCACCTATTATTGCAAGCTGGACTACCACAGACAAATGCTTGATAGTGTAAACAAAGCTTAAAAGAACATGTTAAGTACTTACTAGCAGTACAAAACCCAAAATCTGGTGAAGAATTATAAATAAAGTCAGTTCTAATCAGAGTAGCGGGATCAAATGAAGAACACGAGGCCTCTCTACCAAAGATAAACGTCTTTATCATGATTGAAGGAGACATCAGAGAAGTGTTTGGTTAGCGAAACTATGTTCCAAAAAAACCAACCACTGACTGCTAAATTAATTAATGAAGGTTGATGGGGTTTTTTTTTTCAAGGGCTATTAAAAAGGTAAAGGAGGGAACTATACTTTGTCTACAAACAAATTCTGTCTAGCAGACCTAAACATTCTCCTTTTCTCTACTATTTTGAGCCTACTAACCAAATCTCTGGAAATAGGAACATTCTATCTAGTCATGGTGATCTGCATTTAATGTTATTTCTGAATTAAACTGTATGGAAGATGAGTATAATGCAAAAAATTGAAGAATTTGTGTTTCTAAAGGAAATTGAGCTATTGAACTACAGCATACCTCTTACCACAGAATGGTTTAGGTTGGAAGGGACCTTAAAGATCATCTAGTTCCAACGTCCTTGCCATGGGCAAGGACACCTCCCAGTAGACCTGGCTGCTCAAAGCCTGATCTGGCCTGGCCTTGAACACCTCCAGGGATGGGGCCTCCACAACTTCTCTGGGCAACCTGTTCCAGTGCCTCACCACCCTCAGACTGAAAAATTTCTTCCTGAGATCTTATCTAACTCTCCCCTCTTCCAGCTTGAAGCCATTACCCCTCGTCCTATCACTGCATGCCCTTGTCAAAAGTCCCTCTCCAGCTTTCTTATAGGCCCCTTTCAGATACTGGAAGGCTGCTCTAAGGTCTCCCCCGAGCCTTCTCTTCTCCAGGCTGAACAACCTCAACTCTCTCAGCCTGTCTTCGTAGGAGAGGTCCTCCAGCCCTCTTATCTTCATGGCCCTTCTCTGGACCCACTCCAGAGGGTGTTAGATGTTATAAATCAGCATTATGCTGCTACTGGTCTAGCATTATTTCCAAAACAGAAGACTGTCTTTAAAAGAAACTTATGCTTTAGAGTTTCCTGCTTCCTAGGGAGGAGTAACTTGTCACTGAGTCACAGAGCAATTAGGGCTGGGAGGTCAGCTAGTCCAACCTCCTGTTCAAACAGGTTCAATTAGAACAGATTACTCAGGACTTGTTCAGCTGAGTTTTGACTGTCTCCAGGGATGGAGATTCCATAGCGTGTGCAGACAACTCCTTCCAGTGTCTGACCATCCTTGCAAGGAAAACATGATTCCTTATTCCAAATTGTAACTTCCCATATTCCAACTTGTCTGTTGGCTTTTCTCCTATTACTGTGCATCTTCAGGAATAGTCTAGCTTCATCTTCTCATTGGTTGAAACAGCAAAAAGGCCTCCCCTTAGCCTTCCCTTCTTAAGGCTGAATAAACCCAGTTTTTGCACTCTCCCCTTTTTGTCATGACCTCCAGTCCTCTGACCATCTACTTGGCCCTCTGCCAGACTCAGCCTGTATGTACAAGAACACACCCAACAGATTAAGGATCTACTGAGAAGCCCAAAACTAGACAAACAGTGGCCAGAGACCTGTAATCTGTTGGGTACGTTCTTGCATGTGCAAACCAATATGTGGTCAGCTTTCTTTGCTGCAAGGGTACACCGATGATTCATGTTCAACTTGTTCCAACAGCACCAGGCCTTTTCCTGTAAAGCTGGTTTCTAGCCTGTCAGCCCACCTCAGATGGAGGGCTTGGGACTTGGCTTTACTGAAACTTAGGCGGTCCCTGTTGAAGCCATTTCTCCAGCCTGCACAGTCTGATCTGAACAGAGGGCATCACTATACTGACCACTTCCTCTAATTTAGTATCATCCAAGATCTTGCTACAGGTGCACTGTCCCACTGTGGAGGTCATTAGTAAAGACAGGAAACACTCTTGGCCCAGTATTAGTCCCTGAGGGACATTACATTAGTTGTCTGTAAAGCCCCATAAACATCCAAGATATTTATATCTGTGCACAAAATGAAGGTTCCACGTCCATTGAAAAAATGACAATTCAGTTTGAAGTTACAAGCGTATCAAGAATCATCCAAAGTTCTTATTCAGAAGAAAAAAGACTTTAGAAATCACACCTGTACTTTCCCAGCTTACACTCAAAGTCAGAAACTTAAGTTCCATAAAATCTGCATTTTTTCCTCAGGTGTTCTTTTACCATATTGATAGCAAAATTCCAATGTGTGGCTTAATTACCTGTGCTTACACCACAAATGTAGTCAAAAAGTTGATGAACCGGTTTTCCAGTTAGTTCTTCTAGTTTCCGTAGAGTCTGAAGTGCAACTAAACCCCTGAAACACAAAAAAACCCCCCTTCACATACAATGGTAGTTTAATCTTACATAGCTCTAATTAAGCCCACCTTTGCTTAATTATAACTAATTATAACTGAATAACTACAACAGTAATAATCCTGAATATTTCAGGGAATGAAAGAGTAGCAGAACAAAATTAAAATGGAATGATGAATACTAAATATAAATGACATACTCAGGCATACCAAAAATAGTATTCAACAGCTACAGCCATGCTGTTCTGCAGCAGAGGCTCAGGGACGATCATCTTCTGTAAACGTAGACTCAGCATAGATTTTAGCTGCACCCACACCACAAAGCTTGGTCTTAACAGGGCTATATAATGCCCCTTGGGACATAGTATTTTTCTGTGGGTTTTTTTGTCTCAATTCAGTATGTCTGGAGATGCATTACAGACCATCAAACCTGTGCTTCTATAGCATGAATGGAGTATCTGGCATTCAAAGGTGCTAACTGTGCTGGGCTAGAGCTAGAGAACTGCGTATGGCAAAAGCAGCACCAAACCAAGTACCATTTTGCCAACACATTCTGCTGACACCTTCTGCATGCTGCCCCAAATCTGTCCCGGCTTGTGCTGAAAAGCACTGATCAACCCAGTCCAAAACTATAACCAGCTTAACACCACCAATGAAGTGGCACAACACCCAGCAGTCAGTACTCAAGCTCGCTCTCTGGACTTGTTTCATTTAGTGCTATAGATGTAGATACCGCTTTCTAAAGTTGCAGTGTCTTACAATGTCACTCCCCTAAAAGTCCAACAGAAAAATTAACACACTTTATTTATACACATGGCATCTTTCTACTTTGTAAAATCTTCATGGCTTACAATGAACTTTCGGAAACACACATGTTGAAGTTGTGACATACACTTACTCCTTACTGAAGACAACTGATTTTGATGCAAGTAAAGAAATACAAGGGGGAAACAAAAAGTTCATGAAACTATATTTCTGCAATGACTTCACACTTTACCAAAAAAGATTTGTGAATCAGTAAATATTTGCCAACAAGATTTCTTCAAATATGCCTGAAAACACAGCTTTTAGCAAACATCAGACTTCAAATTTAATGAACATGCTTCTGCTACTACTCTTTAGAAACCGTGGTAGGTGCATAAATTCATGCAGAACTAGGGCACACGTAACTAAGGACATGTGGTGCATAAATTAAAAAAAAGTGTTCGCTGTAGAAGAAATATAAAACAACAGCATGGCTAGAATAGCTTTCACCACTAGCCTATTCATTCTTCCATTAAGACACCACTAGCCTATTCATTCTTCCATAAGACACCCTCCACGCAGGTACAAGAACATTTTTTGTATTACTAAGTCAACACAAACATATGAGTATAAACTACTTCTGGCATTTCACACCAAATTTGTTTTTCTGAGATTAGACTTGTGAGCAGACTAACTCAAATAACCACTTCATTTACTTCCAAAAGGAGAAACAGCCAATCCAAGCACTTAAGTGTATAGCCAAATTTAAACGGGTAAGTAATTTCAGTGACACCAGGACTACTAATGCATGGAACTTCAAGCACAAATGCATACAAAAATCATACCCATCACCTGGATAGTCAAATGTAACAGAACTGTAAATCATAAATTGCACCTTTGGGCAGAAGCTTATCAAAGAGAAACTGAAATTTTATTTCCAGTTACAGTATGAAAAAGGCTACAAGTGTATCAAAAAAACAAAACCAAACCAACCCAGAGGTTTTACCTTGTTCCTCCTCCATCAATAGTGAGGACTCGAATTCCCCAGCCTTTCACAGGGTCTGTATATCCAATTATAGCTAAAGTCTCTCTAACAGCAGCCTGAAGACTTTCGTCATTTGCCTGTCTCAGTCGCAGTAGGCATGGGATTAATTTTTCCTATTGATAAATACAAAGATATTTCATTCTAACTATATGTTTATACCAAAAGAATCCATGCTTAAATTTACTAGTTTGGCATCTAAGTGTAAAAGTAATACATTAGTTAAACTCAGAAGAAAACTTCTTTAAATCAGTATTAACCCATCTCTTTCTAACAAGGGAAAGAAAGGACTCCAATATTATGTTGTACACTCCTCATTGCTAAAGTAAATACCTATCAGAATTAAACAATCAAGATGAATTGTAAATCTTTCAGTTAGCTAGAAAAGCTACATTTACCAGCAGTTTAGTTTTATTGGCTTTAATGTCAGATTGGCCAACTCAAGTATGGAGCACATCAGATACAGCTAAAAGCCCAGATTTTGCTGAATAAGTATCAGACTGCTTCAAAACAGGAAATGCCTTCTAAGTGCACTAACATTAAAACAAAACAAAAATTAAAATTCTTCCTCACACTGAGTAATTTTTAAATGTAAATTATTATAACAAAGATATAGAGTATTATAATCAAAATGGGAGTAGTGAATGTACCCTTTCATAACAAAGTAATGCGCATCTATTCATGTGGATGCCTGACCTGTACCCTGCCCAGATGATTCATCTGGCTTCCACTCCATTCCCAAAGATCTCCTTTCCAGCAATTCTACAATCTATGTCGCACATCTGCCACAACTTGTGGAAAAAGGCATGGGACTGACAAATGCTGTGATTTGGCTAGTACTGCTCAAATAGTCTATCACCCACCTCCTGCCCTCTCACTGCAGCAAAGAGAATGAGTAGGACTAGATTACATGAACTTATTTGATGGTTATACTCCACCTCTTGTCATCTCTCTTCAAAGGAAGCATGCAAACAAGCATAAAAACTGTTGTGCATACGCAGATCAACTGTACCGTACATTCCCGTCTGGTCAACTGCGACAGAGGACACAGTGTACGACCTCGGTCTACCACTAGAATAAGCTATACTATCTATCCACATGACAATGCTGCATGCTTCTAAATTAAACATTGCAATCTTCAGAGTCTTTAGCTAAACTACTGATAGTTTGCATATGAGTCTGCTTGAACGAGCTAAAAAATAGCTATAGACATTCACACTGTAATCTTTACAATCAGAAAATATGACCAGCCCACAAAAGCACAGAAGAAAGTTTTATGTTATTCTACATCAATTGTCTGTCAGGTATTTATTTTTGTCTAAGCATAAAGACTATTCGCACCTTAACTGCAACTCCTCTGCTCTCCGGAAATTCTAGGAGATGATAGGTCAGTTCTTCAACCCTGCTGATACAAACTCTTCGATTAGAGGATCTTCGTAGAGCTTGAACTAAAGCTCGGGTCCTGTTATCAATACTCACTCTTGCAATAATCTAAAAAAAGATAAAGTTATACAGGTAATATAAAACTACTCTAAGAAATGTGTACAGTTTATCAAGATTAATTCCAAACTGTTATTTTACGATTTCTCAGAAGTAACAGACAACACGCTGTACTACAGATCTGCCACAGGCTCCACGTAAGCATTGCTTAAACATCAACAGGCAACCTTTTGATTCTCTGTTTACTAGAAAAATAAATAAAGAAGGTTCACAGCAACGAGACACCAAACGTGTCAGCATGTACTCAGACCTATTTTCAGGGCAACTGTGAAATCATAGTGTTTGGACCATGAAGTGTAAGACTGCTATAACTACAACAACAAAACAACAACTAGATCTATGTATATTGATGTAGTCTCTCTCTAAATATATATAAACTAAATATATGTGTATATACTACACACACATACTATACACTTTATAAACATATACATACATATAAAAAGTATATACGCGTTTTTATATATGTATTCATTTATATATTTAAGTACATATATGTATATGTAAGTTTACATATAACTTACATATGTGTATATAGTTTTTAGATACGTGTATATACAAACACTTATTTACATAAGCACATATGTACTTATATGTACATATACATAAATTTATGTGTACATATAGATGTACTTATTGTATGTAAGTACATGCATCGGTATGTACTCATTTATGTAAGTATATATGTGCATATACTTATTGCAGTCTTTCAGTACTTAAAGGGTTTTGAGAAAGACGGGGACAGACTTTTTAGCAGGGCCTGCTGCAACAGGACAAGGGGTAATGGTTTTAAACTAAAAGCGGGACGATTTAGAATAGATAGAAGGAAGAAGTTTTTTACAACGAGGGCAGTAAAACACTGGCACAGGTTGCCCAGAGAGGCGGGGGATGCCCCATCCCTGGAAACATTTAAGGTCAAGTTGGACGGGGCTCTGAGCAACCTGATCTAGTTGAAGATGTCCCTGCTCATTGCAGGGGGGGTGGACTAGATGACTTTTAAAGGCCCCTTCCAACCCAAACTACTCTATGATATGTAAGTTTACATATAGGTATATACACGTGTATAATGTATATATACATTTGTATAAAATATACACAGAAATAATATATAAAGACATACTTGCCTTTTCTCTCTGAAGAGACAGATGCCTTTCCCTCTCTTCTTCAGTCTTCGCCTCTTCTGCTTTGTCCTCCTCCTCCTTCTCAGACACTTCTTGTTCTGGTTGTTTACTCTTTTCTTGTGAAACAGCTTTTGTATCAGACCTTAACTTGGGAACCAACCCTCCAATGTAACTGTCTACAAAAGCTTGTACACTGTTAGTGGGGTATGAAAGAAAGTTTGCAATACTTTTTTTAGTGGAAACTGGAAGAGCAGTATTTGTCTTTATAGCACCCAGAGTCTCCGCTTCAGGAGCTAAAGTAGCCGCTGAATCCACTGTCTTTTCTTCACTCATTGCAGTATTTTCTGATGAATCAAGCTTATTCCTCTCTTCACTTTTACAGTCCTGTAATAAAGCATTCCCTTTTTTCTCTTGATCCATAACAGAATTATTGTTAAAGTACCAGTTGATATGATCAGCTACAAAGTTGTAAGTCTCTCCAAAATTTGTAGAAAAGTAGCTTATATGAAAAAGGTGTGTTTTAGTAGACACTGAATCTTCTGGAGTATCTTGATGAGTGCCACTTGAGCTTACTAACATCGACTCTGAGTCTCCGTTTGCACAAGTGGATTTCTTTGCAGCTGGGCCTCTGTTGCAATCCTCTTGAGTTCTGGCATCCGTGACTTGTTTATCATTTTCTAGATTTGCATTGATGTTATTTCCATCTGCATTACTTTTATTTGCTTTTCCCAGAGTACCTGAGTGTGACTTTAATCGAGCTATCCGTGAAACCAGTTCACTGTGAGTGCCAGACACTGCCTTTGAAACAGAATCTATAGTACTCTTAATTCGTGACATGCGATTGTTCACTTTTGTAAGTCCTTTGGAAGAAGAAGTTAAAAGTTTAGAAACTCTGTAGTATAAGTAGTCATGGCTGTAAATGTATTTGTTATACCAAAATGTTCTGCTTCTGGCCCATTTACACCGAGGCTCGCCTGTATGAAAAACTCTTGGGTGAATGGCATGATTTATCCTCCAGCAGACTTTAGGTCTATACAAATACAGGTATTGGTTTGTTTGCTTCCACCAAAGGCTTTTTGGGCTAATCACAAACAACAAATATGTGTCTAAAGATAAATGAACTGTCATTACTTATAAATAATTACACCTTTTCTATGTTGCTTGTCTACTTCATTCCAGAAAATATATTTCAATAAATAAGTCTCATATCACGGTGTTGTCTGAAAAAGAAAAAAAACACCAATGGAAACCCAAACCCAGTAACAAGTTAAACTAAAATCACAAAATTGCTTAAAGCTTACTTACTCTTTCAGTAATGACAGACAAACATTCAAATCAGATAATCTCATGGGACTGTCTACTGCTCAGGATATTTGGTAGTATCATCCCAACATTTTAATTTCAACACGTTCTTCCTTAAAGGCCAGTTTAAGTCCACCTTGAGCAATGCCTAATGCTTGCCGAAAGCATTTAGCAACCTACATAAAACTGCTTGCTGGTCTTTCCAATACAGAGAAACATGGACCTCTTTAGCAAAATTATCTTGTGCAGAGACCAAATTTCAAATGAAACTGTCATTACATTACCACCCCTTTGCAGAATACCTCCCAGGGGAGGAAGGACACGAATTCTTTGAGCAAATCTTCAGTATAAAGCCACGTAACGTTCCTGTCCTAAGAACTGAGGGCAGTATATAATCCTCACTCTACAAGGAAAGATGCTTCTAGGGTGGATCAGAGTTCTACACTGTATACAAGAGTTGCACTGAAACCGCAGGAGCAAATCCATTACTTGCCTAAATGGCAAGCCCAGACTTCCCCAGCTCCTGTGACCAGTGCCGCAGGAGGTCAGGCAGGCCGACACCTGCCCAGGCCGACGCTAAAGCATCAGCAGAGGCGACAGGGCCGCAGGCAGCAGCGTCCTTACTTACAGTTTCCTCAGCGGCTGCCCGAACCTACGCCGTGCCCGCCCCACGCCTGCCAGCCCTCCTGCGGGGTCACCGACGCCGCCGCCGTGCAGCCGGGCTGCAGGCCGCGGCGGCGGCCGGGGTGATATATAAGGGACACGGGCGCCTCCCGCCCACGGGAGGGGGAGCGGGCTCGCTCTCTGCCTTGCGCCATTTCGCGGAAACGATTTCAAGAGCGTCCTCGTAAACAACCGGCGAGTCCCGGCCCGTCCTCTGTCGCCCCCCCCGTCCCCGGCCCTGCTCGGCGGCGGCCCCACGTCACGCGTCCACACCCACCCTTGCGTCAGGCACGCGAGTCCCGCGTGCCTGGCACGCGCTGGCCGCCGCCGCCCCCCGCCCGCTCCTACGCCCCGCGGCCCAGCCCGGCGGCGGCGGCGGGTACCTGCTGGGCAACGGCTCCCGCCTCCCCCCGCTCCCCTAGGCCGCCGCCCCTCACGAGCAGGGCTGCCGCAGCCCGCGCGGTGCCAGCCCGGCGGAACGGGCAGGAGGGCGGCGGTGGCGGCGGCGACAACACCACCACCGACAGCGGCGGGGAACAGCCAGCCGGGCGGCGCTACTGCGCCTGCGCCGCGCCCCGCACGCCGGAAACAGCTGAGACACGCGCCGCCCCGCCGGCCGCCGCGGGCAGGACGGGACGGGGGTGGGGG
>VFFE01007609.1:536655-628574 GCA_008921705.1 Burhinus oedicnemus
GTGTGACGCAAGGCGCCCCGCGCGCCCGTGGGGCGCGGCAAGGTCACGGCCGCGACGGCGGCGGAGGCGGCTGCTGCGCCTGCGCGCCGGCGGCGGGCGGTGACGTGCGGAGCGGCACGCGAGGGGGCGGGGCCGGGCCCGCCTCGCCTCAGAGCGGCTCAGGGCGGGGCGGGGGCGCGGCGGCTGCCCCGTGTGCGGTCGGTGAGGGCGGAGCGGGGCCTGCCCGGCCCTGCCGGCGGCGCCGGCTCCTTGGTGTCGTCCACCACATCCCGGAGGCGCTGGGAGTGAGGGGACCGTGAAGAGGAGGAGGGCACCTACCCGGCCTAGCTTCTCTCCGGCCTCTCGGTGAAGGTGCCGCCGGCATATCTCCCCGCGCATTTTTGAAGGAAAAATTTCTTCAGGGAAAGGGTTGTCAAGCATTAGAACAGGCTGCCCAGGGGAGTGGTGGAATCGCCATCCCTGGAGGTATTTAAAAGACGGGTAGACGTGGTGCCGAGGGACATGGTTTAGTGGTGGACTTGGCAGTGCGAGGTTAGGGGTTGGACTTGGTGATCTTAAAGGTCTCTGCCAGCCAAAACGATTCTATGATTCTATTTCCCGCTTAATACTTGGAGAAAGATCATAAGTGCTGTGTTTTTCCCAGGTTGGACAGGTTTGGAGGGCACCTTGGTATTACTCAGACAGACTTAAGAGCAGCAGCAGGCAAGTGAACTTCCTGCCTATGTGGCCTCTGTGAAAGACAATTTTCATAAAACTGCCTAAGCTTAGGGCAATTGCGAAGGATGGTGAACACGCCATGTGCTTCAGCAGACTGATGAACGTTATGAGGATAACATTTCATTTGTGGTTTCAGATTCCAGTTGTCTGCTTCTGTTCTTTCTTACAAATTAAAAAGTAGAATTCATTTTCTTACCTACTATTTTCTTCATAGAATCACAGAATGGTTTAGGTTGGAAGGGACCTTAAAGATCATCTAGTTCCAACCCCCTGCCATGGGCAAGGACACCTCCCAATACACCAGGTTGCTCAAAGCCCCATCCAGCCTGGCCTTGAACACCTCCAGGGATGGGGCCTCCACAACTTCTCTGGGCAACCTGTTCCAGTGCCTCACCACCCTCAGAGTGAAAAATTTCTTCCTGAGATCTTATCTAACTCTCCTCTCTTCCAGTTTGAAGCCATTACCCCTCATCCTATCACTACATGCCCTTGTCAAAAGTCCCTCTCCAGCTTTCTTGTAGGCCCCTTTCAGATACTGGAAGGCTGCTCTAAGGTCTCCCCGGAGCCTTCTCTTCCCCAGGCTGAACAACCCCAACTCTCTCAGCCTGTCCTCATAGCAGAGATGCTCTAACCATCTGATCATCTTCATAGCCCTCCTCTGGACTCCCTCCAACAGATCCCTGTCCTTTATTGAGGGCTAGATGCAGTATTCCAGGTGGGGTCTCACAACAGTGGAGTAGAGGGGCAGAATCACCTCCCTTGACCTGCTCGCCATGCTTCTTTTGATGCAGCCCAGGATGCAGTTGGCCTGGGCTGTGAGCGCACGTTGCCGGCTCATGTTGAGCTTCTCATCCACCAACACCCCCAAGTTCCTCTTCTCAGGGCTGCTCTCAATCTGTTTTCCACCCAGCGTGTATTTGTGCATGGCATTGCCCTGAGCCACATGCAGGAACTTGCACTTGGCCTTGTTGAACTTTGTGAGGTTGTCACAGGCCCACCCCTCAAGGCTGTCCAGGTCCTTCTGGATGGTGTCCCTTCCCTCCAGCGTGTTGACTGCTCCACACAGCTTGGTGTTGTCAGCAAACTTGCTGAGGGTGCACTCAATCCCAACATCCGTGTTGCCACCAAAGATGTTAAATAGTACCAGTCCCAGTACCGACCCCTGAGGAACACCACTTCCCCAATGCAAAATTTATATCCATTGCATGTTGTAATTATTGTCACGTATTTTTTATAAATTAAACAGATTGAACTTTCTGCATCTCCTGATGCAAGACATTCTCCAGCTCTTGAATATTTTATGAATATTAACTGAATAATTTGTAGTTCCTTTTTGGCCTTCTGTCAATGTGGTGGGTTGACCCTGGCTGATTGCCAGGTGCCCACCAAGCCATTATGTCACTCCCTCTCTGTCAACAGGACAGAGGGAGAAAATATGATTGAAACCTCGTGGGTTGAGATAAGGACAGGGCAGTCACTTACCAATTACCATCATGGGCAAAACCCAGACTCGGTTTGGAAAAATTAATTTAATTTATTACCAGTCAAATCAGAGTAGAGTAATGAGAAATAACTAAATCTTAAAACACCTTCCCCCCACCCCTCCCCTCTTCCTGGGCTCAACTTCACTCCCGGTTTTCTCTGCCTCCTCCCCCTGAGTGGCACAGGGGGATGGGGAATGGGGGTTGCAGTCAGTTCATCACGCATTGTCTCTGCACCTCCTTCCTCCTCACACTCTTCCCCTGCTCCGGCGTGGGGTCCCCTCCCACAGCAGACAGTCCTCCATGAACTTCTCCAATGTGAGTCCTTTCTACGGGCTGCAGTTCTTCACAAACTGCTCCAGAGTGGGTCCTTTCCACTGGGTGCAATCCTTCAGGAACCTGCTCCAGCGTGGGTCCCCTGCAGAGTCACAGGTCCTGCCAGCAAACCTGCTCTAGCATGGGCTCCTCTCCCCGTGGGTCCACAGGTCCTGCCAGGAGCTTGCTCCATCGGAGGCTCTCCACAGGGTCACAGCCTCCTTTGAGCATCCTCCTGCTCCGGCGTGGGGTCCTCCACAGGCTGCAGCTGGATATCTGCTCCACCGTTAACCTCCATGGTCTGCAGGGGGACATCCTGCCTCACCACCGTCTTCACCACGGGCTGCAGGGGAATCTCTGCTCTGGCATCTGGAGCACCTCCTCCCTCTCCTTCTTCACTGACCTTGGTGTCTGCAGAGTTGTTTCTCTCACATATTCTCATTCCTCTCTCCCAGCTGCTGTTGCGCAGCAGTTTTTACTCTTTCTTAGACAGGTTGTCACAGGGGCACTACCAACGTTACTGATGGGTTCAGCTTTGGCCAGTGACAGGACCATCTTGGAGCTGGCTGGCATTTGCTCTGTCTGATATGGGGGCAGCTTCTGGTGTCTTCTCACAGAAGCCACCCCTGCAGCCCCCCTGCTACTAAAACCTTGTCATGTAAACCCAATACGATCAATTTTCCCACTCTTTAAAGAGTATCAAGGCAAGACTTAAAGGCAGTATTCCAGTATCACTTCCTCAGCGAAGTACTCAGAGGCCACAAATAGCTCACGGGCTGTGTATTACCTAGGATCCTTTTGGCACAGGACAGTGGTGGTTCACACCCAGGTGCTCATCTGTTCCCTCCTAAATGCTTTCAGAGTTGCTGCTTTCTGGATTACAGTGGCCTGTTCTGCAGGCATGGTCTGCCTGCCTTGTCTGCGGATGACTACGCATCTGGCTCTGTTATCTAGCAGTAGTTTACTTCAGGCAAATGTTTTTAAGACTTGTATGCTAGTCTTTAATTTATTGTGGTTTTTCATTATATATGGCTAAGTTAATTTTTGAACTCAATAGCTGAAACAGTAGTGGTGCCTGCCCCAAGCTCCCGATGCAGATAAGCAGGGAGGTTTTGCTGCCTGTTGTTTTATGGGTTTCTTTAGGTAAAGACCACTCACTGTTATGAGAGCAGCACAGCACTGATACGTTTCAGACTGTGGTAGCAGTGTTAGCTTAAGCTGTTTCCCCAGCTGTGTCTGCCCTTGTGCAAGCCCCAGGGCTCTTGTTGGCTTGCCAACGTGGTGAACTGAATTGGGTCTCATCAGATGACTTAAGAAGCAGCGGCCCATCTGAAGCTACAGTCTGAGCTGGCTTTAAGCAGGCTAACTTGCATTCTTACGACAGCAAAGGATTAGGCAAAACAAGACCTACAACTTCAGTAAGAAGGAAGTCTGGCCACGTTAAGCGTCATGCTGCCAGGGCACATCCTGCCTCTCTTTGACTGGCAAATAAGCTGTTGGAGGTAGGTGGCAACTGATCCCTCTTAGCTGCACATAGCTCGTTCCTAAACAGTCAAACTTTCTCCCATAATCTCATTGTAAAATTGTCTTCTGTGCCCGCTCAGGCGTTTGTGTCACCACTGGGATATGTACAATGGTATGTCGATTCATACCATTGCTAAGGAAAAGATTCAAGAATTTCACATTTCAGATCTAATCACAAACCCACATGTTCTTGCCACATTGCTCTCCCCGAGGATGAATAGACCTGTATGATCTGACATGTTCAGAGGTCCATGATTCATCAGCTTCTCAAAACAACCACGCAACTCTCCGAAAGAGAGACGAGAAAAGATAAATTTATGTATTCCCAGGCACAAATTCTGTATCCGCACCTTCTCAGACATTTTGCCAATTTAGCCTTCTCTTTACTGTGGTCATGACATTAAGAAGAAATTATTTCAAATTTATTTATTTAAAAGGTAGACGCTTCAACTAAGCTAATTTTGTAAGCTCTCTTAGTATTCAAAGGTGAGATGATTCATCCCATTTGAATAAACACCTACTTTTTAAATAAGAGAGATGGATCCACCTGTGGTATCCAGAAGGTGGTTAACCCCAGTTAGAGTAATTTTCACGTAGTATGGAAATGGTCCCATTTATCACATTTTGAAATATATTTTAATTTTGATAGGATGTACATTAACTGTGTTAAAAATACTTTCATTTCAATACTTCCCATGGGAAGTCTCAAGCAAGAATTTGTTGTGATCATTGATGGTTTTTTTGCTGATCTCTATTAGGTTGCATACCGAGCACTCAAGGTCTGTCAGAGTGGTAGTTTCCAATTTAGAACAACACTGAAAGTAGTTTGATTTTAATGAGTGCTATCCCTGTATCTTAATTTAAAAGATCAAAGGCTTTAAAAACATTTTCTCAATGTATATGTTCATACGTGTTTTTGTAGGTAAGATGCAAACTTTTGTAAATCAAATTACAGATCAAAAATTGTGGCAAATCTTCCTGCTTTAATGAAAATGAGTTCTTTGCTGTATGTGCTTTTTGTCATGTTATAGCCAAAGTATTGTAATGTCCATACTATGAGTGAGTTAACTGTGTTCATTTATGTATATGCTATACTTTTAAATGCCAGTAATTATTTCTAACATTCACATTTGTACGTTTGTCTTGGACTGCTACTTGGAGAAAAAGTCATAATGCATTATGAGGCAGTTTGATAAAAATTGGATATTTGCCAGAAATAACTGTTCCAAAATTTGTCTTTCTCAGTTCTGTTTCTTGATCTGTGAAATATGAAAGTTTCCTATTTTCTTACACTCTCCTTCACTATAAAAAGTGGCGCAAATATACTGAAATTAATTAATCCTGGAACTCCTTACAAAATTAATCCTTACTCTTTATTGCTATTCCAGTTGCAGAGTTCAGTGACTTCAGCTGAAATGAACTAAATGTGAATAGAACAACTTCCAGGGGTGAGATACTAATTCTGAGAAAATAGTTTTGCATATACTTTCACTGTACATTTGCTACAAAGGTATTATGAATAGCATATGAGTATATACAGGCAGTGTTTTTATTTTTACTTGCAATATGGATTATGGATGGTATCCTGGAAACACAGCACTGTCACCTAAGAGACTCAAACAAATTAGAAAAACCCAAATATTTCAAAGCACTATGACAAATTAACATACATTGGTAGCGTAGTATTCTGCTAATAATGGTATCGGAGATAATTGCTTAAATCTAACATCGTCAATTAAGCCCTAGGGGAAATGCTGTTTTCTGTTTTCCTCAACACGGTATGACATAGGCAGAAGCTGTGTAGTGCTCCCAAGTATTTTAAGCTTTGTAAATGTGGAACACAGGTATTCTGCCTCTTAACACTAGATGGCAGACAAAAATGGGAAAACATTTCCATGTTTTTGGATCTAGAATATTGAAAAATTAATTTGCAACTTGAATGAACATTCACTGAAAGTTCTCAAAATAATAAGAATGAAGACCATTGGACACAGACACAAAATATCATGCTTATGATAGCATGGCTACTTTCTGCAGCCTTTCATTTGTCTGTGGGTTTTGGCACAAATACTGCAAATAATCAAGTGGAACATTTCTACATTATTTTCTTATTGCTTTTTTATCTCTGTTACTTCCCTTCAATATTTTACTCTTGTCAAAGAAGAACTTAAACAACTCAAAGAGAAGAGAAACTTTCAGAGAAAAGTGGCCTTGCAGGCGAGATACTGCAACTGCTTCGTATCTGCCTTATATCAGTTACCTAAAGTAACAGGGCTGCTTTGGTCCTTATTGTCACTGAAACTTAGAAAATAATATGGAAGTAACACATTTGCTAAGGAGGCAACTGATTTTCATAGAATATTATACATTGTTGTACTAAATGTTATGTGATCGGCTCGCCTAGCGGCCGGTGAATATTTTGGGTTGTTACCCCATTCCTCTCCCAGATACATCTTCTAAAACAAGTGTAGCAGGAGGGTCAGAATTCCCCTTCAATTCTTTTCTGCATAGTCACCTAGTTTCAACAAGAGGAGAAAGCATTTTCCATTCTGCCTTGCCAATAAATGGCAAACAGCAAATTATCTTAGGGAATCAGGAATGTGTATTTAAACCTTCTCAGGCTGAAAATAGCACTGAACCTATTTTCTTTCATCACCTGGGCAAATATTCTATTCAGAATAGTGTTATACTAGGATATTGTCGATGACCTTCTCTCTGTTCCTCTTCCCACCTCTTCCTGTTTTTCCTCCTCTTCCTGCCCAGGGATCTCCATTTTCTTACCCCTTTTGAAAGAATTGGGCAAATCCCAGCCTGTTCCGTGAAGGAATGGTTGTGAGGTGCCTTTAGAGTTACAGGCTCTGCATTTTGAATGGGTAAAGTTACCTGTCTCTCATTCGGAGTTAAGACTCTAGATTAGAAACTGGATCTGGGATTTAGCTACAGCCCCCTCTGCTCATTTTCCTGCTTTGCTAAGTCCAAGGGGTTTCCTGCTTCCTACACAATGTAAGGGTGCCTGGATCCCTAAATCAGGGTTCTGTATTCTGCTCGGGGAATTGGTACCTGAAGTCCTTTACACAGCTAGTCTTGATTTCCTGGGCCTCCACAGCTGCTAGTCAATGGTCTCTGGCCTTGGTCAGCGCTTTTGTGCATTCTAGCTGCTAAAACCAAGAGTGTACTAATCAAGTTATTATATAGTAATTATGAATAATGCAGTTGATTACTTAGAATTTGAAATTAGCATTCATGCTAGAGGTCGTATTACAATTCCTTTTCAGCACCCTGTGATACTTTAAGAGTCATTCTGTTCAGCACTCAAGAACTGATAGATATTAATTTTGTTACTGCAGCATCTGGTTGAGAGTATGATTGTGAAAGTGCCAAAGTTCTTGGCATGAATGGAAGGAGATCAAAACACACAGTCTCTTTAAGTCCACTGGAATTAATTCACTGTCCTCATTGTTTGCAATTGCTTATTCAGTATCATCAGAGAAACTGACTCATTGCTATTTATTTTTAATTAAAACATTGAAATACGTCTGACCTCTACACCAGACCTTGAGGTATTATACTAGGTTCCATCTTAGCGTTTTTTGCTTTATTAAAAAACTCTGTTTATAACTTGTCATCTGTGGAAAAAGTATTTTGTCATTCTTCTTCAAAAACAGTCCATCATAGTTTCTTCTCCCGAAGTTACACATTATTTCTTCATTTTTGTTTGCTCTGACAAGCCTCAGTGAAGCTCCTTATCCATCAGTTGTTTTCCATGGCCCTGGTAGCAGGTTAGCTGGCAGGCCATTTAGTGTCCTAACAGAGAATCCAGACTATCTGGAATGCTGCAAATGAAAAAGATACTTTTTGGCAGAAGCCTATGTACCTGATTTATAATGATTTATTTCTATCTCAAAGTAGCCTGATGAAAATTGTAGAAGTACCAGTAAAAGCTCAGTATTGTCCAGGTAAATGCTATTTATTAAAGTTGCACAAAATTTTACAGCAGCAATGGGAAAAAGGCATTATTTAGAGGATGATTTACAAGCTGTGGAAGATGATTCTACCACCATAATTCAAGTACATGAATTAAGCAAACCACTTCCAGGCTTTGGGCTGAGTGGGACTCTCAGTCGCTGCTGTCAGTAACGTCTCTGAAATCAGAAACATGCTCAAAGAATGAGGTCAGTGCTGGTGAATAATAAAGCTTTTACTGAAACAGGTTAAAAAGTTATTCTTTCAGACATAATCTCCTTAGGGATTAAAAAAAGGCACGTAGTAATGTACGTAGTTAGTGGTACTGTTTTATGATGAGTACCTATGACATGCCTAGTTACGAGTCACAGGGGGCCCATACCCATTGTTTTTTCTCTGGCTTTAATGCCTGTGGCTAATTCCTACTGAAGGATGCACTTAATTTAGGAGGGTCTTGTTCCAAAATATTGCCTAACAGTAATTATAGTAGCTTGATGTGTTGCAGTCCTACATTTTAAGGGTATAAAGCTGGATTTGTTGTTATGTAGCTTTTAATCTTAGTAAAGTAACTTTCCCTTCCTTTAAATACACAGTTAACCTACTCATCTGGGAAGTGAACATAGTTTCACAGAAAGTGAAAGGCATCCAGGTCATGTGTGACTGTGTGTGTGTGTAGGGGAGCAGCTTGTGCACACACATACGCGCACACACACTCAACACAGGCACATGCACAACTAACAGGTAGATCCACTTTGAAGGGTTTAAATTCCACTTTTGGTATATAAACATAGTTAGCAGGACAGAATGTTGTCTCATCTTCATTATGTTAATTTGAAAAGTTAAGGGTAGCTTGTAGTGCGTATGGACTGGAAGTTGATGAGATTTTGGGTTGTCCTGACATTTTCTAATAGTCTTCTGGCTTTCCTAAAAGTTCTCCTTCCTGCCCAAAAGGGGTTTCGTCCAAATCAAAGCTTAACTCTTTCTGAGGAATGGAGTTATTGACACTATTCAACATTTTGTGTCTTCTCGTGTTGTGACAACAGCCTACATTGCATGACTGTATATATGCTGTCTGCGATACAGTCTGCAATACATTTTCCCTGTCTTTTGTTGGCACATTGGCTTTAGCTGTTGCATTTCAGGCTGCTTTAGTTCCACACACCCTCTCTAGTAACTTTCTAACTCTCTAGTGTTGGAGTGAATCATTAAGTCTGGTCCAAAGAACCTTGTATGTTAGTATAACTATTGAATTAGTGGTGGGATTTTTTTTTTTAAAGAAACCAGAACTGTAGGAGGTTGTACCGGTACAACAGCAAAAAGGTGTGCGTAATTTTAGTCCAGTAAAGATGACTTACAGGGAAGTAGTTTATCCACTGCATTCTGGAAATAAGCAATATTTTAATACTGAAAAATATGAATCTACCTTGCTGTAAATGCATCTGTGCTACAGGCTAAATCCTTGAACAGTACTCATATGTAACTTCCAGTAATCTCCTGTATGAAAGAGTCCATTTGCTACCTATTATGCGACTTCCAAAAGGAGTTCCTGTTACATTTCATGCCAATGGTATGTATTTACATTACTTAATACATATCCTCAAACATATTCTCTATCAGTATGGCAATTTCAATGCAATACTATCTAACTCTTTTTATCTACCCTAGAATATATTACTAAATAAATGTTTTATATAAAACTATATTAAGAAGTAAATTTTTCTACCATCTTCTTGATAACTGAACCTTTTACTGCACACTCCAGTCCTTTCCACCCTCTAAAGTCTATAGTAGCTGGCTTTTATATTTAACGTTTGAAAAGAAATGGAAGCTCATCAGCACTAAGGAAATAATTTTTGGTTTCTCTAAAATCCTCTAGAGATGTAGCCAACCATGTGAAAATTTGCTTTTCTTAATTAATTGGTTTTCATGACTTCACAAGTGCAGTAGCAATAATTTACTAGCTCTTCAGATCTACCGAATTTGACAGAGAGAAGAGACAGACCTGGGTTTCTTAAATCAAAAGCAGACAGCAGTATTTTCCACTTGATCTTTTCTTAAATAGGAACTTTTTAGAACTTGTTTATGCATTCCAAAGTAAAAGAGTGCAAACCTATTATCTTCACAAGTTGTATTTAATAAGTAATATCTGTCATGAGATGAAACAGTTTCTGATTTTTAGAAGTTGGTGGGGGGCTTTTAACACTAAAATGCACATGTTTCTGCTTCAGCATATATTCCTTGCCTGGCTTGGCAAAAAGCATCTGCAACGCACTGCAATTTATGCCATTTTTTCGAAGACAAAGATTGTTTAGTCTGGCAAAGATTTGGTTAAGAAGTAATCTAATACCAGCCTATAAGTACTTTAAGGACAGCTACGAAGTTGATGGAACCAAATTCTTGTCAGTGGTGGCAGGTGATCTAATAGAGGGCAATGGCCACTGTGGGAGGTTCTGAAGGCTCATTAGGAAGTAATTCTTCAGCAAGAGCACTGGAACAGGCTGCCCAGAGAGGTGGAATTTCCACACCTGAAGGATTTCAAGACCCGGCTGGACAAAGCTGTGTCTGACCTGATGGTGGTAGTCCCACTTCAACAGGCAGTTAAGCTCTGGAGGAAGACCTCAAGATGTCCCCTCCAACCAATATTTCTATGATTCAGTGATTCTATGATTAAGGTGCTCAGGCTAATATAGTCAGTATTTTTGCCACGGGCGAAACTGTGGCTGAGATTTGCCTAAATCCTAGCTTTGAAAGTATCTCCTTGAACAGCAAAGTGACTTGAAATGATAACGCAGCTACAGGTACAGAAAAAGTGTTTACCTGATTTACATCTTGTATAGCCTCAGTAAATCCAAATGGATTACTTGACAGTACCACGGATTTAGAGTATCAAATGCCAGAGGACAGGTGAAGGAATTATTAATTGGATAATCCTGGCATTTTGCCAGTTGCAACAATCACAACAAACTAGGCAATACCTCATCTTCCAAGATAATATTTAAAAAATAATACACTGAGGAAACTACATGGAAAGATTTTAGAAAGTGAAATCGTTCCACACTGCTAACACAACGATCGGGTAAAGCCTATGCTAAATGAGACTTGGGCCATCCCAGTATGCCCTAGGGCAAGTCAAACTGTACTCTGTACCTGCATTTAGTCACTGAACTGAAGCCTTGATTCCCTTTGGATGTGATGGGAGTTGACACACACAGCTCACACGTAATCCATAGGCTGAGGGAAGTGGTTATTCCCCTCTACTCAGCAGTCATTATACCATGTCTGTAATACTGCCTCTGGCTGTGGAGCCCCTGCACAGGAAAGGTGTGATGAGCTTGAGTGAGCTCAGCATAGGGCTGTGAAGATGATCAGAGGGGTGGAAGATGTAACCGGTTGGGGGAGGCTGAGTGAGCAGGGCTTGTGCTTTGCACCAGAGGGGTGCAACAATAAAGGGTGTGGTAAAATAGCTGTTTTCGTATAATAGGATAAAACCAGGAATACAGACAGCAAGGAAATCTTAGGTCCCTTCCGATGCTGGGAACCCCACTTTTGTGCAGCATTGGACAGATACCAGATAGATCTTCCCCTGGCACGCTGCACAGATGCTGTCTGTGGAGGGGTTCCTCCTCCCTCCCACGCCATGGAGGCTTTTATGTTGTGTAGCAAACAGTCATATATTTTCTGACAAGCTGGGACATCATCTCTGTCATACCATTCACCAGGGCATAGCACAGGCTTTAAGTACAAGGCCCAGTAGAGCAGACATGTCCTGTTCAAGACACTAACTCCTCGAATACAACATCTTCTGCAAGATTCCCAGTACAGCTTGTTCAGCCTGGAGGAGAGACAGCTTCAAGGGGGCTAACAGTGGCCCCCGGTACCTGCAGGGTGGCTGGCAACACGTCTGAGCCAGGCTCATACTGAGGTCACGGCAGAAGAATGAGAGGCAATGGGCAGAATCAGGGGAGGGTCTGGTGGCACATAAGGAAGCTTGTCCACAATGAAAATAATTAAGCGTTTGCAATTGGTTACCTAGGGAGGTTGTGGGGTCTCTCCTTTTGGAGGTTTTCAAGACCCGACAGGGCAAATGCTAAGTAAACTGGCCTGAATTGTGTTGTCCCTATGTTGTCCCTGCTTTGAGCAGCTGTGTTATTCTGTGATTCTAAGCAGACACCTAAATTTAAGTCTTAATCCGTGAGCTGTATCCCTCCCTACTAGCTAATCAACAAACATTAGATGAGAGGCCACACTAAGAAATTCCACAGAAGTTAATTAAAATGTGCCTTCCCACACTACTGAAAGTAAATAACTTAGGAAAAGAATTTAACTTGGACAGAGATGGTTTGGAATGAAGCAAAGCTGGGCAATGGGAGAAGGACACTCTTGGAGTAAAAGAACAGCTAAGACTACTTAAACATTTTCATCTGTTATCCTGTTTTTCTTTTCTCAGTGAGTTATATTCCCAGAGTGGATTCAATTTCAGTATAACATTATCCTGAATGTCTGCTAGCGTGGATGAAAAAGATGGAAAGGGCACAATTATAAAGTTACGAAACCGTTAACATATATTGAACTGATTATATGGAAGATGGAGTAGAGTCTTACATCACTAGGACAAATTGTACAAGGAGGGCCACCTCCCTTTTTATAAACATGGCAAAGGCTACTTGTTGCACAGTGTGCTTGCCCTTTAACCTATGTCCACATGCTGGGTCTGACACCTATTGTAGCACGTCAGCTGCCCAGACAGTGTGTGCTGCGTACATGCCTGGGAAGAGTTGCCTGTTTCCAGGGATCTTGTTTAACTGTTCTAGGTGTAGGTGCTAAAATGCATTTGCCTGAAATATGTGTCTACCCCTACATTATGCGCTGTGAAAATCGTACAAATACATGCTTCTGGTACTATATTCTGGTTAGTCTTCCGATAATGTCCCAGAAATGAGTTGTGTTGCATATCCTGGTCTTTTTACGTATAATTCCTTGATCATTTTTCGGATCATGAAATGTAAATTTATCTTCCATGTCTGGCCCTGGGCTTAGTTTTCTGTTCAGCATGTTCCTGTTTCGACCCTCTTAGTCCTAGTTCTGCCTAGATGTAGATGGCTACCCAGTATCCTACTAGAAGAATACAGATCCCGCGTTGCTATTTGTTAACTCGTGGAGTGAGGATGGTCAAAGTACATGATTTTGGAGTGCACACTTGAAATTTTGTCTCCATCTGAAGGCAGAACTGGAGATCAGCCAGCCTGCTCTGCAGCGCAGTGTTTGCCATCAGCAGAATTGCCAGGGATTCATGGCCTGTGGGCAATTCAGTTTTCTTCTGTAAGTTGCTGGGTAAAGGGAGGGTGCGGGTAAAGGCAAAACCATTTGTTACCTTTCGGTCTTGCCGTGGTGTTTCCCACTAATGGGGATAGATTCCAAACTGGGGGGAAAACTTAAAGGAAACAACCTCAGGAATCCAGGTTTCCTACAAATAAGCTTCCATTTAGGAAAAAATTATAAGGTATATTAGATTAAGTTGTTATGATTCATACTCTTTGCAACATGGTCATAGAGAAAAGCTGTTGTAGGCTGAGGCAGCTGCAGCGGTGTTCAGCCAAATCTGGATCATGGATACTTATAGCTGCAGTCAGTGGCAAAGCTTCCTGAGGTTGTTCAGCTTGTCTGTTGTCTGTTCTCATAGTCTTACTCTTGCTTGAGATATTAACATCAGTCCCGTGCTGGGATGGAAGGGGAAAAGAGGGAGAGAAAAGAGACCACGCTGTTTTTGTAAACCGTTGTAGTCTCTCTCAGCATCCTGTTTATGAATTTTGCCCTTCCCCTGTCTGTTGATACATGAAAACATTTAGTGCCAAAGAGATGGTAGTCTGTTTGTGAGATTCCTCAGCTGGTTCTATAACATAGTCATGATCACAGCGATTAATCAGTGTAGGTGCAGTATTATGTACTGTACATGCAGCATAGACATACTTTTAACCTTATCGGTTTCTTCTTCAGAAAGACTTCAAATTACCAGTCTCCTGACTGTAACCAAAAGGATATGAGTGCTCTAACTTCAGACAAGATTACATACAAATATGTGTTATCTTTCATATTAAATTAATTCATTTTATTAAATCCATCTTTCGTGATTAAGAGGGCAGACTGAGGGAGAAAAAATAAAATTAAATCAAAATTGCTCTTCTTATCTGCCAGTAACAATACGCAGAAGTCATACTGGCAGATTGAAGAACAATGAAATTCTTGTGGTCATGATACAACTTGCTCCATAAAAATAAGAAGGATTAGGTACTGAAAAATGACCTCCCAGCCTTTAGCACTATAGTAGAATAGAGACCCTTGGAAATGATTTCATTGTAGAGACCTTTTCCTCAGTTGGATTTCCCACTGAATTTTCACGTAATTTTCTATTAAATTCTCAGTAGGCTCACAGTCCTATTAAAAGTAATTTATTTCACATGTGTTATTTTTCATTTTGCTGAGAAAAAACCTCTAAATCTTGACCCCGTCCTGCAATAAAAAGATTATTTTTAGGGCAGTTAATTTTATATTTTTTTTTTGTCAGAATCAGGTGACTCCAAAAAAGAGAAGGGGGGAAAAAAAAAAGCTATGGAAAAAATGCATTTCTTTGTCTCTGCTGCATTTAGGATGTGGTCGTGCCCCAGGAGCCTAGAGAATTGCAGTTACGATGCGCTTGGGCTCAGGGGCCCAACTTTCCGTCTACGTATAAACATTCCTCCTGCTTCCGCCGAAGCATGCACTTCTGGTTTGCGTAAAAAAATATTTGCAAGAACTCTCCCGAGTAAGATCATGAAGTATGATTTTGGCCACAGCTATTTACAAGTTCGGGCTTTGACTGAAGTGAGTAATTGAATTACGTTGAGCCTCTGAAGTTTGCCTTTTATTTATATATTTCCCCCAATTGTGTGGCTCGGTCTGCCATTGGCTGCGGTCCCTGCAGCCTACCCGAGGGCTCTGCAGTTACATAAGGCTCTGCTGGGAGCCTATATAAAGCCTTTTTGCACGCCAGCAAGAGACAGAATTTTATCAAGATCCAGGTCCCTCTGCTTTAGTTTGCACAAGCAGGAGGAGATTTGCTTGAAGATACACCGAAACCTGAACCCGGGCTGGTTTGTTTGCTAGCCAGTACATCACAGCTGTCAACCTGAGTCGCAAGTAGCAGCTACTGTAAGTAGCTTCTGTGCAGTATGAAGAATTTTTCATTTCCTATCCAGGATAACACACATCGGACCGAGAGTCCTTCTCCTCACAGATTCCTGAGTTTGACAAATCAGTCAGATCCTGTTGGAAGACCAGAAAGAGATGAGCAATTAGCTCAAGTAGAGATTGCTGTACTGGGGGTCATATTTCTGACAGCGTCTGTGGGCAATTTTATTCTCATACTGGTGCTGTGGCGAAGAAGAAAGAAGCTATCTAGGATGTATGTATTCATGCTTCACCTCAGCATCGCTGATTTAGTGGTAGCCTTTTTTCAAGTGCTGCCTCAACTCATATGGGATATTACAGACGTTTTCATAGGGCCAGATTTCTTGTGCAGAATTATCAAGTATCTACAGTTGCTGGGCATGTTTGCCTCTACTTATATGATAGTGGTCATGACAGTGGACAGATATCAAGCAGTTTGCTACCCTATGGTCACTTTCCAAAAGAAGAGAGCTCTCTGGAACATCCCCATTTGCACCAGCTGGTCTATATCACTGATTCTTAGCCTACCACAGGTATTTATCTTTTCTAAGACTGAAATATCTCCAGGTATCTTTGAGTGTTGGGGCGAATTTATTCAGCCATGGGGCCCAAGGGCATATGTGACCTGGATTTTTGTAGTTATATTCTTCATTCCCTCAGCCATCCTTATCACCTGCCAGGTTAAGATTTGCAAAATAATCAAAAGAAATATATATGTGAAAAAACAGAATGAATACGAAGTAACAAATCAGAAGCAAGTCCTGCCATCCCGAGCCAGCAGTGTGAACTGTATTTCAAAGGCTATGATCAAGACTGTAAAAATGACAGTGGTGACAGTTGTTGCGTATGTTCTCTGTTGGTCACCTTTCTTCATTGCACAGCTGTGGTCTGTGTGGTTCCCCAGTGTCGTGACTGAAGGTAAGATACTCTCCATCCTCATTCATAACTTCATAGCAAGCTAGCACATTGCTATTTTGCTTTATATTTGCACTGTGCTTTTGTGTAAAAGTTACATGTGATCATTTGAATATAATTAAAAAGAAAATCCTGGATTATCTGCTGTATCTAATTAGGTACAGAAAACTTCACGTCTTCTGTGATCAAAACATCATATAAGTGTGTATTTTGTGTGTGTGTATGTTTTGAGTGATTAATGATTTAAAGATTAGTAAACAGCACAGGGAAAAGTATCATCTGCTCCAGCAAGGGTTCAGAATTTTAGAGGTTTTAGATATTATAGGAGCAGTACTTTGGGTTCTTGAGGTGAAAAGGCATAATTAGCTATTCAAAGTAAAAAAATAAAGATTTCTTATTTACTGCATAGAACAGTGATGTTATAGGACATCTGACTTTTTTTTTAAATATTGAAATCATACTGATGAAATCTCTGTAGTACACTATGAAACAACTAGAAGTTGTGAAACAGCTGCTTATAAAGCAAAAAAAGCAAGCCCAAGAAAGATATCAAAGAACACCATGTTGTAAACAAGATTAATCTTGTCAAACTTATATTGTTGCCTCTTTGTGAAAGGCAGACTCTGTATGTGACTTTATTTAAGTTCCCCTATTCTAAACTCAGAGATGTAAACCAAAGGAGAAAAAAAAGATGATAGATCTGATGAAAAAAAGCTTCTGATCTTTGTTTTAAGAATTCTTTCTGTCTGTAAATTTGAGTCTTACTGTACATATATTTATATCAATATCTATATCTGTACTTATCCATATCTGTATAGCAGGTTAGCAGTTGCTTTTAAATTTAGTGCAGCTACATCAAAAAAGAGCTATATGGAACTATTTAACTCTGAAATACATATAATAGAGTGTGCTTCATACCTGCAACACTTACAAATTACATGGAATAAATGGGAATTTCCTACTATTAGATTAACTTTAATTATATGAGCAGGTACACCAGAAAGCAGCAGACTGTGAAAATGTTACTTATTTGTATGAGCGCTTTATTTACTCTGTTATTCCTTTAACTATTTCATTCTAGGTTCGGCATTCACCATTATCATGCTCCTTGGCAATTTAAATAGTTGCACCAACCCATGGATTTACATGTATTTTTGTGGCCACATTCCATATTGCACAAATAAGCAGCTGGAGAGCACCTCGGCTCAAGAGGAATCGGTGATCACGGGGAGCATTCATCTCGTAGACAGAGATCCTGAGGAAAACAGTACTTCTGCATAAATGTTGAATGCTTTTTGTTGTTTTGTTACATTTGCTATGTTCTCAAGGCATATCGGTATTTTACCACTGCCCTCTGTTTTGTGGATAAAGAAGCTGGAAAAGTGTCTTTTGTTGTATAAAAATATTTCTCTGCAGTTCTGTAGCATATACAGGAAGTTTCTGTGTTGTGCAAGCCTGGCTAGTACTTCCATCACCACTGTGTTACCAGAATGAATTCTTGTAAAGACTGACAAAGATACATAAAAGTATCTTAGATATTTTGTGTCCTGAAGTAATTTCTCTTCTGTGATTCTGGATTTCTAACTAGTAAAATTTTACAACTAACTGGTCCAACAAATTGAAACATAATTGGAAAGGGATCTGATATAATTAGACTTGAATATGTGTTCAAATTGAACCATGAATCGTTCATCGTTCTGGTGTGATTGGGGACAGTTTGACAAATCTTGAGAAGGCAGCAGAAAGTCAGAAAAGTCCATTGCCAGCTATTATTAATACCTGTTTTAAATTAACTCCTTATATACTTTTACAAAATGCCTAGCAGCTTAATATCATTTTTCAAAAAAGAATACAATGTCCTTGTGACACTGCACCCCTATTTCAGTTTCTAATGCCATCGTGGATTGCAGGAGGTCAGCAGTATAGTAGCAGTCCAGGTTTGTGGCTTCCCACCTTGGGATTCGATCTTCCGTGCATTCCCTGATGTGCAAGCAGTTAACTGAAACTCCCCAGACATACACACACATGTATACATGCTTTAAATAAAAATAGGCACTGGGAATGTACATTTTCATTTGGTATTCAGACCTATTTTTTTTCTGGCATGCAATTTATTGACAGAGTGTGCTTAGAACCCCTTCAGGTTCAAATTCAATTATTTCCCCTTCGTGGTTAAAATAAATCTGCATATCTTCATCCCGAAATGCCGTTTGCTTGCTAGTTTGTGGGTGGTTTATGCAGGTAGCTATTTATTCCCCTTTTAGTGTCTGCAATCTAATCAGAGCACGGAAGGAATATCAGCAAGACTCAGGTAAGAATAGAGCTGCATTCACAGAGATTCTCGGTGATACTCGCATATCATCTGCCTACATTATACTACATTTCTTCACTGCTGTTCACATTTCATTTTTATGAGTGCTAGCAATCTCAAATTTCAATGGAAAAGCTATAAAAGTGGGATTTTTTAAAATAGTCTTTAAATTCTACTCAAAGAAATATTGATGTAAACTAAATATTGACTGAATTGTGAGAACTGCTGCCATGCAATGAATAATTACACTTCAGGTTAATGTGTGCTGATATGACTGAATAGTCTATCATTTCTATTTCCTGTATAGTTAGACCAGATAGGGGTACAAACAAAATAATTTTCTTCTTTATGAGGGGAAAAGATAGTGTCCCAGTCCCTCTGGCAAGAACTGGTGTCTAGCAAGTTGGCAGAGGAAGAAGGTGAAGAAGATAGTACGAGAACCAGACAAGAATAGGAAGAGTCTGTATGAAGTCTCTTATTATAGTTGCAGTCGTTATTTTTTTCTTGCCTTTTTTTCCCTTTCTCTTTAATTAATAGTTATCAGTTCTACCCCACAACGTGTCCCCAGTTAGAGCAATTCTGTAACTGAAATGACAATGTCCATGTCTGGGGTATGAACATCCAAGATATAATCCATACTATTGATAGGATTTGCAGCAAAATACATTGAAAGCCTCACCAAGTATACATTTGCAAGGAAAACAGTCATTTGAATTGCATGCAAATAGTCATCCAGGTCCAGAACTGACATAAGTCACTGCTCAGAGACCACAGTGGAGCCGTGCCGTTTTACACCACCTGATCTGGCCTCTGATATTTAAAAAGTGTAACTTCTACTACTAACATTCTGCATTGTTCATATATTTATTACTGGCTCTATAAATAATTCGGTAGAGCTTGGTTTCTCAAATAACAGTCGCTCAATGTGTTCTATAAAAGTCGGAGAGCAATATTAACTGTCCAGATATGTTGATCATATAATGAATGAAATGTCAGAACTTCTTAAGTTCAATAATGAATGCTCACTGTCTGTAATGTTCAAAACAATGATATTTTCGTCTCTCAAGTACTATCTTTCTGATTTTTTCATTTTGTTTCTCCTGAGATCAGTTCTGCTGTTAAGAAGAAAAATAAAGGTTACTGTACTAGACTGTCAAACTACAGGCCATGGACACTTTTAGTTTCAGTCCATCAGGAGGTATTTGAATGGCAGGTATTCCTGCTTTTTTTCCTAGCGAAGTGGATTCAGCTGCATTTTCCAGATGTAAGTCATTATCCCATGTGGCCTGCCCTGCCTGCTCCATGGGCAGCACTGACTCCTGACAAACACACTCAATGGGGAGTTTGGTTCTGGTCCACATTTTCTGTCAAAACTAATTTACAAATGATGGAGAAATCATTTTGATAACTTTTTTTTTTCTTTTTTCCCCCTAATGAAATGCCCTTTACAGGTCCTTTCTTATTTCTTAAAGAAAAAGACATTTAAAAATATAATTAAATTTTTCTCTTTATAAATTTGGCCATCAGTTTTCTTGGGAGTTGTAGTTTGAACATCTTGTGCCCTTGTTTTCCTCTATACTTTAATTCTTCAGCTGGACTATATCTATTCCAATTCACTGTCACTTGGATTTCCAACAGGCATTACAGTGTCTCATTAAGAGGGATGACTGTGAGACATCACTGTAGTCTGGCCAAGGTGGTTAATCCATATCGGAGAGTCAGAAACTCGAACGTACAAGTCCCTGGAGGCATTGTGGAAGCACGTGCAAATGAAAAAGTCCAATTATCAGATGAAAGCCTTCCTCATCAATGCCTAGATTCTGTTTTCTCACACAAACCATTTCTGAGCAGAAAAATACATAGCGTACGAGTTCACACTGTTGAAGTGAATGGCTATGTTGTTGATACTGGCACTGCAGTATAGTTTCTGGTTATCTGGTGGGGGTTTTTTGTTTGTTTTTTTTTTTTTTTTTACTTTCCAGCATTTTGTTACCCCTTGAGAAAGGCACAGTTCAGTAAAAGAAATTAGGTTCTTCCTTAGAAATTATTGGCTTATGTTTTGCAGTACAGATAAGAAGAATCAAAGACAATGTAGTCTATGAATTCTGTATAGATTTATTACAGAAAAAAAACCCAAACCACAAACCAAAACCCCTAGTAGAATGAAAGGAAAATCCCAACATGTGTTTTGAATTCTCTACAGTGTATTTTGATAATTGTGTTATTCTGCAGAACTGCTGCTGTATTTTCCTAGCCAGTCCCAGTTCAGATACTTGTAGATGGTGAATACTGAAGCCAGAGATGTCAGGTGATAATCTCTTTAATCTTTCAATGAAATGATGCTGACACATTTTAAAGATGGGGCCAAACTAAAGTCCTGCCAATTTCAGTTTGATCACTTAGTTCTGAGAATGGTAACCGGTTATTGTGTCAAATAAACTGCTCCTGTCTCTGTGGTGTTGGGGCAAGACTGGCAGTGTGACGTGGAGACCCAAGTTGGAGCTAGCAGAGTTTATTATGTGAGGCAGACATGGCATGCAGACATGGCTGCATTGTCTAGTTCCCAAACACATGGCTAGGGTAAAAGTATCCTCAAGGGCTTGCAAATGTTAGCTATTCTTGGCTGAAGAGTATCACGAGCAGACAAAGGCAAAGCAAGATGATCCAGCTACTCAGTTCTTTCAGTCAAATCCAGTTTGGCTTGGATTCCATAGAGAAAAAAACAAAACAAAACAAAACAAACGAACAAACAAAAAACTCAAGCCATTTTCTGTCTTCATAAGCTAGGCGTTTGGCCCTGAATGCCCTGGGTATCTACAGGAAACCTCCCTGATTGTGAACCAGATGATTCATACATGCAGCGAAACAGGATTGCAAAAGAAAACAGTTCAGATGGGAGTTGTATTACTTACAGTAAGGCAGTCACAAATGTTTTTATTTACTATTGTATTAGCTGATCCATATACATTTGAACTGAAAGGAAATCATGCTATTAGAAAATCAGAAATAAAACCTGATGTAATTTGTGCTACTACATCAAAACTCCAACTGCCATCCCCAAACCCACCTCTTCAATCCTATGTGTGCAAACCCCAGGCCTTCTATGCTCTCTTGGTCCCAGGTAGAGCCTCATGCTCTGCGGTACAGTTCCCAAACTCTACCCACCCTAATCTCTTGCAGAGGTACCCCAGGGTTGTCTTCACTTTGCCTCTCTGAAACAACAGAATAGAAGCTGTGTCTCTTTCTTGGGCTTATATGATGCTCCTGTCATCTCATTAAGAAGGCACATTCTGGGCATCTTTACAAGCCCTCTGTAACATGGCCATTACTTTGTGCTTCGCTTTTTCAGGAATGAAAGAAGGTGCAACCTGCTCTAGGTGACCCTGCTTTGTCAGGGGGGTTGAACTAGATGATCTCCAGAGGTCCCTTCCAACCCCGGCCATTCTGTGATTCTGTGAAACTAAGTAGGCCATACCCATTCCCTCTTGCTTCCTTTTCTTCCCAACACAGCAGACCAAAGCATATGCTTTCCACCAGTAGGTCATAGCAACTAGTTTAGCGAACCTATTCTATCATCCAGCTCCATAATGAACTTTGAAGATAATGAAACTCTAACCAAAAGGTTCTTGAATGTCCATCCAAATGTTTCCCTAGAGATGCAGTGCAAAAACATATTCAATTGCTATTGTATTCATCAAATGCTTTTTTATAACAAGACTGACACTCTGAAAGAACTTCAGAATTGTGGATTTATGTTTCTTGCATCCATTTCAGTATACTTACCAAAAATTGTTAAAATTTTAGCAACAAATCTCCTGAATTCTGAGTTAACAGCACAGGAATTGGTAGGACCTTGTGGAGGAAACATTTCAATACCATCTAGGAAAGAAGTATGAAAAAATGCCAAACAAAACCATTTGACCTTGAAAATCTGTAGAAATTATGGCTGGGGAGTTGGATACAACTAGAGACAGACATCACCTTACATCCCAGTAACCACTTTTCAAGAGAACTGATGCCGTAACAGATATCAAAACCACATACAAGGAAACCTTGATATTACTGTCATCATTGTCGTCGTCATCGTCATTGTCGTCATCAAAACAAAACACAGACTTGGCACAGTGCAACATTAGACCAGTTCTGAAGCTGAAATAATATAAAAGGCATGATTTCAATCACAAATGCAACTTTTATCTCTGATATTGTTATTTAGCTAAAAAGATAACAGATGTGTTCTTTGGTTCCAAGATTATTGTTCTGTGTATTGAATTCCACGAAGTTACTCAAAGATGAATTTTGGCACAAAGCATTAAAAATTTATTTCATATCTATGCATTTAGTTGTGTATTTATTAAACCAAAATTGTTGTTTTAAGATGCTGGTCTTGTATTCCTTAGCTTATTCTTTAGTTCAGTTATTATCTATATGACCACCTTTGAAGAGATATTAGGAATAAATTATCTGCTAGCTATCACAGTATACTGAAAATGGTTGCCCATGTCTCTAAATGTGTTAGTGGATGTCTGGCCTCAAATGATTTAATGCTGACTGGCTCCAGCTTTTGACTTACTGATGGAAAAAATTGTACTTCATCACAGAGAATACAAGCCTTCTGGCAAGCACAGTCATGATGTGAACACACTGCTTACTGATACATTTAATACAAATTCCAGTCTGCTGGCGATGTGATTCATATTCTTGATCCTCTGTTGACAAGACTGATGCAATCTCATGTTCTGAGATGGTAAGCATTCAGCTGTAGCTGTCTGTTCACAAAAAATATGTTAGCAAAACCTCAGGAAAGAAATCCTTATTTTCTTCTTGGCACCTGGGTATCTTGGGGTGTAATGCATTTGCTGTGAAAGAGATTAAAAACTCCACTGTAGCATTTGGGCTTGATTTGTGTTTTCATTCACACAGAGGAGTAATACTGGATTGTATGACACTTACATGTAGACTGTAAAGGAATGATATGATGGAAAGTCAAACACTTAGAGGTCCAGAAGTGCCTGAGTGTCAGTACACACACGCTTAATACACTACTAATGACATGGAGCTGCCATAGGGCTCCTCTGCTGCTGCTCCTCTGCAGATCCTGGATGGACCGTGCCCAGCGTATACAGAGTCTTTGGGAAATTTCCCTGCCAAAGTCTTCCTGATGAGGATGTGGAAGATCAAATAGGAGTAAGATGTCATATAAAAGCTCCCTCAGAGTGCACTAAGAGTGCACATGAACTAAAGGTGCATACTGGGTGGCTAAAGCATATTGTGTTTATTTATGCTGTGAACACTGACGACAGCAGATGATCAGAACTGGACCACATGTATATTAACAAGACTGTCTGCCCATGGACGTATGCAGGCAAAGTGATCAAAAAGTATCTCAGGTGATGTCCATCTTGGAGGCACTGGCACATGCACATCCTTAGCTACTTCTCATGCTTTTTTTTTTGATGAAACAGTGCACTGAATATCCAATTGGGCATGAACACAATAAAGCGAGCAACTAGCATGTGGAAGTTGACAGCATTGCTTAACACATACAGGTGACTGTGCAGGCAAGTCCTACCAGGGTGCCACTGTCTATTTTGGGAGCCCACAGAGCCGAGGTGCTCTGCCCAACACGCCCCCGATCTCCACATCTTCCTCATTCTGTGGGGCTAAAAGGAGGAGATGACACATGGTTGCATCTCTGCAACGTATAAACATATAGACATGGGAATGTCTTTATCTTTTGACTCCTTTTGCCCACAATGTTACCTTAGTCTGAGACTTTTGGTAGAAATTCCTTAGTGATTCTGTAAGAGAAGGAGATTACACTGTGACAGAGGTTTTCTTCTGCTGAGAAAGTTCACAGAATCACAGAATGACTGGGGTTGGAAGGGACCTTCAGAGATCATCTAGTCCAAGCCCTCTGCCAAAGCAGGTTCACCTAGAGCAGGTTGGACAGGAATGCATCCAGGCGGGTTTTGAATATCTCCAGAGAAGGAAACTCCACAACCTCTCTGGGCAGACTGTAGTTGAGCTTATCATACTTGCAATTTAAGCAAGGACTGTCTCTAAGCTGCAAAGTCTTGAATTTTGTTTTTAATTACCCAGGGACACTATAAAAAATACATTTTCAGTCACTGAAATGGAGGAAGCAGACTGACTGAATACCTGACTTATGTATTAATTCAGTAGGTTCAGGTTTTCCTTTAATAAAGGTTCTTTTCTATAAATCAAAGAAGAAGAGAGGAATTTCATAAATGTAAAATTAGGCTAGTCCTATTGAATTTTCAGCTGTGTTGAAGCTGTAAGATAGAATTAATTCACTGATAAAAGACAAAGAGTTAACTTGAGACTTTGATCAAAAGAAATACAGTATTTTATGTGCATTATCTGTAAAATATCTGGAGGCATAAAAGGACTATCCTTAGAATTCTATCAAATATGTTGTGTAAATACATTTCTAAGGTAAGTCCATCCTTTTGTAATGAAAACATCAATGTCAGAAATAGGTGTGTTTATATGTTAAAATTTAATCCTGTGATTTGATACAAACTCCATGAGTTGTAATACTCTGGGGGTTTTTTATACTGCTTTCCAAAGCTGAAATATTTTCTCTGCCTTCAGGTTGAGGAATCAACCAATTAGAAGCTTATACATGCATTTGTGCCCTGGAGGGAAATGTAGAATTGATTCAGACAAAAATCTCTGCGTTCAAATTGTTCATCAACCTCCTGCACCTGTAAGAGAAAGAAATTGTGCAAACAGTATTATTTTTTCTAGAAATTTCAACATGTCTGTTAACACTGAACACTATGAAAATATATTGTGAGTATACCGTGTAGCTAGAAAATGTCACAATATCTATAACTTTCAAATTTAATATTTTAGCATTGTATAATTTCTCATTGTTATCAAATAATGATTTACCTTGTAATAATGAGAATGGGAAAATAGGAATGGAACTGCTTCTTCAAATTTTACTCTGAAAATTCTTTTAAACTCTGCTTCATTAAATTCTACTCTTCACAGAACGCCCCAGAACTCTAAAAATTAATGTTAGTTTTATTAATTCAAGTTATTTCAAAACGTCTCATCCTTCTGGTGTAGAAGGTAATGCAAATGATTTAGATGAGTGTTCATTAGTGGCACAAACTTTTACATTTCATTGTGCTCCCCAAGGCATGCTGCACGTTCAGAGTGTGAACGATCACCCAGAGATGAAAGTGCTTAATGTATCAAATGTGATGGACAAGAAAAATCAGAAAACTGTCTTGGTTCAAAAGAAAATCTTATCTGAACCAAGGTTTGAAACCAAGTATATATACACCTTCAGACATACAAACAAATTCTGCATTTAACATAAGGGCAAATTGAAGGAGAAAGTACTTAAAAAACTTCTTCATGTCCTAGGCTATTTAGGACTAGACCACTTACTACAAGATTCAAAATCCAGTAAAGTGCAAACATGATTATTGCCCAATCTTACAACATCCCTATCAACAACAAGTTTATTGCATCTATCTGGTTTAAAGCGAGGTTTGGCAAAAGGCTGCATCACGTGAAAACCTGTGGTTTCTGTTGTGGTCTCTGGAGAAAATGGGACTATTTCTCCCATTGTAGGCTTTAAAACAATATTGTCAAACACCTTAATGTGTCACATGCAGAACTATGTTTGTGAACCATTACCATGCTATGCAATGTTAACCCAATGGTTGTATTTGCTGCCAGTTGTTCGGTTGCTGTGTAATCGAGTGGCACATTTGCAGCCTGCCTCAATACCAAGCAAATACATTTAAGGAAGCATAGACTGTAAAAAACAGGCAGTTACTAAGCAAGCTTTCTGCAGCACATATGCTATGGAACAGCAAATTGTAACAGAGAGATGAAAATATAGGTTTGAGGGTCAGTGAACAATGCCAATTTGTATGACACCATTACTGAAGCATTTGTGCTAATTTTTTCCTACCCCCCTGAGAACATCTACAGACTACGTACTAACTATTAAAGTTTACAATTTGTTCCTTGGCAGATGAACAGTTCAAATTTTAAGCTGCTTACATGACTTCTTTTTTTTTTTTTTTTAATGTCTGCGGTTTGAAATTGATTGCTGCTTGAACAATCTGGCACCTCTTTCTTCCCAAGCCTTGGGTTTTTTTCTGAAGTTTGAGAGAGTTCTGTTCAGAATTAAAGTTTCAATGACTGAATCATAATCTCAAAGCCAATGAGTACCTAGTGGGTGACAACAACCTGCCACCTTTTGGGGCTCCTAATCTGTGGTCTGGCTGAAGACATCTGGATGCAAAGTAACACAAGGATCTGGAAGAACCCTTGCAAACTGTCCTAGGGGGCTGCCCTGGTCCCCGTCACACTCTACATGATATCTGGAGGAAGGGGTGATATACATCTTAATCTTATGCAAGGGATATGCAGCCATATAAGTGGATTTCTGGTCCTTACTGATTTGTTTGTCAGACAGGGAGAGAATATTATATAAATCAGTTATTCTCTTCATTATCCCCTTATCATCTATGCTATGAAAAAGACCTTTAAAACAGTCTTTTAAAGATGATTATACTGAGTGCTATATAAACAGATAGATAAAAACTACCTTCCATAAAATATTCACCACTATTTAAGACTAAACGCAACATTATCAAGTAGTCATAGATAGAAATTGTGAATCCTTTTCAGTCAGACAGTAATCTGAAAGCATGAATATTTTCCTAACATAGTTTGTTTTATTTTCACTCTATACCTCAGCTGTTGAACACAAAGACTTCCAGTCTGTCCCTTCAGTAATCTCAGCCAAGATACCAAAACGTGACTCCCAAAGAGCAACGCTGCACTGAGAATTAACGTTAGCAAGTAAGTGAGAGTGCATCTCTTTCTGCCTTCATCAGCTACCCATGGTACCAATACTACTGTGAAGGTTTCCTGTATCTTCAAGTTGCAATGCAGTGTGATATACAACGTGTATTTAAGATACCCATAGTAGTGTGGCTAAAGGAAGAGGCCAAGATATCTGCAATCTTAGCAAAAAGCAGCCTTTGAAGTGTAAGCCTCTAAAAGAACAGCTTGTTTATTGAAGAACAGAGATTAAGTACAGGTATAATTTTAAACACAAATCAGTTATACTGTATTCCTATGCTTGGAGATACTTGTGTTTGTCCTGCTGAATATGAAAATAATGGGACTGAAATGGGTAAGAAAAGAAAGAAATGAGATGGGCGGAAAGGAGTGAGAGCCTTAAAAGTTTGCTTTAAATAAATACAGGAATACAATGATCATGAAGAATAAACAGAAATGGTACCAAGGATACCAGTGTGTGCACTTCCTTGGAATTTCAACCTAGCTTAACAGCTTCAGATATAAGCTTCCTTGTAAATCTAATTATTTTTGTATATGTCTATTTGGAAAAGCATGTTGGTGGCTTATTCTGAGAAATTTGTCATATGGCATCAACATTAATTCTTTTATAAAGTGTTCTTAAATGGGAGCTACAGCAAGTTTTAAGTGTGAAGCTTGTAAGGTTGTCTCAGTTCTAATTTTAATATCCTAACAAGCCAGCCTACACATCAAAGTAACTGGGTGTTAAATGAAAGTGCCAATATATCATCCCTATTTTTATGAAGCACGCCATACTTGCCTTATTGAATGTCAATTAAATGAACAGAGGCTTCTCAAACTAATAAGGATCCAATTACACATCGAGGGCTTGTCTCTGATCTTTGTTTGAGGAAAGTGAACTGTGAAAAGCAGTTTTATCCCTGAATTTGGTTGTGAAACTGCTAGATTGCTTCTGGTAACAATGTGGTAGTTTGCTGGTGATATTCACCCCAGTTCAACCACTGAGGAGAGCTCTGATGGGAAGAAGGTGGCAGCTCGGGCATTAGGCAAGGTGGAGGCAGAGACGCCGGGCAGAGGCTGCTGGAAGCCTGGGAGCTGTGTGATGGGCAGGCAGTGGAGCTGGGAAGTAGTGTCCTACTTGCAAAGAACCAGTGATAGCTGTGATGTGTTTCTAGGGCTTGGCTGCAGATGGAGTCAGGATAGTGGGTCCAAACAAGACCTGCAGCAGGACTGAATATTTGCTGTGGATTTGTGGTCAAGTGTGTGGTTATGTGAGGAAAATGGGCAGGCTTGAGTAAGCGTTCATGAGGCTGGAGCAGATGTCTTCCATCCTCCATACGTCCACACTGGGCTATTCCTCAGATTTGAGATAAGGATTGCTTTTAACTTGCCTTTAACATTGCCAGGGAAATGTGTATGAAGTATTTCAATTTATTATAGTTTGTAATTATCATAATAAAGGAATTTATGGGAGTTCCTGCGAATCCCTCATTTGACACTCTAGAGGAGGGTGTATATGAGTGAGGGCTTTGTTGGTTTTGTCTGAGAGAATCAAATCCATCAAAGAATTTTGTTCAAGTTGAGTGAAAGGTTTCAGCTGAAAAAGAGTAAGAAAAAGAATTGAAAAATGTCAAAATGATCAGTTTTTAATTTTAAAATTATCAACTTATGAAAAAGTAAACAAGGATTCGACTGCAAAATGAAACAAGATGATTTGTTTTCAATTGTCTATTTCAATAAATTACAGAATCTCTCCATTTTGAACTGATCTCGATTTAGCATGGTTGTCGCTGTCATATTCATTATTGAAACAGCTCTACCTTTTGAAGAATAGTTGGCCCAATATGCTACCAAATACGAAAGGACTAGGTATGCCAGGGATTTCAGAAGAATGCTCTGAGATCACTGTCTGGGTAGTTGCTGCTCAGCCCTCATACCATCTCTTGAAATGACCACAGAGATGAGTGAGGACTCTGCAAATATAGATAGCGTTATAACCCCTTTATAACCCTATGTCTGTGTCAGTTTTTGTGTCTCCTTTATGGTATTACAGCCAACTGAGCTGCTGAGGTACATTTCTGCTAGGTAGTGTTCTTCTGAATAGCTATTAAAACATACATTATGTGAAAAAGAATTATGGGCTAAAACTTGGGCTCAGATGCAAATGAACAGGGAGGTAATAACCAGGCAACGTAATTGTTGAATGGTAAATCTCTCATGGAATAAAAAACCTCCACGTATAAATAATGCCTTTATGTTTTGAAATTTGTCATACCAAATGGCACGCAAGCAATATGAATGGAGGGTTCCGGCAATTTTTAGCACATGTATACTTCACAGTGTAATGAAGAAAATAACCTGGTAGTCTTCCCACAGGAAATGCATCCTACAGGAGATGACATAGTTCATTGAAAAGGCACCACACTGAGAGGTAAGTCCTACATTGCTACATTTCATCATTTCCTCCAGAAATTTGTTCAAATACTGCATTTGATGTTGTTCATGAAGAACATGCCCATGAGAATTTGTACTAACTTACAGTAGGATTAACTTTAAATGAAAAAGGTCGAGATATTGTATCACAGAATCATACAATTAGTTAGAAAGGTTAGAAAGGACCACTGGAGGAGATGCAGTCCAACCCCCTGCTCAAAACAGGTCTAGTTACTTTGACTTGCTCAGGGTTTGTCCAGCAGAGAATGCTGCAGAGATTATAAATTTCATCAATTTTATTTTTGGCTCAAAGTCCTGTGTTTGTAACTAGGCAAGACCTACTGATAAGGAATATAAGAAAGCTCATTTATTCCATTTTTCATGGTCAATTTTCTAAACCCATAATACTTGTATATTTTATTTTCCAAGCACACTTGAGTTAGACCAATATCCAAACAGCCAAGAAGTTGGCTCCTATTCTAGATTTCATAATGGCTTAATCTTTACTTTTACATCTGAACTAGACTTAGGTGACGTATTTTTGGAATACTGCAAAGTTCTGACAATGTAGTGGAAAATCTTTTGTGGATCCTTCAGACATATTGATTTTTATTTATTTTTTTGTTCTCAGATTGTAATTTATGCTATTTCTATTTATTTCTAATTTTTGGCAGCAAGGATTTTAACAGGATGGGAAGATTGGTCTGTATACATTCTCAGAGCTAGTTTGTCATTAGTGCTGACCTGTCACTAGCACACTGCTACAACGGAGGTTTAGTGAATAAAGTGAAAACAATCACTTGAGTCTCTGGAGTCACCCTTTGTGTGTGGTTGTCTGAACCTGGCCCACACAAGTTCATGCTGCCTTGCTCTTGGCATGTATTTTGGAAGCCAGCATCTAATTTAGGCAGTAGCTCTACTCTTGAACCTGGGAGTGCTTGAGTTTGGTTTCACTCTGGTTCAAGTACGAGCCCAGCCACATCTGAATGTGGCAGCGAGAGGAGGACACCCTACTCTCCTCGCCCTTCCTGCCTCCACGCTAGTGTCCTTGTATCCACAAATAAGAGAAGTGGCCGTGCTGCTCTCCAGCACTTTCCCAGCCTGGATGGCTGGAGAATCAGGCTGGTGAGGGTGCACCAGCCCTGTGGCAGAGGTGGTATAGGAGCCCCAGCTGGGAGGGTTCATATGTAGTCGGGGGGGAGGAGAGAGCACAGGTCAGATCAGGGGCCTATTTTGAATGTTTGGAGATCATCTCCAGAGAAATCACTCTTCTATTAACTATTCGGACAGCCTATGCAGGTTAGCTGACTAATCTAGTTATCTAAAGCTACCCTGTATTACTTCTCTGCTCCACATACAGAGTGATATAATTCTTTGAAAAAGGGGTCTCAGAAATGTCCAGAATGACAAGGTGGGTAAGGGATTAGCAGGCATGGCACTTTGAGGGGTCCACATAATCCCCAAGTGGGAAAAGTTAATACCGTGGGTGTTAAAACTGAGCTTTGGATAGCAGGGCCTTCTTGTTTGGGTAAGACTAGATGTTCAGTGAGAAATGTCATGACAGAGTAGATAGACAGAACCTTTTTTTTCTTTAATGTGGGAAAGACAGCATTAGAAGCTGAACCATTTGTAATTGTGTGACAAGTAGGCTAGGTTTTTACAAATGGAGGAAGATGGCTAACATCCTTGTGACAACCAAGTGACAGATTATTTCTTGTCCTTGTCCTTGTTTCTTTGAGATAGATTTGTGAACAAAGGAAGTGTGATAAATATTTTAAACCTTTGTTTCATTTAAACATTAAGTATTAACAGGGTTGGTGATTTATATGTTAAGATCTTGCCATTTTAAACCATTTATTTTTTCTTGTACTTTAAGGAAATGAAAGGAAGATTGTAACTTTATGGACTCTTTAGATAAAAAAGACTCAGGGAACTTTTAGAACTTCTTATTTTGACAATAATGTGCCAACAATCATTTCAAACTACCTCTCCATTTATTTGTGGTATTTCTACTGTACCTGCTACATAAAACATCAAAGACTGATTACAATGAAGTCTGGTAATAAAATAGCTTTCTGATGTATTTGAAATAAACAGCTCAACGAACTTGACAACTGACCTTTGCACATATCTTAACAACAGGCAAGCAGAAGCCAGTGGGTTTCTTTTGTGTCTATTGCTTGAGGAAGCTGCTAGAAATGGCTCTGCAGGCTCAGTTGGTAGCTCTCTCTTCTTTGCTCAGAGTTGTGTCTCTGGGGATCCATGTGATAAAGGGTTCAGCCAGGCATCCTGGGGATGATCCCAGTACCCCAGATGTTTGGACTAAGGTTATGGAGCACTGCTTTGCCTGCGTCTGGGGCTCAGTTTCCACAGGGAACATGAGGTATCTTCCTGCAGATTTTACTGGCATCTTCACAGAGGTTTCCCTGAGGCTGATTATGAGGCAGTCATGTGCTCATCAAGCACGATCTGCCAGCTCAGGCGCTGTGTCAGCAGCACTTGCAGAGGTGCCTGCACAGCCCACCCTTGGCAGGATGGCCTGAATAACAACCGCTGTTGGATTGGAGTGTTAATGTACATGGGGTGTGCGAATAAGATACCCCAAACTGTATGAGAGGGTGTCTGCCCAGCTGACAATGCTAAAGAGGAGGATAAATGTTGGCCAGATTAAACAGGAACCGGTGACTTATGAAGAGACTTTTGAGACAAAGGAGTCAGCTTGAGAAGCTGTATAAGCATGAAAATTCCAAACAGTGAGGAGAGATTTTGGGGTGGGAATGGAGCAGTAGTGTAAATCTGGTTTGACACTATCAGAAGCTGCCTCACGAGCATCGCGAGCTCTGCCTCCGCCTTTGAACGTAATGAGTAGCCTGCGCCCATCAGCTGGAGTGACAGTGTGGGGTGCACCGAGCAAGGACCCATTCCTGGGCATGCTTGTGGGATGATCTCTCACAGGCTTTGAATTAGGGGGCTGTAGGGAGCAGCATGGGATGTGGAGCACCCACATCTGCAGCAGGAGGGATGTGCAAGTGGGGGAACCCTCACTCTCAGGAGTCTGGTGTGTATAACCCACGTGGGTGAGGGCATGTGGGATGTGTGTGAACCCAAGCATGTTTGGGTACTGGTGTGTATCAGAAGGAGTAGAACTTTTTAGTATTAGTCATAGAGGGGTGTTTAGAAATTTGTAGGTATATGTTAACGTTTTTTAAGTGTCTGGTATTGTGGTGTATCAGTTGTATTGCTGGTATTGATTTTGAGTGGTATTGATACTGAGCTCCCTGACTGGCAATTAATTATGTGTAGCTTTGATCTTGATTTTATTTAAATTATGTGAATTGAACATCTTTTTCCCATGACAAGTGCCTGTCAAGACGTAGCACGGTCACTGTATAATAGTTGAGAGAGTTCAGAGGTGATGTGATTTCAGAAGGGAGTTTCCAGAAAGTTGAAGATGTCTCCTTTCAGCTAATGCTGTATTCACCATGACTCCTTGGTGAGGCTGAGAAGGGAAGACTACTTGATGGTTACCTGCAGGGTTGAGGCATCCATCTTGGGGGTCTCCCCCTCAGTCAGCTAATGTTTCTTTAGGAGAACAAGGCTACTCTGCATCTTGTTTTCCTTTGTTCCTTCCACCCACAGTTACTTCAATTTATTAGCTTAAAGTCAACCTAGTTACAATCAGCTTATTTTATCTGTCTGTGTTTTTGACTGCTTTTTACCATATTCTTGTCTTCCTTCTAATTCTCACCCAGAGTCTTAGATCCTAAGCCCAAAACACCTCCAGAAAGCTCTTCTGTCTTTCAGATCTCTTTTCTTAGTCTGTCTCCCTCTCTTCTCTCAGTTAATCTACAGCACACATCAGGAAGATGCTTACTTCATTTCTCTGCCAACGTTATGTGAAATCTTCACTGGGATTTGTGTGGACACAGATGTGAGTCATATTCCAAGCGGAAATGTCTTTTATGGATTGCAGGCTTGACTGAGAGGAAAGGGTGAAACTGGGTGACTGGACAGCCAAAATAGGTGGCAAACTTTCTAGTGATTTCGAGTCTATTACATAGAATCATAGAATGTTTTGGGTTGGAAGGGACCTTAAAGATCATCTAGTTCCACCCCGTCTGCCATAGGCAGGGACACCTCTCACTAGACTAGGTTGCTCAAAGCCCCATCCAACCTGGCCTTGAACACTTCCAGGGATGGGGCATCCACAACTTCTGTGAGCAACCCGTTCCAGTGTTTCACCACCCTCACAGTAAAGAATTTCTTCCTAATATCTAATCTAAATCTACTCTCTTTCAGTTTAAAACTGTTACCCCTTGTCCTATCACTACACTTCCTGATGTTACATATATGTCTACTTTAAGTCTTCTATATATGCATACATGTGTGAGGGACAGTCTGGCTGGGGAAGCTTTGGCATCCAGTATTTCTGGGGTGGCCAGAGAAGAAGCTGGAGTGGCAAAGCCTGTGGCTAATGGGTGACTGTGTAGTATGGAGTCTGCCTATGCCTGCAGTTTCGACAATGTCAATACCCTGCAAAGAGAGAATTTCCTAGGGATCATTGGCACTGAAAGCAGTGTGGAAAATTTGCCTGTGGTGTCCTACAAATCTAAAACAGCTGATCATGATATTTAGAAAATTCAGTCACTAGAGCAAGCTGAGCAGTTCACAGGGCCCATGTCTGGGTAAGTATATAAGGATAAGCTGTTCAGCCTGTATATTACCCAAAACATTTACACACTGTCCTGTAAATGGATTATGTGGTATTCTACAGAGCAGTACAAATAAATCCAACTCAGGCAAAGATATGCTGAGCTGGCTGCTTGTTGAAAGCCAGAGAGTGCAGAAACATATACAGACATAAGCATATACGCATATGCTACTTTAAATGCTTATGTAAAAAAAGGATACATTAAATTCCAGGGAGGATTTTGGGAATCTGTTCAGGGTAGGATTTACAGAGCATTTTCATGTCTTTGAATATTCAACTTCTATTAAAATGGATGGAAACTGAGTATCCACACCCCTTAGAAAGTTAAAAAAATATCATTAATCACTTGGTGCCTCAGTTTCCCTTTTGTGAATGGGGAATAACAATTTTCCTTTCTTTCACCTCTTATCTCTCACAGCTATTTTGAAGCTAGCGTTATCTCTTTAGGTAGATACAACATCTAGCACAGTGAGGTCCTGATCTCAGACAGAGCTTAAGCAGGACAGTAAGGTAAATAATGAAAAAAATCTCCACTAAGTCTTTGAAGTTGAAGCCATTTTAACTGGGTGATTCTGTGCATAAATGTGCTCTTCCTGAAGCAGAGTTATTGCACGTGGCCAGGGTTTTCTTAGAGTATGGTTGTCAAGTTAATCTAACAGGTTGCTGCTGTTGAGAAGAGCGGTTCCTTTCTGTAGCTGCTCATAATCTTACATCCCCAGCCTCTCCCTTGTGCTGACACTGACTCTGATGGGAGCTGAGTCATGAAAATAAATTGAGAAAACTGGTCCATGACCTTTCACTCATTCCTAGCTGTCTGTATCCTTCCCTTCCTTGTGTTGCATCTAGCATTCATGTTCACAAACTGATCTCATTAAAAAAAACCAAAACACCTCAGGAGTAATGGACACATTTTGCGGGTGTGTGTTAGCTTTCTGTCAGATTAGGTCGATTAATCTCACTGTTCTAGGAAAGCAGGAGTCACTTTAGTAGTACTCTAGGAAAGTAGCAGTAGTTGTGGGAGGGTGGAGAAAAGGCAATCTGAAAATTATTTCAATCAACAAACTGAGACTTGTGAAAAAAAGAAATTTCCATGTCCTCTTGACAACTCAGTAATATACAAACATAGTAATACAGCTAATACCTCAGTACAGGAAAAACTGCGAGTAGCCTACTGAACATTCAGCTAGTATTCAGACTAAAAACCAGAGACTGAAACCCAAATCTATTAAATAATACAGCCAGGCTGCTGTATTATTGGCTCAACATTCATTTTGCATCTAATAGCAGTCTAGAGCTGCCCATTAAGACTGCACTAAGCTTCCTTGAATGTGCCGTTTGTGCCATTTTGAATAAAGCATTTCAGTGTCATGTAGAATGTCTTCCATGTGGATTTGGTCTAGAATCATCCTGGGGCTAAGGCTAGACTGACCAGCCCATAGCTCCCCAAATCCTCCTTGCCATTTTTTGAAGATAGGTGTAGCATTTACCTTTTTCTAGTCATCAGTCCAGTCATTATCTAGCTCAGCTAGGAATTTAGGAATTTCTTGTTTAGCCAAGCTGGCTTGCCCATTTTCTTGCAAACTGGGATGAATTGTTCTTACACATCATGGAGATTGTCCTTGGAGATCAGCCAACTCCCCTCGGCACTTTTGCCTGTAAGAATAGCCTCCCCAGAGGACTGATTCCCTGAACAGAGTTAATGCCACTTTCCTAAAGTCCAGGGTCTTTAGTCATAGTTTTTAGAATAATTTAGGCTGGAAGGGACCTCTGGAGGTCATCTGGTCCAGTCCTACACCCAGAGTAGTTGCAACCTAACCTGGGTTGCTCAGGACCAAGGACAGAGGTTCCACACAATTACTGGGCCATCTCTTCCAGTGTTTAATGATCTTCAGGGTTAAAAAAATGTCTATCTGTCTACTCAGAATTTGCTTTGGTTTAATTTGTGACCCTTGCCTCTCATCCTATCACAGAGGACCTTCAAGAAGAGTCTGGCTTCATCTTCCCTATACCCTCGCACTAGGTACTCTGCTACTTACCTTTCTCACTTCTCTCAGGGTCCACATTGTGGTCACTGCAGCCAAAGCTGCCCTCAGCTGTCACATCCCCAACCAGTTCTTCCTTGTTTTTGAGTAGAAGATCTAGCAGAGCACCTACCATGGACAGCACGTGTGAAAAAATCCTGCTGAAAGCATTCCATGAATATCTCTGTTGCATGGGTGATGAACAGCTGAAAAAGTCCATTTCTTATGTTTAACTAGAAATTGAGTGACGAAAGGTTGACTACGTTTCTAGCTTGGCCAAAGCAACGAACACCCAAAAGTACACTATTTATTAGCCTGTGGCACCAGCAGGAACAACATAGATATGATATATAATTTGTCAGAATTTAACAGCAATGTACAGCTCCAGTTATAACCTGAAAGTATTTCCTGTCTGATAGGTATTGACATGGAGAATACTAAAGTCTATTTGTGTAAAGGGTTGAGCATCCTTATTAGAAAGATCTCATTAGAAGACATTGACAGTACAAGTAAGATACCACATGAGTAGATCTTTTTTACGTCATGACAGTTGGTCTCAAAAGGGGCAGAAAGGCCTACTTGTATAATCACAGTTCTGCTATTAATCATCTAAAGCAATAACAATAATTTTATTACTGAATATCATTATTATTATTAGATTGTCCTGCAGAATTTAAAATCCTGATGAAACCCATCTATTAATGGTTTTAAAAGTGTTCACAGATATTCCAGGTTGTTTTAGATGATTTGCTGTTAGTTGATTAATTACGATATAGGAAGTCAGATGAAATGCAAGGCTTCAGCTCTTCACATAACACATGAATCTGTATCATTGCAGACTTATCTCACTTTCTCCCCAGTCCTTAGTGAGACCATGTATGAGACATTTCTCATTAGAAGTTCTGCAGGAAAGCAGTGCAGTCAAATACAGCTCTCTGGCAATCTTTCAATGCTTATGTCTATTTTTAATCATTTCCCAACTAGAGCACAGTGGGAAACACAGGACAAAAAGTATATTTGGATATATTTAGCAAAGAGATTTACAACTGTTAGAGAACTCCAAATAGTACACAATGTGACCATGTGTTCCTCAGCAACACAGGCTACTATGGACACTTCTGATCTGCATTCAGCTCTTTACGCTAGCTTGCCACAGCTGAGCTCAAGGTTTCAGTTGCTGTATCGTTATATTTGAAAGTCTAAGTCCAGATAATCTGAAACAGCAAAAGCTTGAGAGTAAAAACATCTTTCCCTCTTTGTATGCTATGGCATTAAAAGGAGTGCGTTGTATGTTTTATAGGTACAAATTTCAGTGTACAGATAAATACTCTGAAAAAAATCAAGTGATGTGCAACTCAAACTAAGCTCTGAAAATTATTGTCTATTTATAGCCTTGTTCTCCTTGTGCTTCAGCTCCACATCTGTAAAGTAGGGCTCATAGCAGCCGCTATCTCAATAGGGTGCTGTGAAAATGCATTTATATGTATGCAGTGCTCGGATATTGGGAAGACAAATAGTATCTAGGAAGTCCATGAAGAATTCCTGTGTTCAATGCAAAATTTGATTGTCATGCAACACCTAAAACATGAAACTGATCATCAAACAATAAGAGAAAGATTTTGAACTCTATGTAATGAATGACACAAAGGTCTCAGAAAAAATAACAGCAATCAGGCATTAAAAGTAATCCCTATTATAGACACAGGGCTTCTCCACTGTCTACCAATGTATGTGACATGGTCTGCATTATGATTATCCAGATTAACATATGATTGATTCTAGTCCATTTAACCATTTGATTTTGAAGCCCTAAAGTTCTTGTAGTCTAGTGTTCATGCCTGTATGTATATGTGTATAGTGGAATAAAATTTAGGTCATTGTACATAAGTGACTGTATGCAGATGGGAAGTTCTTTTGCATTTTTGCAGTCTGCCTCAAGATTATCCTCATCATTACCAGAATCTCTGACCAAATGTGGCTTAGTCTTCAAAGGACAGTGTTCACAGCCTGATGATTTTCTGCCTCTAGTGGTGTTTGTATTTTATCAACTTTTTAATCTTTTCTGTTATCAACTATGGATCTTTCATTTACATTTAGTTCAATTATTATTGGTGTAGCAAAAATTTTTACAGGATATTTGCATCTCAGTAGATTAAAAAATCACCAGATCATGAGTATTGAGATATTACTTATTGTAGCGTCTTTTGGAGATATTCTTTCTGGTCAAATATGGTCAATTCCAAGCCACTGAGGCTGCAGTGGCCATTCTCACATGGCATAGAGGAATTTATCAGTAAAGTATTCACCTATACTGACGGGACACATACACCTGATGTACATGCTCTTATTTGACAATGTCCTCTGTAGGTGGGGGAAATTAAATTAATGAAACTGAAACTTAACATCTGTAACAAAGGGGTCGAATACCTCTTTGCTTGTATTTCATCTTGAAAAGATGTATAAATCTTTTCACATTCACGCTTGTCAAGAATAGAGGAGCATTTCCTTGGTTTTCTGACACTGCATCTGCCAATGTCTAAGATGTTACTTTGCTTCTGCCACTGTGCCATTAATACAATCATTTATCCATCTGGGTGTCAATACATTGGGTTCTATTTGCTGGAGACCTTGAAAACCTAGAGTGGTTTTATAATTTCTTTTTCAAGTATTTCAGGTGTACCATTTACAAGGAAACAAATCAATCCCATCTGTCTAAAACTACTGCACTTACAGTCCATATCTCCTACCATTTGTTTGTGGAGATAAAAGCTTAATTATACTCATATCTCTTAGTTGCACATTTGTTCTGGATTTGCTTCTGTTTATTTTTATGATATTTAAGGCATTGTTCATGGTATCTCAGAAACAAAATAAACTGTGTGCTACCCAGAACAGTTATTTTAGCCAAGCATGAAAATTATTTTTGCTTGAAATCTCTTTGAAGGAAAGATCATGTCACAGCAACTCATTATTGAAGTAGTTATTGCAACATTCATCCATTTAATTTGGCTTCTGCTTGACCCTAGCTCTGAATACAATATGGTTTAAGAAGACCCCTGTGTTATTCCTCTGAGACATGAGTTTTGATAGTGTTCATCATTGCTGAAGGGGAATGAGAAATTTGCTCTGACCTCCTTGGCAATAGTCTCCTTTTCTGCACCTAGTCACGTGCAGTCAGAGAAGCCTGAGGTGTGTGTCTGGAGTGGGAATATGCTGGGGGCAAAGCATGGCTACAGAGCAAAGTGAGACCTATGGTCCTTTGACAGAAACATGGTTGCCTGAAGCAGACACTATGAATGTGGCATATGGAAATTTGTAAGGCAGGAAAAATGTCAGGCAATACAAAAGCTTATTCTTCTGTCAATGTTCTTAGCTTGTTTCCAAGGTGAAAAGCCTATGCATGACTTGCAGCTTGTTATTATTGTGACAAGTTTAATGGAAATGAAAGTTTTGTATAGGACAAGTGATAACCTTTTACACAGAACTGAGTTTCTTATGAATAAAAGGGCCTCTGAGACTCAAGTGTAGCAATGTGTTAGTGTAGATGCACACTACTGCTAGCAGTGAGAGGAAGTGACCCCTTCTTCAGCTTTGGTGTTAGCTGCTTTCCTTTCTTGCTCTTTTACAGACTTTTACACCAGAACGCTTTTTTTTTCCACTGCATTTCACACAGCAAAAGCTTCTAGGCACTTTCAGTTTATAAAACTTCAACACATAAAATTTACTGCATGGAGTAATTTATAGAGGGGAATATTCCCTCTGTTGCTTATCTTGTGGGAATCTCATCTGAGCACTCAGTACCTGTAACAAGAAGCAGTTCTGTAGGAAAGATGGAACATATTTTTACATTTTTTTTACTGCAAGAGTAATTTTTCTTTTGAAAGTTTTGTCTGTGGACTCATTTTGACTGTATTTTAGTTGAACTTCTTGATATATTTTGCTGGACTTGACTAAAGATTCCCAGTACTGATTTCCCAAGTCACCAAAACCTGCCAGATCTCAGTGCAATGGTTTATTTAAAAAATGTCTTTTCTCTCTCAGTGTAGGGATACTGGAACCGTGGAGGAACATATATTACAAGACCTTCAGTAAATTGATACATTTTGCTTTCATATGCAAACTTGTCATTCTTATAGCCCTAACTTGTTTTATTGCTAGTCTGAATTTTCCTGAAGATTCCCTTCATCCTTTGGCAGTTGCTGCTGAGATTCTTTATAAATATTAATGATTGCTTCTCATAGACAATATTTGATCTGCATCACTCCACAGATGTACGCCACTGTGTTCATTTATTATTACTTTTTGCTTGGGTTTTTTTACCATTAGAGAAGAAAAGACTTGGTTCAGGTCTGTTTGCTGACTTTATGTTTGTATTCCAGGGTTCTGTTCATGCTATTAGGTGAGACTTTCTCATAGAATAAATTGAAAAGCAATCGTATCTCTGCTAATCCTGTTCTGCTTTGAAAATGGCCAGTATCACAATGCTGCTGTACAGTCCCTAGGTGTCTTCGTATTTCAGCCTTGATGAAACAATCTCTCCCCTGAGATACCATGGCACTGTTTCTCCTGACTCACTGTGGCAGTATTTTCCCCATGTGTTATTCTGTGGCCTTTGGTCTCATGAATTTGTGCCTGCAAACCTCTATATTGTTGTCAGGGTGGGTTCTCATGGGAGGTGACTACCACCAGCCTGAGAATTGCAACTTTTTCCCCCCTCTTTCCTTCACCTCTTGTTTTTCAGATTTTAGTTTATAGCAGGAAAAAAGCCAACACAAAGCACAGCAAGGGATAGATATTATCCAATAATACTTGTGCACAGGAACTTGACAGCCAATAGATATGGAGCACTCACCCTTAATTAGCATATGCCAGTCAGTGCTAGCATCATCATAACCTGGCACAAGTACCAGGAGCTTTGAGCAAATCACAATGGAAAGCACTGAGGGGAAAAGCATGACGGAAATCATCCTCCTCAATGCCTTCAGTATTGCTACCTGCTGCACTGGAGAGAGCATCCAGAGGAGGACTGTTGCTGCTCTTCCTGGCTGGCTATGATAGACAGCTTCTCTCCCTCTCCCTCTCCCTCTCCCTCTCCCTCTCCCTCTCCCTCTCCCTGTCCCTCTTTCCATCCTTTCTCTTTATCTCTCCCCTTCCCTTTCTCTCTCTCTCTCTCTCTCTCTCTTCTTTTAGTTTTTATTTTGTCTGAGAAGTAACTTGCACTCTTATAGTTGATGTATGCCACCAGCTATGGACCATCCTGGTAAATCTTTGTGCATATGAAACTGTCTTGACATCATTTGTCGAATAGCTCCATTCAGTGATAAGGTGCTCCTTAAAAGTGGATCTCCACACTTTTAAAGCCCAATCTGATATGCTTTACAACAGTAAAGGCATGATCACTTTGGAAACAGCAGTGGGATTTGAAAATGTTAAATCTTTCTTCCCAAACTCCAGTTAGTGAGAGGTACTGGGGAGAATGGGTATCTGGGAGTGCTGCTCATCATATGCCCTGCTGAGTGCAGGTCATACCCTCCAAGGGATGTTACAAGGCTGTGTGGCTGTCGAGCTTCACCTGCACCCTTTGTAGCAGCTTTTGGCTCCAGGAATAGCCCCTTTTAGCTGGAAAGGATTTCCCAACTAACACAAGACTTTATTAGAGACAACATCAACATACCCAGTCTATTCCATGATTTTAAGTCACTGCTGAAGGTGATTCAAACTAAACGTGCACATTTCAGTGAGTGTGCACTGAGGTGGATCATCCACCCTCCACCCCAGTGCCCACCTGTAGGGGCTGTAATCTCTAGTCCAAGGGCAGAAATGAGTATTTGTCTGGGGACATCTGCTTCTTAGACTGCTATAACTTAATTGAAAGATCTCCTGTGATCCCACCTATAAATTCTTACAAATTAGTTGTGGCAGTTGCTACATGTGAAATGTTTGATCCTCCAGAGGGTAGTATGAAGCCAACTATTACCAGGGCTTTTACACAGTCCTGAAAGACTAGCGGATTTAGGGAAGCAATCCAGAAAATCCAAGCGTTGATCCAGGAACTGATTCCAGCATATTAATAAAATTTGAGTAGACACAAGGTTACATGTGAAATGCTGCAACTCCTGGAAACATTCTTCTCCTCCTTCCAAAACTTGTTTACACTGTCCAGTGAGAGACCCAGTGTTATTGGAAGTACAATGTTTAAGTAGTATATTTTGTTTTCTAAGAGATTGGTCCCTTTGGAGGACTTCTTTTCGGAAACTAATAGGATTTTGGTGGAGGTTATGTACTTAACTCCTCAACCAAGGCAGTTCTGGACATTTGCACAGGGCTGAACCTCAGCCACAGGCAACAAGGCAACATCTAGACAAAGAAGATGCCACTCATCAAGGAGTTCATTTTAAGTACGGGTAGAGGGACACAATCCTCTTTCATGTGCTTAGGGCTGTGACATGTAGACTCCAATTTGGGCATCTAAAAGCCAGAAGATATTGAACCAGACTCCCTTTAGTCTCTCTTCCAGTCAGTGGGCACCTCCAAAAGGCAGTTCATCTCATCATTAAATAAGCGTCCATGATGGGTTATGCAAAACCTTCTTTGGAAGTCTCTGTTATTCTGAAGTGATTATAATGTGAGCCTAGGATGACTAGTTCAGATTTTCACATGTAAAGATTGGTTGAGGTGAATGCCGGAGACCATCATTTTTAATCCTTTCTTTTCTTTTTTTTGCAATGCAGCCTTGCCTTCTATTGCGTCTGAAATCTGTCTTTGAACATACTTCTGAGCAGATACTATAAGGTATGCCAGCATTGACCATAATTTCTGGAAAGCAGCAATCAAAGAAAGTTAAATGCTAATGAGAATTTGTTCTCCAGAGATTTGCACCTCACATTATCTTCAGCTAAATTATTGCCACAATGCTTTGCACAGGTATAAGTGATTTTTGGAGGCACAGCCAATGGTAAATGATGCTGCTGTTAATTTACAGATTCAAAATGAAAAAAACCTGCTTTTATTTGCACCAACTGTTCCTGATGCCCAAGCTTTGGGGCATTTTAATTTTAGCTCCCCAAAATTAGATGTAGAAAAGTTAACATTAAGATTTTAGCTACCCAAAGTTTAAGTAGTTCTGGGCTACCACTAATTTACATTCTCATAATCCTTTGATAAGTTCTTTCTATCGTATTCCAAGTTCATACCGTTATTTGAATGTCTCTTATCTTAATCTAATTTCTGTAAAGCAAAGAAACATTCAGAAAATATTAAAAAAAATTTATATTGCAAATTCATGTAATGATGGTAATTGTCGAAAAGATTAGATTGCTGGTTTATTTACAGCTTTGACAAGCTTGGTCTATTACCACTGATTGCCATGTTCCTCTAAAATGTGTTGTTATTATTATGACAACTTAGATAAGGAATTAAATTAGGAGGAAATTTGTTTATTCGAAAGAAAACGAATTTAATCACTCTGAGTACAAGGCACCAATGACAAATATTTAGCCATCAAAGTTATTTTGAATGTACCTTTGTGGGCATATAGCACTGCTCAGCACGTGAAGAATATCTTTCACCTATATGAATTCTTCTCCTTGGAAAGAATTGTCCCGGGCACCACCACCACCATTTGAAGCTGTATTTTGCCCTATCACATCATCTGGATCATGACTACATTGTAAAATTGGAAGCATTGGTTTGGCTGCTTATTAGTACAGAGTTGATTTGTGCAAAGGAACATTCTTACAATCAATAAACCACAAATACAGTCACATGTGACAGATTAAATATTCTTGTTACAAGTAAAGCAGTGTCTTTCTGTAACAATAGCAGCATCAGAAGGTCATGGGACAAAAGGTTTCCTGAGTATGTCAAATGCACGTATAGATGGCAGTCTGCTCCCTTCTCCCTTTGGTCACTCACTTAAAGGGCAGCTAATCGGACAGGGTGCCAGCTTGGAAGGGACCTTGAAAGATCATCTGGTCCAACCTTTTATGGGAAAGGGAGCCTAGATGAGATTATCTAGCACCCTGTCCAGTTGCATCTTGAAAACCCCAGCGATGGGTACTCTGCCACATCCCTGGGGAGGTTGTTCCAGTGAATGATTGTTCTCACTGTAAAAAATTTCTTTCCTATATTGAGATGAAACATCTCCTGCTGCAACTTGCATGCATTGCACCTTGTCTTCTCCATGTGGCTCCTTGTGAAGAGAGAGCCTCTGTCCTTTTTGTAGCTGCCCTTTAAGTACTGGAATGCTGTGATGAGGTCCCCTGGAGCCTTCTCTTCTCCAGGGAAAAGAGGCCTAACTCCTTCAGTCTTTACTCGTAAGGCAGGTTCTCCAACCCTTTGATCATCTTTGTGGCCCTCCTTGGGACCCTCTCCAGTCTGTCCGCATCTTTCTTGAATTGTGGGGACCAGAACTGGACACAATACTCCAGATGCAGCCTGACAGGCACCGACTAGAGTGGGATGATCACATCTCTGTCTCTGCCAGAAGCTTTTTTAGAGCTACTGAAGTTGTTATTACTGAATTAATTACTGTATCAGATGCCCTGGAAGATGATTTTGACGTGAGCATCTTGGAGAATACATAAAAGAAACACAAAGTCTCCTTTCTTTCCAGTGGTTTCATTTCTACCACCTCTGGTAATCATTATGTTGTAGGAGGGTTCTGCTTTTGTAGTAAAATACAGGCACATTTCTAGCTCAGATTGCTGTATGAAGGGCAATTAGTTAACAAAGAGAATGGGCTTTGCTTAGTTAGGGATTATGCTGCTTTCTGCCTGGGAAGCATAGCTGTGGGGGAGTGTGAGCATTGAGAAGCTGATGAGATCTGTACTACAGTAAGAGTGAAGAGGTCACTGGTTCGAGTTTCTTATATATTTTTCCTGAAAGAGCTGTCTTTTCTGAGTAGAAACCCCAATTAATCCTGAACCCTTTCTGGCGTAGATTCCATCCAGCCCCTATTAAAAGGGAAAAAAACCCAGTCAGTCACATCAAAGGATCGCTCATTTCTTCAAATCTTCCAACACATTGGGGTTTTTTTGTGGTATTTTTTTTTCCCTCTCTCACGTTTTCTAGTACTGTACGAGCTCTCTCTTTCTTCTATCAATTTCCAGGGTAGGGCAGACAGTCTGCCAAGAGCTAGACAGTGCCATTTTCTTGGTAGTTTGCTTTTTAATTTGATGTTTTTACTTTTTTTTAATAATGACTCAGTTTAACATTTTTAATGTGTTCTGAGGCTGTGGCTGTCATTCTCATTTTGAAAATGTCATACCATTTCATTGTGACATTTTCAAAATGCTGCTTATTGTTTACTTCAGAGTAATAACTTTATTAAAAATTGACCTAATTTTGGAGGCCTTTCTGATAAAAGCATGTGAACTATCTGTGTCTGTCATGGAAATAACTTTTGGTTGGCTAAACCTGAAAGCAGGGTAGGGTCTTCCATGTTTCATGAAAGTCAGTAGCTTGACAGGGGAGAGAGATCCTTCTGGTGACCTGATGGATAGGCTGTGAAGAAACCATGCCTGAGATCACCCATAAGATACTTCATTGATACCACCACTTTCGTATTTTTTGCTTCATTTTCTGATCTTTTCCTCTTTTGGTTGAGCAGCTAGACCAAAATACCCATTATTTGCTCAAAATACATTATTCCCAGTGACAGTGTTAGAAATCCGTCACCACCCTGCGCGTGCTTGGGCTTTTTGCAGGTATCCTTTTGAAGCAGGTTGTTGTGGCGTTCCTCATGGTGATGGGGAAAATCTGCTCTTTCGCTCATACAGCACTGTAAGACCCTGTCCACTATCCACTTCCATCACCAAAGACTCAGTTCTCCAGCCAATAACAGCCAAGGCCTTGACTTTGTAAGGAATTAAGTGTATGCTCACTTTTACTCACTTGTACTTATGTGGAGCAATCTGGACAAGCGGAAATGTAAGGCTGCACGTAAGTTTTCAGTATAGCCTCCATGTTGACCTCCCTCAATAATCCATCAACCTCAGATCAGATCTCTTCTATGGTGTTTCTTTCCATCAGGAAATCAGGAATAAACCAGATACAGAATTTTGAATGTACGGAAGTTTCCCCTTTTAAAATGTTTTAGACGCTTGCATCTCAGTCTGAAACCAGAGCAGCAGCTGCCTTTATATTATTTGTTGGAAATAACTGTCTTTTAGTTGTCTGAAAAAGGCCTGGAACCTAATTTTGCTGTTGTTGGCTATGTTTTTTCAAGTTGTCTAGTCAGGCAACACCCATGAACTGCATTTCATAAAAGCAGTAAGGAATTTAAAGAGTAGTGAAGGAGATTTAGGTTGCATATTGGGGAAATACCTTCTAGCGGGGATATTTAGGCATGGGATTAGATTACCTAGGGAGGTCAAAGAATCTCCATCACTAGAAACTTTCAGACTCTTGTTAGACAAATGTCTGCCAGGAGTTATTTAGTTGATCCTGCCTTATATAGACAGATAAGTAATATGACCTTTAAAGTCCCTTACAGCCCTATTTCTTATGATTGCCAAGAAAGGAACAGCATATATGAATTAAGAAACAGGAGCACTCAGGCTTCATCCCAGATTCTGTAACAATCTTAACAACAGGCCTGTGTAACAGGGAATAAAACATACATCTTCCTGAAGCCTCAAGGTGCTCTGCAATAATCATGTGTGCTTTAGAATACAGAGGAAGTATCAACATTAAATACAGAAGTTAAATGTATTTTTAGACATATAAAAGGACATGTTGTTAGTAGCCTAGCAACAGGCTCATCATCCAACATTCCAGTGCACTTAGAGACACACAGATGTGCTTGAATGAATACTTTAAAGATAGAAAAAATAAAAATAAACTGGAAGCTCTCCTGCTTACTCATCACCATCGGCATCAGCAGCATCAATTGGAAAAAGTTTCTGTAGGGTGTGTTCTTCTTTTTGTGTCAGCCAGGGAGCCTTGCTGGCTTCCAACAGTCTACTCAGATGCGTCGGGATAATGTCATTAATGAGGGTATGGTGGAGTAACTGAAAAAATGAGGTCTGATACATGAGATCCCAAAGCTAAAGCCTACAAGGATTCATTTAGTCCCTTAATTGAGTAGCTAGGTTTCCCAAGCAGTCAGCACAAAGCAACTACCATGGGGTTTTTTTTGTTTTTGAAAATGTGATTGCTGATGTAAAGAAAAAGGAAAAAAAAAGAAAAAGAAGGAAGGAAGGAAGGAAGGAAGGAAGGAAGGAAGGAAGGAAGGAAGGAAGGAAGGAAGGAAGGAAGGAAGGAAGGAAGGAAGGAAGGAAAGGGCACCCTGACACAGAATCTTGGCATGAATAAGCCATTTTGTTGTTCATAAACAATGACATACAGTGGGGTTCAGATCATTCTCAGATAAGATAGCTGCGTCCAGTTTGCAGCAAACAGGAGCAGGAACAAGAATAAGCTTGTTTTGTTGTGGAAGACTATGGCAATGACTCTGAACAAAGCATTGTAGCAGGTCTGAGGATGGGGTGTATAATTTTTACATCATCCTTTGTGGGAAATAAATCATATTTTGGAGAAGTTAATGTTAGGGGTGAATGCAGAGAAAGAATGTAGCCTTTTGAATCTGGAGAATTTCTAAAGGATTTTAAAAGGTTCTGTCAAGAGGAGCTGGACCAAGAAATAGATAACCACTTCCTTCTTTGTCTCTTTTTCTAACATGCAGTTAAGGAAAGTAAAAGAACATTGTTCAGGGTATCTGTGACAAATACAAGATAACCTCCCCTGAGATGAATGAAACCAAACCACAGGCAATCATCAGATTAATGACCTTTCTAGCCAGAGAGAGGAGGGGGATACAGATGCTGAACAGAATGCATATTATTCCTCCCTTCAGTCACTGTGCAGTATATGTCCATGATACTCAAGACATGACTTGCTGCATTTAGAAAGTAGGCTTAAAGAAGGATTCCAGGAGGCAGGACTTGCAGGGAGCCATTCAAAGGGGGCTGCACCTTTAAGGACTGAGGAACATGCTGCTTTAGGTGTTAGACCCATCTCAGTCGACAGCAGATCAACACATAGCGTGACTACAGTGTTAGCCAGAAGCTTTGCTAGCAACAGTTTGTTGTGTAATGACAGTTGGTGATTGCAAGCTGGCAAAACTCTCCTTACAGCTTCAGTTTTGAAACTGTACTGAAATAAGTGCTGGAACCATGTTAATTCAAAGCAGAATTTATACATCCTGCATTTAGCTCTCCCTTGCTTGAGATACCTGTCAGAGCCAATTTGATTGCTGTCCTGAATGAACTGGGATCACAGAAGCTGATCTTAAAAAGCCAGTAGCCTGTCCCAGGCATAGGTGGTGGTTTATAAGAACAGAAAATTGGACATTTGTCCAGGGTGTGGTGGGGGTGGTGGTGCACTAATTATATTGGTTTAAGAACAGGTATAGTCAAAGTGATGTATAAAACAATACAGTCAAGGATGGATGCCCTTCAGGGTGGCTAAAGGTATACCAGGACAAACCTGCTTATATGAAAACAAGTAAACTACTACCGCCTGATTTTTTTTTTCCAGCTGCTTTCCTTCACAGCTTCTGCCAGATATGTGTGTAAATGACATACTGGAAAAGCTGTCTGACAACAACAGAACTAAGTTATACTACATATTCAGTCTGAGTCAGGGTTATTTATAGGAAATTTTCCATGGGCCCAATAGGAAAATGTGGGACAGACCAACAACTCATGCATGCCTTGGAGATAAGACATTGATCTCAGAGTGTTGTTGTGGCTTTCCACACCGGCCTCTTGAGAAGAGGAGGACCAGTAGTTTGGCAAGTACAGGCAGCATAGACTCTCCAATGATATGCATCAACTTTATAATGCATGTGCAGACAGTAGTGGAAATGAACCAAGATAGTGTCCCTTTTAACTCCTGGCACCTTTTCAAATGCGACACATTTTATTTCTGAGATATATCTTCCTTCCATTACGTAAAACTAAAGAGTAATCTCTGACCATGCCATATATTTCATTAAAAGAGGAATCCTGCTTGTCATCACTGGCATATTCTTTTATTAGTTTATAGCTTTGTTTACAGGAAATTTAACCTACCTATATCTTCTTTGCTGAGAAATCCCATGTGCGATCCTTGCAGAAATATTGAGTCCTTCTAGAAGGGATGCAGCGGTATCATTAGGTGATATTTTTACAAGACAGATGATGTACAAGGATGTAAATGTAGTCTTTCCCGTTGGAATGATCTGGTTAGATTCATTAGGGACTTGCAGACTGAAGATAACGTGTACACTCAGCAGCACTCCTTGGGAGCTGACGTGCTTTGCTGTATTTCAGAATAGGGTGACATCTGCCCCATCACCCAGCAAGTGATTATGAGTATGCCTCTGGTCACAATTTGATTGGCAAAAAATGTGGTGAGGGGCAAGTCTGGATTTGGGAGCAAGCTCGAGCCAACTCTAGAAATGCAGTGGGGATTCTGCCCTATGCTGAAGTGCACCCTAGGAACGGTAATTCATCTGAATTCATCTGTTTCTCTTGTTGCTCAGGATGGATAAAAAGATGTGACTTCATTCACAGGTACCAAAGGATTTGAACTGCACAACGTACATCATCTTGTTTTCACATTTGCTTCAACTCTTTGTTAAATTTGGTGCCATTCTGACAACAACTGTCTTATAGTTAGGTCTTTTAGGATCCATTAGACAGCAAATGCTCTTATCTAAAAAGGTTTTCATCATCTAGACAAGATGGTATCATTCATTTCTGTTATGAATGCTTTTAAATGTGGACAGTATAAAGTAAAGACATGACAAGTATACAGAAGGATGGCTGGAAGAAATAATATATAACTAATGGCTCCAGGAAGATCAGGTATGTCATTTCTGTACTTTATGTCAGCAGGGATTACTGCAATTTCATTGTCAAGTTGTTTTTTTATGGCTGTATAAATGCACTAGTGTTAGTGAGCTGAATATTCAAAAAGAGTACTCATTTTAACAAGTGGAGTTACAAGTAAGAGCAAGATCCATTGAGGGACTTTGCAGACCTTGCCATGAGTGAGGTGGTTGGAAGAAGCCTGGACCGCAGAGCAGCGGTATGAGGTGCCTATGCACCCAGTAGACTGCAAAGGACAGGTGTCAAGGCTCACACAAGCCAACAAGTAAATTCTCAAGAAAAAGGTAGACCTAAAGTTCTTCTGTTCTGTGATTTTGTCTCCAGAGCCGAGTCTTCTGTTCGAGATGGTTTTCTTCTTTTTTTTTTTTTTTTTCTCCTCCAGAGAAATGAACAGAGCTAATACTTTGTTTCGTTTTCAAATATGCCAAAGGGTTGGCTTATCTGGTGAGCCATTAGTAGTGTCTCTTTCTGAAATTATAGTCTAATGGAGAGAATACTTGTCCAGGAGGGGGGCCACTTAGGTTCACTTTTCTGCTCAGATTGTGAGGCTTCAAGATCACAAATCACACAGCATTGAAGAGTGACCCTGTGCACAGTAGAGTCCATTTATTCCTGCTGGAATTTCTAGTGAATTTACTCAAAATTCTCCTGCAGTGCTCAGCAATGTAAGTAACAAGTCCACAGAAGTCCTTTTCTAATGCATACATGTGTGTGTGTGCTGATATTATTTGAACAGGTAAATAAGACAGTAGAAATGTTGCTAGTTACTAGTACTGTTACCAGCTCTACGTTTGTACAGGGAAAGAACTGAGGTCATTCCACGCAAAGATATTAGAGTTTTCCACTGAAGAAAAAATAAGGAATTACTCTGCAACTTAATGAGAAATCTTCTAACTCCAGGGCAAGCAGAATGGAACACAGCTCATGGACTCTTTCACCTTTATGCTGTGCACCTCAACTTCTACCGAAGAACTGCTCTTTAACACACATCCTGAATCTTGTTCCATTTGGTCCCCTGTCTTATGTTTTTACTGGCATACTGGGTTTAACACGAATATCGATAATATTACAACCCCCACCTCCCACCTCAGCCCACTTCAGGCCCAGACACTGTTGTGGTACACAACACCAAACTATTCAGATACAGGGGAGTTAGTGTTTAGTTCCTTCTGTCTTACTGAATGAAGAACGGCTAAAACTTAACTGGCTTCTCAGGCATTTTTAATGTCTTTTTTTTTTTTTAATGTATCTTGAAGCCCTCTTTAAATGTCTTCAGTATACTAAAATCTTCACTTCTGCAGTGGCTTTACTTCTTCTAGCCCTCCACTTAGGGAATTATCTTTGTTTTATTCCTGTTATGCCTGACACCCCTGATCATGGGTTCAGTGATCGCTATCAGCCAAAGGTTGAACAGAAGTATAGTTCATTCAATGTCCTTAACTCACCTGAATACCTTCTACAAGAGTCTTTTAAAGGTGCAGCTCTCCATTGAGGTTATACTTAATTCACTTTCTCTATTTATTTGAAAGTGGCATTTCTCCACTCAATTGTAATTGGCTTAGCCAAGACAACAGATTTATTGGGATGTTTTCCAAGTGAGACCGATTTAGTGATAATGAACTGTCCATAGCTGCCACTTAATCTTTAGAAATAATACTATTTAACAATCATTCACTTATTCTAGCCCAAGTTGTTGTCTTGGGCAATTTTAATAATTTAAAGAGAATGAAGCCAAGAGCACTTTTGTTAAATTTATTTTCATATTTGTTCAGATGTCTAAGAATTTCTCCTGTTGGTTGGCCAGAGTATTTAATAGTAGAAACAGGACACTTGCAAGGGTCTCAGTTTAGTGAGAACTTTCTGAAAAACTCCATCCAGAAAATGCACTAAAACTCCTCTCTGGTTAAGCAGTAGATTCCAAAGTTCCTTTCTGGCCAGGCTTCAGGTTTTGCCCAGCCCCCATTCAAAACCATAGTGAAAGTCTGTGATTTAACACAAACAGAAGATTAGGACTACTTAATCTAGAGGCATTTTTGCTGTTGATCATAAGGAGATAGATGCTTCAGGAATCCTAGGAAATTCCAGGGGTCTGGAAAATCTGGAAGATTAGTAAACAGGCCTCCTGGCCACTCAGCTTCCAGCATTCACTTCTTCCTCTTATTCTCATGACTGAGACCTTCAAACTCTGGCTTGACGTGGTGGCACAGCTGCTTGCACACCCCATAACCGTGTCCCAAAGGTATGATAAGACTGAAGGTCTTCCAGAATTTTCTTAATGAATAATGAGGAGCCAAACATCAGCTTTGATGTTTCCTTCTGACCCACTCTGCAAGGCTGTGGAGGGTGCTAGCTCTACTCAGGACTTACGGCCAACTACAAAAAAACATACTGTGGTATACTGCTGAAGGGGGCTGCTTTAGTAATTTTTTGCCACTGATTTACTTCACTGTTTGTAGAGGCGTAGCAGCCTAAAAGCCAGTTTACAACATGAACAGAATAACAGGTTCTTCTAAAGCAATAAAGCATGATTTTAAGCCAACAAACAAATGTATTTTGGGGAGTGGAGTTGTGTGGCTTTATTTTAAATATTTAGTACATACTTGAGTCATTTTATCATGCTTTTTGGTGAAAATATGAGAACTAGAAACTTTCCTGAGGCTCTCATGCAATGTTTTAAAGACAGCAGCCTGGGCTTTAATGTGTTATTTATTGCTAGACTTTGAAGAAAGTTACAGAGGCTGGAAATAACATTTTTGTAGAGTTGTTTCTCTGTATGTATGCTGAAATCAGGAAAAAAAGAAGAATGCCAAAGGGAGGTTAGAATGTCACACTTCATATGTTGACGTATGGAGTGGGTATCTGAAAATCCTGAAATGTGAATTTCAAGGTCAACTGTCCTAACATTCCTCCTCAGCTTCCTCACCTCCTCCTCAAAGCCTGCCATCTTTAATCTCTTCCAAAAGCAAACAGTATGCTCCTTGGAAGTATATTGACAGATTTAGAGATAAGACCTTTCTAGCAAAAATGCTTTTTTGCGCAAGTGAAATCAACAGTCCTGACTATTCCCTGGTGAGTGGTTTGATGCCTGGAGCTCACACCTATAATTACCCTTCTTTTGTTTTCTTGCCTTCACTATCAGAATAAAGATGAAAATGTCATTTTTGTCTCCCAAAGAAAATTTGAGGGGAAAACCCAGCACCCATATATATGTCACTTCTCTTATTTTTGTGAAGAGCCTTAAGGGAAGGGATTTTCTAAGGAAGCTTGACAGCTGCCATAGAAGCCCTACAGATATACTGCCAAATAAGAAGGGCAAACTAATAATAACAGAAATTATCTATAACAAAGGAAGAAAACACAGCTGATAATATATCTAAGCAGAGTGGAAAGAACTGAAACAGAAGAATGTGAGAGCAGGAAATACATTTCTTCCAAAGCACAATGGATCTTATTTAGTTAAACAACTATTATAGCTTATTTAACTAAGCAGTTATTTTTACTTTCTCTCTCTTGTTTGGCAAATCTAGCTCTGGGGATAGATATCCAAATGGGGGAAGTTGAACATTCATGGTAAGCAGTAACAGCTGGTAAGCTAATCAACTGAGTCAATGTTTCTGGTAAAGATGTCCCTACATATGCATTAGCTATCTATAAATATATATAACAGGAAACCATGTTTCACTGGCTGGGAGAGGTAGCAAGTCAAAATTAGAAGTGGTATTTCTAATCTATCAGTTTGAACTAGGAAAAATATCCAAAATAGCTTTAAAAGAGTAGTCTGCAGCTGGGAAGGGATTCTTGTCCCATTAAAACCGGTGGAAGAAATCAGGAGGAGGATTTTGCTTTCACTCTTGGGAGCACCAAGAAACACGACACTGCCGTGTCACTGATAAGGAGGTGAATTATGCATGTTGCTTTGTTAAATCTAGGTCTCTCTGCTGGCTTGTGTTGATAGTCTCCCTTTCTAAAACACAGTTCCCCATGAGCAATGGCTCAATGACATTCTTGTGCATATTAACCATCAGCGGTATTAAGGAAGGAGAGAAGTGAATTGGTTCTGTTACACGTGTTCACTGGGTCACAAAAGAAGGGTGAAGAGACAATTTATATAAAAAATTTATTCCTGTCTTCTTACTTAAAGCTTGATCCAAATCCTACTAAAGCCACTGGAAATACTTCTAACTGGAGGACTTCGATGCAAATATCTATTGCATAACTGGGAAGATTGGCTTAGAAGAGAATATAGAAATCAACTCATATTCAGGAACAAGATCTCGGGTATATGTTAAAGTGCCTTTGTAAAAATCAAGATGTTTTTCTATTACAATCCCATACAAAACTAGCAGGAGATGTCACAGAAAGCTGTAACACCTTGAGGGTTGAAAGAAAATACAGGTTTTTAAAAATCAAATTGCTCTAATTAAATGTTAAAAAGCCTTAATTACAATCAGAGCTATTATGGGACACTGCATATGTGTGTACGTGAGTGAATATTTTTTCTGTATTTTAACAGCTTACTATAAACTTTACAGCTCCTGTTCTATAGTTTTTACCTAGGATTATAAATATAGGTTATATCTAAATGAATTATACCTGAATAGTTGCAATGGGCAAATGTTTGCAAATAGAGAAGGTGTGCACTGTTAGATTACATTGTGAATATTAATGCATATTAATTCAAGAGGGAAGCAAAGAGATAGATTCTCAGTGCTTTAAAGACACTTATTCTTGCCATCCTTCATGAGTTCATTTTCATGTGAATTGAAGTGGATTTGTTGTCATGGAAGTTTGTTTTTATCAAAAGTTTCTACAAATTAGCATTTTTCAATAATAATGAAAAAAATCTTCCTAGGGTGCTTACAGTTGAAAGCATCTAAGCACAAGAGAAAAAAAAAAAAGGCTGAAAGCATGCAGAAGCACTGCAGTTTTCCTTCTTGGGTATTTTGAAATTCTAATAGTGTCAAATGCACATTCACCAGCCCCAAGACAAGAGGATTCTGGTTTCAAGCTGTTGTCTGCCTGCTACATGGTTCCCTGCGCCTTCCTTTAAAAAAATCTGATCATGGCAGGTCTTCGCCACAGGCTGTTGATCTGAGTAGGCTCCACAAAAAAGGCAGAGATTGTATTTCAGACTTAGCCGTAGGGTAAGCATCCTGACCCTTGCTTTCCCTAGGCAGAAGGCACGGGAGATGTAACACGCTTCTCCCCTGGGGCTGTTCACGCTGTTCCTGCCCCAGAGCCGCTACGTGGGGTGACTCGGAGAAGCCTCACCTCTGCCTGCCTTTCCAGACCCACATATCCAGGCAATGCCGCCTCCTCTGGCACTGGCTGGTGTCCTGAAAGCTGTACCGATCCAACAGGATTAAACTGAGGATCTGTCTTTTATAAGGCATTTGTCTGAAGCTGAAGGCATTATAGGCTTTGTGCGCATTAGTACATTACCAGGGCCAGGGCTGAGCTCTGGTACGTGCTCACCATCTGCTAAAGCGTTTGCACAGTCTTTGGCCCAGTTCTGGCCTCGGTCAGCAAGTGCTTCCCAAACTGTCTCTGGGCTTGGGGCAGTTACCGCAAACCAGAGACCATTCCCAAACAGCCATGTTAATAGATTAAAATTTATGCATAATATTAATATCAGCGCAGTAATTTACCATATGGAATATATTTAATAAATAAAATATATTTATATAATGCATAAATAATAATGTTAGTTCAATAAATGATATAATAAACATTTATATTATTAATAATTACTATATAATGTATTATATGTTCTATCTAGATATATTTCAAATATATTATTATAGAAAATATTGTCATATAAAAATATGATAATATTAAATATAGATAATATTATTATAATATGTTGATATTACTCTCTCTCTAATGCTAATAGAACTGCTTTGTTTAGGGGGATCAGGGGGTTTAGCTGTACACTCACACTGTGCCGTACCATTTGTCTCAGGACCAAGCAGCAGCTCCCGCTCCATTTTACGTACCAAGACAGATGTGACCATGAAGTCCAGCAATCTCTCTGTAAGCAGAGCAGTGGTTTCTAAACTGCGGTGGGTTATATTTATTTCTGCAGGCATCTGCCACAAACCAAATCCTGAAGCTAGAGATAACTGTGGTCAGTTTATGACAAAAGCATGAACGCTGCCGTTACCTGCCTGTAGCTTGCAGCAGGTTTTGGGGTCACCAGGGCATCTTCCTGCTGCCATGGGGGCCTGTGCTCACCTTGTTACTTCTTTTCTATCAGGATGCTTTTACATCTGGTTTATGCTTTGTTTCTATTATCATTATAATTTTTAGGAGTGCAAATAATAGGCAGCATTTTCATCTACAGAAAAGAAACATGCAGCCTCGTCAGCAACTCTGTAATGCTCAGAATTTGCAACACTGTGAAGAATCACGCTGGAGTCCTTCTCACATTCATAATCCACAGGAAAGGCAGGGCCAGAGACTGGTAAAACAATACGTGTTCTGTCAGCTTTCCTAAAATGTGCTTTAATCAATTCCCTTTATCAGGCCTATGCAGACCTCGTTTGCTAGGAGAAATTAGCTGCAACTAATTTACAAGCAATGAGTAATAGGCAATTTATCTGGAAGCTTACAACTGTTGCCTGGATACAAATCTGTTCAAATGCTTTTATATAAAAACTGCTTTTAGGGTATTTGCAGCAATTTGTTTTGATGACAAATTGTCAAGCAGAAAGCCAGGGCACATGACATTACTACCTTAACCTCCTATATGACAGAAAATACTGTCCCTATGCTACCCCTGAATATGTATAATAAGGAACAGTATCTTGTCGAGCCCTCTTTGGTGAGAGAATCCACATGACCTCTGACTATGGTTCTTGATTTGCCTCTAGAGGATTAGAAATCTGAGAGTGCAAAGAGCAGAATTTCATTTAATCGTCTGGCTACATTTATTAGCAGCTGCTGCTATTTTGCAAGGTAAAACATTGGAGAAAATGATTATAAAAAAAATGCCAAACATTCATAGAATCATAGAATGGTTTAGGTTGGAAGGGACCTTAAAGATCACCTAGTTCCAACCCCGTGCCATGGGCAAGGACACCTCCTACTAGACCTGGTTGCTCAAGGCCTCATCCAGTCTGGCCTTGAACACTTCCAGGGATGGGGCCTCCACAACTTCCCTGGGCAACCTGTTCCAGTGCCTCACTACCCTCACAGTAACGAATTTCTTCCTGAGATCTAATCTAAATCTCCCCTCTTCCAGCTTGAAGCCATTACCCCTTGTCCTGTCACTGCATGCCCTTGTCAAAAGTCCCTCTCCAGCTTTCTTGTAGGCCCCTTTCAGATACTGGAAGGCTGCTATAAGGTCTCCCTGGAGCCTTCTCTTCTCCAGGCTGAACAACCCCAACTCTCTCAGCCTGTCCTCATAGCAGAGGTGCTCTAACCCTCTGATCATCTTCATGGGCCTCCTCTGGACCTGCTCCAACAAGTCTATGTCCTTCTTATGTTGGGGGCACCAGAGCTGGACACAGTATTCCAGGTGGGGTCTCACAAGAGCAGAGTAGAGGGGCAGAATCACCTCCCTCGACCACACTTCTTTTGATGCAGCCCACGATGCAGTTGGCCGCCTGGGCCGCGAGCGCACATTGCCGGCTCATGTTGAGCTTCTCATCCACCAACACCCCCATTGAAAAACATTGAGTTAATAAAGGGCACTCACCAGATCTCTTAAACATTGAACTGTTAGAATTGATTGCAAGGATGTTGAAAATCTGTGAGCAGGAACAAAAAATTGCAAAACAGATTGTTGTGCAGTCTGGAGAGGTGTTTTGAACCAGCTTTTTCTCTTGTTCTAACACATGTATTTGCCTTGCCAAAATCAGCCTGTGTACAGATACATGCAAATCAAATACTGGAATTCCCGAGGTGAATGCTAAGCTGCATCCACATGTCCAGCCGCTGAACTGTGTCCCAGAAACACGAGACTCTGGTGGGAAACAAGGAAATCTCCTTTGCAGGGATTTGCTGCTTACTCTGATTAGACCCACACTCTGCTTTTAGTAGAATGAGTAGTTTGATATAACTGCAACAGATCAGGTTATGAGCTAGAAGATCTGTTCTTTTTTGGCAGAAAAAGAAAACAAAGTAGAAAACAAAAGAAAGAGGGCAGTAACTCAGATATGAGGACAGATGTGAAGCTTCTGTTGCATTTCCCCCTCTCGATTTATCCCCTAAATATTTGAGCTTCATCAAAGAAAGGACACCAGCATGTCCTTTGGGAGACTAGGACCTCTGGGTAAGGAACTGACTTTTGGTAATTTGTAGTATTCCTTAGGTTCCCTTTCCCTGGCAGCTTCTCATGCACAGCGTGAGCAAACTCGGTAGAACTAGCTGGTTCCCATGCCTAAAATCTTCTGCACACTACTATACCTAAAGATAATTTATGGCGATTTATCAAGATTTTTTTTTTATTTTAGAAGTTTCTAACAATCCAGAATTTCCCTATTAAAAACGTTACTTAACATTTTTACAAACTTCAAAATGCATGAGATAAAGTCATCTTTACTCACTATATTAGATTGCTTCCCTCTGTCATCTTTGGCCTTTGTCTGCTTGGTACACATTTCCGCTAGGTCTGTAAGATCCAGATGGTCACATTGTTGAGAGAATCACTACCAAATCACTTTGGCCATAGCTATGTAAAAATAGGAGAAATTAAAATGTAGGCCAGGCATATGTTGTGCTTCCAAGTCTGAATTCTCGTTTGAGTTTTGACATCTCATTTTCCTGTTGGTGTTTGCAGGTATATTGTGTAGAATATCAGCAGCAGCACATCAAGTTAATATGACACTTCCATATTGTTTTAAACATATTTTTATTCTGTTGGGGTGTTCTGAGGAGGAAAATGACTGTGCTGTAAAAATCAAGACGGCCATGTGAAAACTGCCTCTCCTCTTCCTCACAGAGAAAATAAACTTCTTTGGTGATGTTTAGAAACATAGTCCCAGTGGCATCCCTTCTTTCAAACTGCAGTCAGCTCTGCGTGACTGATGAAAGCGCTGCCACTTGGCACAAAATATTCAGGGCCTTCCTAGCAAGGTTTTCCTTGGAAGATAAATTCTTGAAAGATTCAAGTATTTCTTCAGCACAACCCTCTTTTATCTACAGAAATGTAGCCAAAAGTGCACTTCCCGCAACGCAGATGGGAGGAGCAGCAGGGGGCAGTTTTCTGGGGTTTTTTTTGTTTTTTTTTTTTTTGACTGATCCCATAGAATCATCTTTACCTGCTTGCCTCACCCTCTGTTTTTGCCAAATAAAGCTAGTTTGTCAATCACTTGGGTGGTAGCTGCTACTGTTTAATTACTGAACAAGGAGTAACTTTCTTATTTTGACTTGAATACGAAGTGGCTGCTGTGCCACACTTTCAAGGATGGTAGATCAAAGGCAGCCCCTTCTTAGCACCTGTCATCACTTCAGAGCATCAAAGAAAGTGTTTATTGAAACTACAACCCTTGGCCATATCTCTTTAAGGTACAGTATGGTTTCCACAGCTTGAAATGGAGACTCACCTCAAAGCTGAAAAATACTTTCCCGGACTTCTAAACATAAGAACATAGGAAATTTTATTAAAAAGGTTATGTGTTATGGCCAAAGTAAATTATTCAAAAAGCATCTCCAAGGTCATTTAGTGTTGTATAAAACAATGGCTAAAAATTTAAAGATGAGATATTAAGATGCAAAGCAAAAGCCCAGCCTTTCCCTGCAAATGGCAAAAACTGCTGGAGAGTGATCAGACAGGAAAATGAAGAGAATAATAAATCGACAAAAAGCATTACTGCTTTTATTTTTTTGCTTTGTTCCAATTTTGTAAGACCCTTTAAAAAGCGATATTTAGGGTAAAGAATGAAGAAAAGAAGCTTAGCCAAGTACGGGAAAGACATAAACTGCACCTGAGAAAACCCTGAGAGTGTACATGCAGGTGGCCCGGAGGGTCTGCTGGAGGCTCTGCTGCCTTTGCACCGCGCTACCCGGAGCTACGCTGCCTCGCCGTGCCACATCCTGCAGCGGATGAACCCGTGAAGAGACCCACAGGCATGAGGGAGCCGGGCCATTGCTGCTGAAAGGTGGTGAGGGTTGTATCGCGATGATGGAGCCAGTCAGGAAGAGAGAAGGGTCAGGAGGGAATCCAGCACACTGCCAGTTGCCTTCACGCCCAAGCGCAGGTGGCTATGGTGGGAGGTGGATGGTCAAGCGATGCTTAGTGGCGATGGTGCCAGCTTTTCTGATTGTTTTTTGTGGGCTGTGGTTGGAAGGTAAAAGGAGGTGACGGTCCCATTCTTATGAGAATCAGTTCACTTTCCTTATGTCTGTAATTGATAGCTTCAAGATTATTGTCTGCATATAATGAACATTAGGAAAAGGAATCAGCTAAAGCAGATTTTAGGGGGCTACCTTCCTCCTTGAGAATGACTAATTCATGGTCTATACTAACACTGTTTCAGGTATGGGAAGAAAAGGTAAGCTTTTGTCCTGAGGAAATTTAATTTTATCACAGAAATAGTTTTGATTAGCTAATAGCCTTTAATATCTTCCAGCCTCATGACAGACTGTATCAGCAAAGGGAAGTAAAATCACAACTTGGAATTTACAAATGACTATAAGAAACTTAAAATTATACTTCAGTTCACTAAGTTTGTTCCCTGAAAGCAAAATATAAATGGAAAATTGACAAGAGTGTACCCTAAGGGAGAGAGAAAATCTTAATCCTAGCGGATGTGCATTTGTTTAAGTTACATGGGAAGTGCTGAAGCAGACTACATGGATGTGAGCTTATTAATGTTCAATTTCACGGCATCAATTTTTTTCCCTGCCTGTAGTTTGATTCAAGTTTCAAGAGATATTTGTTTTGACAGTTTGAAGAGACTTTATGACAATACAATGGGCTTAGTTCTGTGCACACAAACTTCTTTTCCCATATTCTAAAGCATGCCAGATCAAGACTGCATTTTTATTTCTGCAGAAAAGAAAGCTATGTTTTATGGCTTCTTAACAAAGCAGCTTCAGAATTATTGCTATCATACACACTTATAAAGCAAGGTTATTTTTTCTCATTAAAAAGCATGGAAGACATGGCAAATGCCCGGAAGTTTTGTCCTGTAAATGTTCTTTCAGTGGTTTTATGTATTGTCACGAATGGTGCCACTGAAGTCATCCTTAAATGTAATTAACAATGCTTTATTAATAATTATTAGCATCAATGTATACAAAGGCCTTTCAAATGCCTTACTTTTGAATAATAATTTATAAGTTACCATAATAATTATCATAAATTAATGTCAAAACATCCCATGATTGTAGCAACTCAGACCAAAGGTCCACTTAGCCTGGCATTCTGTCTCCAACAGTGGTCATAAGTGCAAGAACGTGACAAATATATATGACACTTCCCCTTTACCATCCTGGATGTGTTTTGCTTATTTAGTGTGTCTAAGCAGTAGAAAGGTGCCCAGTGGGTGTCTTTCCAATTCATTGTTGGTCTCTTCTTGAGCCTGAGTAGACTAGTTTCACCCTCAGTGTCGTCTGGCCAAGTTTCATGAAACTGTCTCTTCTAGAAAGGTTCTACCCATTGCATGAAACATTATGTCTTTTTAGTTAGTTCAGACATTTGTGAGATATAGAAGAGAACGCCTGCTCTGCAGAAAATGTAATAAAAAATGTCAGTAACCTGTTTTCTTCTATAGTATGTGTCTGTGTATTTTGTTGTTGTAATCTGTCTTGACGGCATGACACCTGTAAGTTCAAAACCTACCATGCACTGCAGATTGGTCAACCAATCCAATATGGATCTCCATGACCAACATAATATCTGAGCAGCTCCTGTTTTTCAGAAGGAGAAACAAGTGGGCCATGATAAACTCAAGAGCAAGGCTTGACCCATTTGGAAATAACCCATATGGCTTATTACACCACCTGGCGCAGGTCTCTGTTGGTGGTCTTCTCCCTTCCTTGTGCAGATGACAAGGGCTGGATCCCTCTCTGGCTTCTGCCTTGCAGGTGCTGCTGCCAGCAAGTGCTGTGGCTCTTCAGGGGTGGAGAAAATTTGAGTGCTGGAATTAACAGAAAAACTTGCAAAATGCTACAAAACACCCTCTTTCTAGGTGGATAGCACTGTAGATCTACAAACTCTCATTTCAGAAAGTTGTTATTCTTTGGCCACGAGATTCAGATGTGAGAGGAAGGACTCGGCAGCCTGTGGAGCTGTACTGGGAAATTACAAAGCAAGCAGCAGACATCCTGGCACACACACGTTCTTCTGAAGATGGCAGCTGCTCCAGTCTGATTAGCAGCCGTGAAACTGGTTGTAAGCCAGACTGATAAGTGAAGTAACTCTTTCAATACCAAATCTGCCCTTAGACGTTAGAATGAAAATATATTAAGTCAATTGTTGTTTATTTTCTAGTCCTACAGCAAGTGTGTTACCCTAAAACAAGAGTAAGGCCCCGTAATGCTGAAATGCGCTATCTGAATGTAGTGGATTTTTTTTAGGAACACTGAGACAAATAAGTAAATTAGTTCAGACTGTTGAATGAGATCAGAATGACCTCAGGCCAGTTAGCCAAAAGGAATCCTCGTTTCCCCTCGGTTCTGAAAAATATTGCTGCCTGTCAGCATTGTCCAAAACCGTTTTCATTTTAGCCTTCCCAGCTGGGCTGCTGATCAGCGTGTTTGATCCCCAGAGCAGAATTAATGCGATCCTACCTATAGTGGTTAGCTAGGAGTATCTAGGTTGCCTACAGGAGCTGCAAAAGCTGAGCATGCTAAAGAGTGGCTCCCCTAAGCCTCGGCACACAAAGGATTTTATGAAGGGATAACACTGACTTCAAAGATAAGCAAGTTGCTACGAAAATTAAATCCCATTGAATATGACGACAGCTGGGGAAACCAAATAAGAAGATTAGTTGAAAATGTAGTAGTCATAAGATTTAGCAAGTCGGCAACTCCTATTTGATCCTGGAAAGCATTTTTGAGATGGTGGAGAAAATATCATCCCAAGGGTATTCCCTAGGTACCCTCCATCATGGTATGAATTCGATTTACACTTAAATATCGATGGCAAATAATAGAGGAAAACACTAGAAAATAAGGAGAGGAAAAAGTATCTGCAAGGCAATTTGTTCTCAATGAAAACCAAAAGAGATCGTACAATTAGTGCCCACTGAAACAGTGTTTCCCAGGGGTCTGCAAATTGTCAACACTAAACCCTGGCCACGTCGTCCCGGCACAGAGCCCTTAGTCTGCTGGAGATGGTAAGCTCCTGTCTGCTTCTCATGCCTGAGTATTACCATGTCTTGTTGACGAGCTTGGCAGCTGCTCACTTGGAAATCGTGCTGTGCTGCTGGTGGTGACGTCTGAGGAGAGCTGCTCAAGCAGAAAGGCTCTTTGTGTGGAAAATAGTGTCTATTTGCAGCCTACCAGACTTCGCAAGGGTTGCTCAGGCTGTCACACAAGACAGCTTGCATATTATAACATCCATGCTGCTAAAATCAGAGGTTTCCTTTAAAATCAAATGTTCAAAGTTATTAATAGTTGTGGGTGTGTGACCCGATGAAATAATTGGAATGGCATATGGGAAATATGAGGATTTATCAATGACAAGATCTTTCTGTCTCCTTCCATCATTTAAGTTCTCTGGTACGTTTCAGTCATTTCTGGGCAAATACTGTGCTAATTAGTTTCAATTTCCCTGGGGAAAGAATCTGACCTTTTTTTTTCCCTTCCCCTGAGAACATGTTTTCACACTTTTAATCAGAATATGCTGAGACTGCCTCAAATCACAGGAGTATGTCAAAATATATAATACAACCTTGAAAGTGGTAGTGGCAGGTTGGCTTTTTGGTTTTATATTTCTTGGCATTTTTACCTTTAAGGAAACAAAATTCAACATATACATAAAAATATATATAGATATACTTACAAATCATCTGTGGAGATTTTGGTGATTGACTTCTGAGACTGTATGAGGAAACTGGTAAATAAAAGCAGGGTTTAGAGGCAATTGGCATCCCTGGGGGATGCTATCAGAAGTCGGAATGACACTGTTCACTCCAAAGAACGTAAACTGATATTCAGGCCCCTTTTTCCTCTCCCATTGATATTTCTCATGCAGGAACGGCAGCACAATCTGAAAACAAAGCCGGGCTTAGTATGGGAGGACTATGCTGTTCCACTGCTACTGATTCAAATGGATGTTCCTAGTTTTCCCTTAATCATACTGGGATGCGTCTAATGCCATTGTAACTTCAAAGCCTGCAAGAGACTCTGCTGCCCCCTTGTTCTCCAGCCTTTCACCTACTTTTCATTCTTTTTCTTGCTAAATATGGCAATGGGAAGATTTACAAAGGAGTTGTAGAAAAATTATAAAGCAGTAAGTACCTATGTGTTAGCAAAACCAAACTGCTAGTGCCAAAGTATTTGTACTAATTCTGAGAAGCTGTATCAAAGAATAGAGCACATTTTCTCCTTGCATTTCCCCCCTAACGGGGGCAGGTACAGGAGGGTGCATGGGAGCCTTCCCGTGGATTCTGATGCATCTGCATCATGGTGATGCTCTCCTCATGCAGCAGAGGCAGAGCTCTGCGTGTCATCTTAAAATCAAAATGGCATTTTTGCAGCCTTAAAGTAGTAGAGCTGGGACATGGGTGGAAACCATTGTCATTCTTGTTCCATGTTATTTTCCCTTCCCTCGATGACAGATTCTCACCAGTAGCAAAACCAAAGGACATTTTAAAAAAAAAAAAAAAAGGCTTCCACCAAAAAATAATGTTTGTCTGGACTATACACTCTTGTGTGGATACAAGCACATCTTTCTGCCAATATTGTATTCAGAAATTATAACTGGGAACACCTACCTTTTGTTCCATGCAGTGTTTGTCTGTAGAACAGAGAGCCTTTGGGTGCAGTACTGCAGGCCACGTCAGCACCTGGGGTCCCTGTCCTCTCTCTGCTCCTGGTGGGGAGCTGCCCAGCTCCGGAGTCCCAGTGCATCAGGGCTGCAGCGGCAGGAGGGACAGAGCTGCTTTGAGAGGGAAGCCACATTAAGTGACCTCCAGAGGCCTGGTAGAACCAACGTTTCTGGGATTCTGTGGTTTGGTGATTTATGGCTGAGATACTGGACTGGCATTTGGAAGCTCTGGACTGTTTTCCCAACTTTCCTAAGGGCATCCACCTCCCTGCATGGATCCAGATCTATAGGGGTGGTGAAATCAACTTTCTTTCACTTGCTATTTGATTCTCCTTTTAGAGTCATTACTGGGCATGTTTGCAGGGCCCATCATCCCTGAGACATATGTTCTCTTCATAACAGTAATGAAAATGAAGCCAGCGGGCAGTTGTGCTGCAGTTGCGATGGGTCGTGGGAGATGGAATTTGGATCAAAGTTTGATATTTTGTGTGACTTTGGCCCTCACTCTCTCTCTTAAACCCCTTTCAAAGTATTTTTATGGCGTGTTTTATAGTTCCTTCAGGATCATGAGTTAGTTCCGCTTCTCTTACGTTTTTCATATTAGATTTATGTTTTGGCTCAAGTCTTAAATAAATGTTTTCAGTTATAATGCTTTTCATCAGTTTAAAGAGTATTGTTTCCCTTTGCATCAAACATTTAGAACAGAAATGTGTTACACATGAAATTAAATCATCTGAATATTTATTATTAATTATTATATGTAGAAGGAAAATATTACCCATTTAGGGGTTTTAAAAAAAGACAAAGGAAAAGTGCAATGCCAACACACATGCTGTACACGGTGTCTTTGTGGAGCTGCTCTACAAGTAGGCAGTTGGTAATAAGGGAATAATGTAGCTCGTAAATGGTGCAAAACTTGTGTGTTATCTTTGCCAGGATTCCTGTTCTTCTAGAGCTGCACTTTGCATATGGTATTTATGGTAGGTTACTGTTCTCACTTTCCAAGTTAATAAAATGTTTTCACACTGGAAGGGAAGGTTTGCATTTCTTCCTTTAGGAGCCACTTTACAGTGACTTCTTTTCAGCAGCAGATGTGACACCAAACTCGGCAGAGTGCAAATATTTGTCCTTCATCGGGGTGGCTCCGAAGCCCTGTGCAACAAGCACGGATCACAGTGGGCTGGGAGGCAGATACTGGAGCATCGTGACTTCACTGGGAATTTTGCTTCATGGGGGATGGCAGGCTTTGATATATTTGCAGGGAAAAGAGGGAGTAGCGCTTTTCAGAGGGAGCACTGAATATATTGAGACCAATTCTCTTGTTATTTCAGATCTACATAAGGCTTTCATGAGTATAGTGCTCGAGCGCTTTGATATTACATCGTGTCAGATGACAAAGGTACTAGCTCGCTCTTCTAGCATTTGTAGCGTCTTCCCAGCCCTGAGGTTGTATAAATTGTGTTACCTCCTCTTAGCAGCTATTGCTCTCCCTTTGGGGGGCCAGTTGTGGGGGTAGACATGCCTGGGGTGGCTGCTGGGGCTCCGGTCACCGGCACAGGCCACCACCCTTGGCACAACACTCCCTGCCTCTGGCCAAGCATCTCAGATCCCCTGAGAATAAAAACAATTAGTGGCCAGATTTGTAAAGGCAGTGTGACGTGTAACGCCTAAATACCTTTGAAAACACAACCTTTAGTCTTTAGCTTCTTCTTAAGAAATGTAGATACTTGAGGAAAGGGCAACAGTATGAAAAACTGTATGTTTGGCATTACTTGCATCTTACTCTGTGCAAGGGGGCTGGGGGAAAAGGCAGTGGAAATTTGTAGTCCTTATTTTGCATAAGGGAGGTGTTACAGGGCCATGCATTAGGAACAGCAGTGGTAAGTTTCATACATCTGACTAGGTCTCTGCTGCATCTTCATGCTGTCTGTGGCATCTAACAGCCTGGCTCAGGGAATTTCTTTCATAACAGAAATGGACTTTTGCTGTAAAGAACAGGAAATGGTCTGTGTGGTGAACAAAGAGTATCAGGATTGATTTAAACTTTAAAAATTCATGACTCTGTTTTTGTTTATAGTCTTCACTCGGATCCCTTGAAAATCACAAATCTGCCGAGAAGAAAAGCAAAATGAACAGGCACTTAATGCTTTTAATGTCCCTGCAGTTCTTAAATATTATTGGCTTCTGCTTTTTCTCTAGAGAGCTGCAGAAACATGGACTGTTGCGCAGGTGTCAATATTCATTTCCAATTGGCCATTCACAGCTATAGCTTGTCTAAAAGATAACTTGTTTCTGTTTCAAAAGCCATCAATTTGCTAATTAGAATGCAGTAAAGGGAATTTCCCAGAAGGCTATTAATCCTGTCAAATTTTGAGGTAACATAAAATAGTGATTTCAAACATTGCACACTGTTGGAGACAGTCCTGCAAGAAAAGGCAGGACATATTATTCTGTCATAGAACATTTCATTACTGATTCAGGTTCCACTGTTAAAAGTTGGTGTAGAAAGAATAAAATGCATTTTTACCATAAATGTAGGGAAGCACGAATATGTTGGGTTTTTATGCTCAGCGGGAGAAGACGACAGTATATCTAGGACTTGTTCTAGCAACATTCTTTCAAAATTTTCTTATTTTTAAGGCAAGTATAGTATCTTGAGTGTTTTGTGGGTGTGCATATGTGAGAGAGTAAAAGCCCCCTGCCTCCCCATCAGTTCACATCCGTTCTGTACTGTGTTCATATCAATGCATGACACTCACTGCATCACTTCAGCTGCAATGAAACTTACGTTATACACTCATACTTTTTATTGTTGTTAAACATATTTATGTAAAAGCCAAAGAAAAACTTTCATGGCTAGCTAAGACATCATTAAGGAAGCTTACTGTATTTCTTTAACTGCCGAACTTTTTTTTGCTGGAGTATGTAACTAGTAACTAGAAAATTAAACAAACCCGCAGGTGTTTAGAACAGGCAGTTCTCACAGTGACCCCCAAAAGCTTTCCAGCTTTTAGGTCTCTCATGCTAGGGACTAGACCAGTGATTTCCACTATTATATTATTTCTACAGCTGTTGGTGGAGAAATGTCAATTTTCAAAATATGTATTTGTCAAAGAGATAGATCAAATAATTGGAAAAGATCCATAGTTGTGTTTTTATTTTTCATTCTTTGCCTTTTATTCTGCCATTCTCATATATTATCTGCTATAAACAATGCATGAGCTGGAGTTGCCTACCCCACAGTGGTGGATTATTATTAGCAAAATCCTTTCAGACACAATAGTTTCTTTTAAATGAAGTAGGTTTAAAAGATACCCTGTTCATTATAAAAGGCAACACCTAACATATTTACATTAGCTGGTGGAAGATAATTCACCTTATCAGCCAAGGTGCAGTCAAAGCAAACTGAGGATTTCAGTGTAATAAGACATGTGGATGTTCAGAACCCATAATTTTAATGCGTGGTCTTGGGGTAAGACAAAGAGACGTAGGCTGACAGCAATGCTGCAGGCACCTGGCAGTTTGGCAAGGGATTTTGCAATAGGAAGCTGTGTTCCCAAAGTCCTGAAATGAGATCAGTGTAAAAGGTGAACAAAACCAGCAAATAAAGGTAAGCAAAAAGTGTCTGCAATCACTCAGTACACATGAAAAATCGTGGATAAAGCTGTAAATTAATTTCAGATGTTACATACAGAATAAAATATCCAGAGCTATGCAAATAAAAAATGTATAAATATTTGTAATACTTGTGTAATGTAATATTTGTAAATTCAGTAATGTATAAACATTATTGAAATCTCACAAAATGGATACTAGAAGTAAATTGATGGCTTCAATGCAAAAGATGTAAAATACAATTTCATTTGGATTTATGACTGTGATTTTATTATGGTGAATTATAGGTTTAAAAGTTGTGAAATTAGTCATCTTAAATACAACCATGGCTGAGCTCGTGTTTCTGTAGCAACCCACAGATAAGTGTCAGTCTCTAATATGTTTTTAATTAAAAATCTAATTGGGATTTGTTATTGCTCCTAATTAATCTCCATAAATGAAATGTAGTTTTGTGCTCATTAGCTGCATCTTTTTCTTCTCACAGATTTCCTATCCCAGCAAGTCTCAGGAGCTTGGCTTAATGGTCCCTCTTCCACTACACTAAGGGGGAGGAAGACCATGATAAAAGCCAGCATCAGTCCACGTTTTGCTTCTTCATCGAGTCCCTGCTGGAGGCCTGAGCTATGATTCAGTTCAAAGCCGATGTCCTCTGTGGCAGCTGAACCTTGAATATTTGCTCTCCTCACAGAGGGAAAATTCAGTGTTTCTGTACCAGGTGGAGTACTGAGCCTGTTGGGGGCGAGTTGTCCGCCTGCCTTTTTAAGGCTCTACACAGATAACTGAGCTGTGGTGAGGGGCTGCTGCATTGGTAGTGAGGTGTGGATGCCTTTCTACAGATGTTGGTTAGGGCTCTGACTTGAAAAGCCTTGAGAGCCTGCTGTTGTACTCACCCTTACCTAGTGGCAGCAGAACATCCACTCTTTCCTGAATATGCCTGGTCAGCCTGCTGGAGCCAGCCCTGGGGAGGCTAATTCAGTGTAGTGAGAGTGTTCGTAGTCTGTCAGTAGGCACTGAGGCAATATGGGGGTAGTTGCTCCATAACTGCCCTCTAGCCAAAGCCAGCTTTACATGCTACAGGATTTCTCATCGCATAAAAAACTGAATAAAGTGTTTTATGTTTTAATCAGCTTTGATGTAAGTTTAAGAATATCTGCTGCTAAGTATAAGATTTAAAGGGCTTGGTATATTTTGCATGCTATGAAACTCTCTCTCATATCTTTATTAACCCCCATGTCCACATAGTAGCTATTCTGGTGATTGAGAGCTCCTGAAGCCTGTTCTTATGTGGCCTCATAGACTATTGACTCAGACCAGAGGTCAGACTCCTGGGATTTATGATCTATAATGTGCTTACTCAAGCAGACATGGCTGAAAAAAGACCTCTTTATGGTGTTTACTACTACTCCAGAGTGAAGCTACAGCAGCCACAAGGTTGTTTTCAGTCCCAAGGGGCTATAAGTGGTCAAATGTGTCTGGCTACAACCAGTTTATGCTATCCATGAAGCAGTGCAGAGCTTATGACTGATATGTACCTTGTGAGGATGGTCTGCAGCACTGAGAATTGTGCCTCAGATGTACTCGGCCTAAGCCAGGCACCTGGAGAACCAGTTTTCCTACTTGTCCAAATCTCTTACAGGGATAGAATTGTCTTTCAAAATCTTTAGGGGGAAAAAAAAAAAGCTGTAACTATATAAATGAAATATCTGAGCAGAATCTCCTCCAGAAGCTTTGAGAGCTCTTCCTCTTGTCACTGCGTGTACAGGATATTAAGGCACAATTTGGAAGGACTGCTGTGACAAGCTCCTTCAAATTAGCATTTAGTCTTCCTAACTTGTCCCTGTCTGAGAGGTTATTTACCTTCTGAAACAGAAGATGAGATTCATTTTAGATAACTTCAGGTATTTATAACATACATATCTAAATCTGAAATATCTGTCTAGAACATCCCCCTGGCCATAGTCAGTAGATAAATATACATTTCCTCAGTTCATTTCTTCTTCATATCAAATATCACTTAATTGAGGTGCACCTCATGACGGAGACATCCAGAGTCAGGTGAGATGACTTCTATCAGGAGGCTATGGTAGAGTGGCTGGATTTGATCAGTGAACAACATGCTGAACACCACTTTTTGTGTACCCAGCGAAGCTGCAATGCCTGGTCCCACCGGCTGTGAGGCTCATTTATGCCTCTGAAGCCAGCATTACCTTGACGCGGCTCTTCACTGTTTGGTTTTGCCATGCCACTGTTTCGCAGCTCTGTTCCATTCATTCAGAAAATCACATGGATACTTCTAACCTGTACTGTAACACCTTATTATCTACTGTATTTTGAAAGTAACACTGGAATAAGCAAGAAGAAACTTGCTTGAATGTGCAGGACCAGCGTTCCCCTATTCCAGTGTTGTTGGTATCATCTGAAGACGTGTATTCTCAGCGCAAAGTCTGTCCCACGACATTTTAAGAGGGGATTATGCTATGCATAAAGCTGTTGTGCACGTACCTTCCCAGTTTAAAAACAATGCTGCAGTACTGGAGTAGCAAACCAGACACCCTTGATGAAGGGTGTGATTAAACACTCACACCATTACCCCGATTAATATGCAAATAAGCAATGCTAAATGGGATTCAAACTTTAATCACTGACCCACTTCAACAAATGAGGAATGCAATCACGCTCCATGTAAGGACAGCAAATACATCTTCTTTTGCCACTCACTTGAGCAGAAGGCTCTTGAATTTCGTGTTTTATGCTCAGAATATAAATGAGTTTCTTCTTGTCTGAAGCTTTATTTCTGTAAGATTGAAGGCAATTACTCATACTGTTTTGTTCAGATACTACCCTTCTTTATTAAAGATACGTGTGAAATATAAGGAAAAAACCCCCAACCCCTGCAGTTAATCTGTTTGCACGTTTCAACAATAACAGAATAAAAAATAAAAAGCAGGTCTCTAGTTTGACTTCTACAGTGCAATCCAGTAGCACCACCTGCTGTTTATAGGGAGCACTACTGTTTTATATATATGCAATATATATTTTTTAATATATATTCATATTCCAAAAGCATCTATACCATTTAACCTTTTTGAATGGATGTGACACAGCCTTCTAAATTGCTTTTATGCTTTCAGAAATGCCATTCTAAGTGTCCTTTGCAGGAAAGACAGATACTTAAACAGTGATAGACTTTCTGCAATGTACCCCATAACATTTAATAATGCCAAGAGGTATATTTACTGGGAAAAGTCTGTTTAGAAGTCTTATTGTTTTATTTGTGTAAAATATTTTGGCAGAAACTCAAATCTTCACTGCAGCAGTAAATGGTCTGGTAAATTAGAAAGCCATTACAGTGATTTCAGTGATAGAGGAAAAAAAAGCAGTGATCCATCTGAGGTTGCAGAAATGTGAATCAGCTTGTGTTAGTAAGTCATAAAATTCTTTGGTAAATGAGAAAAGAAAAATTTTTTTTTGTTGAAATCTAAGTCCATTTATATATAATTTATCCTTTTTTCTTTCTGTTTCTCTTCCCTCTTGCCTTGGTGCTGCTTTTCATGCCTTTCCTGTGCATTACTGGCTTCTCCCTGCAGCTTTGAGCTGTGCCTGGCATGTGGGATCCCAAAGAAGGGGCAGCACCTGCTGCAACTGATGCTGCCTCAGCAGCACAAAGAGAAGCCCCACAGGAAGGCACTTTCTCCAGGCAACAACCCTTCATGCCAAAACCCACTCCTTCCTCCCCATCCCCACACACAACCCTGAGCATCTCTCACACAGCCCCAGCGTGCAGGTGCCATCTCCCCTCCAGCCTTACAACATGGCATGAGGCTTCTTGCTTGTGGAGTTTATGGAAGGGGAGCAGCCTGAGTCACTCAGCACTAACCTCCGTCTTAAGCCTTTCCTCGAGGCTGGATGTAGACTTTGTCTAGTTCTGCCTGGGTGGTTAAAAAATTGTCAGCTCTGCCTCCTGGGTTTGCCCAGAAAGCAGGTGGGTCTTTCCTAGTGTCTCTCATTGGGCAGACACCATGTCTCACAAAAGCAGGCCCTGGATTTCATTGCCCTACTGTCCTTACGAAGTTCAAAACATCTAAGAGCCACGGAATTTCAGCACTTACCCCAATGGGTTTAGAAATAATACATCCTGCCAAGCAGAGCTACCACTGTCATGGACACAGTTAACTAATTACAGCTGTAGGAATCCATGGCATGCAGGCAACCCCTGCTGGCATGAGCCTGCACCCAGCGACGTGATGGGGTCCACGGATGTCCACTGCAACATGGAAAGGCTGGGCTAGGTTGTTCCCAGTGCTCTGCTAAGGCAGCACTGGGAACAAGCTGAACTGCAGGAGTGCAGATTTGCACATACGACATTAACCTGCAGTTGAGCAGCGTTATCCAGTGAGAGAAGGCATCGAGTGTTGTATGCAAGGCAATTGGGACCAAAGCGTGGTTAGATATTAAGGAAATCAATCTATTACAGATGAAGTTAGGAGATAGATGATTTTTTAAAATGCGACGTAGCTTCAAGTTTACTGACGAGAAGACAGCACCTAGCATGAATTTATGAACTGTGTCATTACAGCCCAGCTGCACTACAGCCAGAGGGGAGATCCCTTCGCAGGAGGCAGAGCAGGTGACCGCCCCGTGGCCCAGGTGGGCACAGCTGGACCCCACAGCACCAGCCCAGAGCTGCCCTCCTCATAGACTAGCTTAGGCAAAACAGAAGAAGACAGAGAAAATGAATTACTAACAAAGATGTCATTTTGAGTGAGCCCACATCTGCTGCCTGTTTTTCCTAATGTAGGAGCCAAGTCTCAGAGTAAGAGAGGGTTTAAGTGGAAAGGAAGAATAATTACGTCATCACTACAGTAAAAGAGAGTAAAAAGATATCAAAGACATCTAATGAGAGATCTAGACAGACTTCTAATGAATGCTTGTGAAGCATGCAGAGTGCCGTCAATATTTGTACCACTGATGGAAGAAAGTACAGAAGAAAGTCCCAGATACTTAAGCTGAGAGAAAAAAAAAAATCCTCTGGAGCTGACAGTGCATTCAGAATGAGATAAATAAAACTTCACACTCTGCCTTATAAAGAGGATGGAAAACCAGGGGAAATGGGCACCAGTTTATTCCAGATGCAACTACACTGCTTATAGACAAGTGTAATAAAATTGGTGGAATTTAAATGAAGCTCTAGAAGAAAGTCCAGTGTCAAATTCCTACAGTAGCCAGTGGACAGTAGAAAAGAAATACAGTTTAACATTTCAAGAGTTGAATTAACAAAACAGCCCCCACCTGTTAAATCTGTAAAGTGCTGAAGTAATTAAGTACATCACTGGAAACAGGCAGTCAAAAGTTTAAAAAAACCCCATTGATGCAAATGCAAAATTTTTTAAAAGATAAATAAGAACATTTTACTTGGATGAAGACAAGCCTGATATGTTACAGAAGGAATGATGAGTCAGTGTACTACTTTGATGCTGGGCTGCAGTTGCAGAAAAGCAGTTTCCATTGGATCTCAGGAAATCATATAGCACCTTAGAGAGTCCATGAAGTTTAGTGGAATAAAATGGTGTGCAAAGGCTCTACAGCATTATGATTAGGAAACACTGAAAACACCACATACATGTAGCATCTAATTCAGTGAGGTGTGGCAATTTCCAAGAGGGTATTTTTCGTTCCTCGTAATGATCAGCCTGAGTAATTCAGCATCAGCATATCACTGAAGCAAAAGACCTAGTTGTATTTTCATGTAAGCAGCAATAGCCAGCTATAATACTAAATATTTTAAAATGAATACAAAAGATCTCTGCCTAAAATATTTTACTGGAATCAATTTGCAACAGTCACCTACAAAACGCAGCATTGATTCTAGTCTACCTTCAAACTGCTTTGTGGTTTCAACCTCTTCATCGCTACAAGACTGCTCCTGAGAAAGGCTACATACAAAATCATCTTGTTTTCAGGCAATCTCTGGCTTTTTTTCGAAGTTGGTGATGCTGTCTGCTGCAGAAACCATGAACCTAGATGGGATGAAAACACTGTGATCTGAAACACTGAGAGCAATCACATGTCAAATTTAGAATTAAGAAAATTGGTAAGTTTAAACTTAAAGTTGTAAAGCTCTACTTGAAAATACCAGGTTAATAAACTGTCATATTATTTAACATGTTGTTAGATACATTTGCTTAACCCTGCTTGGTAAGAGAATAGGGGTTGCTTTAGGCAACAGCCAGGTAATAGGCTCAGGTGAGAAGAGCTAATTGTAGGTCTTAATAATGACCTATTTGGCACAAAAAGCTGTGTGTAAAGAAGAAAGGCAGAGGGCCTGTTATGTCCACCCTGGGCCCATTGGATGAAATCACTCTACAGCAGGGAAATTTGTGAGGTTTTTTGCTACAGTCCCAAGAAACTTGGGACATAAAAAAAGGAAAACTGCACATTTGTTTTTTCCCAGGTTTAAAGAAATCTATGCCACAGGTAACGTTCTCAATTTTAATACTGGGAACTGTTAGTAAAGGCAAAAATATATCAGAAATCTAAATACCATGTTAAAAAAAAACCCACAAACATACCTTTTTCAGGAATAGAGCTTTGCTGAGACAACAGCTTAAAGTGTTGTTAACTCTTTAGCCATGTCTGCGCTCTTATGGTCATTCAAGACCTAGAGAAGACTTTTGAACTGGGTGGCAAGTCTTAAAATATACAGTGTTAGCACAGCATGTGTAGTGACATTCATGACATTTCTAAAATTGACAAATCATTTAGCAATTTCGTATAGCATTTTGTAAATCACTTTGAAAGACCTCTTACTTTATAAAAAATTACAAAATGTGCAGTTCAGAGAGGCCACCTGGACAACATTCACAGGATGGGTCCCGGTATAGCAGCAATTTTTCTAGAGGATACAGGACATCCCTTGTGATTTCAGAGCACACAAGGTAGAACAGGCATGTTCTTTTGTTACAGGGACAGCACTCTGTAATAAGAGGGGAAAAAAATGAGTGGGTCACAGAGTCCTGGTAAATAATTAATCATTTTATAACTGACCTTTATCTTCTTTAGGAATTTTCCCAAGTATATCCTGTGCTTAGAGCCTGAAAGAAGCAAACAAGTTGAAGGGCAAAACAGGCCTATTACAGTGGTTACTGATACAGACTAACCTCTTACTGTGCTTTTGCAGACCAGCTTCTAGTCAGCTACTCTAAGTCTCAAAAATTTTCTGAAATTTGATGAGTTTGCAGCTCGTTATCTAGTTGGAGGACAGCTTTGTAATTAGTGTTTCTTGATCCTCAATTCCTTATGAAAAGTTTACCACAACAGTTTAGACTGTGTTGATAGAAAATACAGGTAACAGACTGCAAAGGAACGCATTTGCTCCAGTCCTAGACTGAACTGGTGGTGGGTACACACTTTTGAATAAAGAAAAATACATCCAAGTCTCTCAAGTAATCTGATCATTATAGAATAGAATAGAATAGAATAGAATAGAATAGAATAGAATAGAATAGAATAGAATAGAATAGAATAGAATAGAATAGAATAGAATAGTTCAGTTGGAAGGGACCTACAAGGATCATCTAGTCCAACTGCAATGTACAGTTGGGACTAGATGATCTACTACTAGTTCACTGTACTAGACTGCACAGGCAACTCTAGATCTAACGGGTGGCACGCAGACATAATAAGCAGAAAGTATTTAAGCAAATTGATTTCCCTCAAAATGAACTGTCATTATCTTTCTACTGTAGTGGTATCCTGTACACTAGAAACAGTTAATAAAATCAATATAGGGGAGTGGATTTCTAATCTTGTAATTCAATTTCTTGAAGAGTAAGATGTAGAAAAATAGTGAGCCAGATTCTGCTACTTTCACTAGCAATTTGCTCTGCAAAACATTGCTGTCTTCAGTGGGTTAAGGGTATATGTATTACCCAGCTATAGATTTTAAGGGGATCAATGCTGAGCAGATAGCACTTATTGAATAGTTAGAGCTTTCCCTTTTACTAACCAGCAAAAATATCACTATTTAAGATGCTTCTTTCCACTTGAGCTGAATCATCCAAAAAACAGAGATGGACCTGTTCACTGTAACAATATTTTTAAAGAATTTTTGTTTCTAGAACTAAATGAAAGGAAAAACCTTTTATTCCATAAACAATTTTAATAAGGTCAAAGGGTACAAAAAAAAAAAAGTCAGAAGAGATGTTAGATGAACAGAAGATTAAAGAGTAATTGTGGCCTCACTGGACAATGTGTATTACATACCTCCTTAACTTATCTGAAAGAGAACTGGGACACTTTTTTTTTTTAAAAACAACAGTTCTATAATTGTCCATCCTACATGGTTATTCTGTCCATTCTACTGCTGTCCCAAATGCAGGAGCTGCACATTTCAGAGGACCCTGCAGCTAGAAAGATTTAACTTATCTTATTTAACTTATCTTTACTGATTCAACACTTTTTAACAAAACTTTCACAGGTTGTATTTTTTTTTTTTAAAGCTTACTTGCAAGTCATGTTTTATAGGTAATATTCTACCACCTAGCTTTGGTAGTTATTGATGTAACATTTTAAAGAATATTTGCTATTCACACAATTTGCATTAGATGTTTAAAATACCATGACTGAAACAAAAGTTAATTTGTCCAAAAGGACAAAGAGGCTAAAAAGGTATTTTAGAACAACCATTGAAAGCCTTTACTGTATCATAGTCACTTCAAGTGTTGTAAAGCAGTTTTCTACAATCTTCAGCTTTTCTTCAGAAAGCAGATTTTCTTGCTTCAATTGTCCAATAAGAGCTTCCAAGGACCTCAGTCTCCCCAAAGTTTTTATCTCCTGCATTTCAAGTAGAGTTATCTTAGAGTAGAGCTTTGAAATTTTTTGCCAAAGGTGATCTCTGTCTATGTCTTGTTTGCAGTATGAATGCTCAGTCTGTAATACTTCACTTCCACTGTATGCATTCGAATACACAGATTTATCTGTTTCTACCTCCTCTGCGTCAAGGAACTCTTGCTTAATAGGCAGGAAAGAACTATTTACTATTTCTGGCTCTTCTGGAGTCTCAGCTGGCACAATAATAGCAATGACAGATTCTTCACTTCCACTGAACTGTTCAATATTTTGTGTGACTGTACTTAGTAAAACTGCATTTTCACTTGTTGGCTGTACTTCAACAGAACAGCCTATAACATGAGAGTTAGGATTTTCAATTGCATAGTCAGTAATTGAACCTAACACATTGTTCAGTTTCAGAGATGAATTCAAGTACTCGGAGTCCGAGAATTGCAAGACTGTAGCTGTACAACCTACTGGATCCTCTACAGAAGTAGGAACACTGGTACCTTCCATGCTCTGGACTGCTGCTGCCATTAAAATAGGATTAGGTTGATGTATATGCTGCTTAGACGAATTATCAAGAATGACACAGTCTGCCTGGAAGTCTTCTCTGTTTTGAAGTTGTAGTTTTTTAATTTGTAAAGGTTTACTCAATGCAGTTGAGCAAACTACTTCTGCTTTTTCATCTACATTTTCTGCAATTACAGGATTTTTCTTTGGTGTACGAGGTTCAAGTGATACAGATGCCTTCTTTGACTCTACATTTGTATTTGTTTCTTCCAGGTCTTCCCTCTTTATCTCCTGTGGGGTGTTCTGAGAAGAGTCTTTTTCCTGGAGAAAAAAAAAAACAAAAAAACAACACACACACACAAGTCCAACCACCTTGTAACTAGGAAACCACTTGAAAAGAAAAAAAAATTGGGCAAACCTCATTCTATAGCATGGCACAGTGTAACTAGTAATTTAGACAAACACCATTTAAAAATTACAACAGAGACCTGAAAATTCACGTAAGTGTCTTCCGTAACTTTGCTTCAGGTCCTAAATGTTAAAATATTATTTTAAAGCTCTAAAGGCAATCATACTTTTTTTTTCTTTTTCAAACTCTAAGGAACTCTACTGATTTACACGAGTCATCACCATTTTAAAAGCACTTGAAGAGAAGTGGATAGACAAATCTATTTGACAAAGGCTAGTTAGCATCTCCTATTACCACCTGAAACATTGTATTAAATGTGTATTAAATATACACAGTACAATATTTTTGCATTAAAGATGCAACAAAACTGTTTTAGCCAGTTATGGCGAATTTTTAGTCATGTGATCCACCACAAGGAGAATTTAATAACAACAACAACAACAAAAAAGATTATGAACACAGGCTTGCAGATGCACAAACACATAGGTGGATTTTTAAACGAGCAATTCAATTCTGACAGCTAAACTTCACAATTCATAAAAATTGAGAAATTTTATTTTGGATGGATAGAATTTTTAATAGAAGGATAAAATTTTTACAGAAGTTGTTACTGAAAGAGGGACAATTTGAAGCTTACCCTTTTTTTAGCCACCTTCTTTTCCCCTCCTCCACACGATTAGATTTAAGATCAGTATCCAAACAAGCTTTTTAGTATGTCAATCAGTGAAACAAAATACACACTAATAATGAGTGTGGATTATGAGGAGACTAAGCTGCAGAACTTGTACTCATATTAGGCCTGTGGACTAAAAAACAAAACCAAAGCCACGCAGAACAAACAAGCAGAACAAGAAGCAACTTTAACTTCGCTAACTAAATATAGGCCAGGCAAAAAAATATGAGGGGGGAAGCTGTTTCCCATGTCTTTTGTGAGTATTCAGTCTGTGTAGAAATTTCACGTTTGGGGTGTGGGAAAGTAATGGAAGATCAGCAAGGAAGACTGTAAACATACTCAAGTGACTTGCACATGGGGTGTTGGAAAACACGTATATCACACTAATCATTGTTTAGTCTTTTGTGCTCAGCAAGTAGAACACCTGCACTTAGATAACATAGGCCTGTGATGGACTCAGAGGCACCTTATCGAACATGCCTGAGGTTCCTGCCCTGCTGTCAGAGAAGATCAAAGCACAGTGGAAAACTATGCCTGCTTGAATCCCTGAAATACAGGCGAAAACAGCAGGTTCAAACACTCTCTCACTCTCTGGCTTGCTAACAAGGACTCTCTTGCTATCAGGGACTCTCACATTCCGTGGTGCCTCTGCCCAGGTGCCGCTTTGGAGATTCCCTGGTCCGCGAGGTATCAAGATTAAATTTGTTCTTTGCCTTTCATCCATGGTTTTGTGGTTGTTCCTGCATCCTGTCTATGTCGGCTCACACATGGGGCAACCACAGAACCAGTGGCCAAGTCAACGGATATTGTTGATTTGCTGAGGTGGTCACTGACATGGTACGTGTAAATGTTTAGAAAAGCGCAGTCAGAAGAGTGAGATTAAAGAAAATAATGCCAGAAAGAGAAGTGGGACCACAGGAAAGAGCAAGTTCACAGTATCACAGATACCAAGAACTGGCATCTCTTTTCTTTCGATAGCAGGGAAGTGATGGATACATTGAAAGGAAGCATAGAATATTCTTTTCCCAAACTGGATAAATTTATCCAGGATTTCCCATATGCATTGCCGATACAAAAAAAATTTAGAGAAGCCATTGGTATGTCCTTGGCGACACCACTGCATAAAAAGTTTGTTAACTTCATAACTCTACTGTCCACCTTTGTAGGTCTAATATGACTGGTCTATGGCCACGTGCAAAATGAGAGAATTAAGAGGTGGGGAAAAGTTGACTTTTCTTTGGGAGAAAAATCACATAGTTTATCAGTAATTGTACCGAAGCACAGGGCAGCAAAATCCAGTTCCAAAGCTAGGGCTCCCCGTTACAATGACAGCACAGGGAAGTGAGGGATACACTGAATCAGGGCAGGGGTGGTGGTGGAAGGAAAGATACTTATTGCTGAATTACTACCACCATAAATTGCAGGATTTTCTATTTTTCTATTTAAGAGATTCACCAAGATTGCTTTTCACTCTACAGAGTCAAAAGCAGTCTGGGCAACACTTGCAGCTATCCAAGAAGACAGAGAACTTTATGACTAAAACAAAATTATTTTGTAAAATTAATTAGCCACACATTTCAGTTTCAGCAATTTAGCCTTGATAGTAATTCCAGTCTTTCCATTTCTCCGACCGCCAATATGATGATCCAGAGGAAGCCAGTTAAGTGCCAGAAAAGAATTAGCATAGCTTTGATCAAGATGAGGTGCCTGTGTAGCACAGTATTTTTAGGTAACCAAAAGTAAAACTCTGTGAAAGAGAAGATGGGATAGTCTTTGTGGCATATCTTTAGCAGCCTACATCCCTGAGCTCTTAGGAGTTAAAGAGGTTAGGGACAAGAAAGAGAAATGTGTAGTTTGAAAAAAATACATTCCAAAGCCAGTATTTATGTACAGTTAATAAAAGGCCTTAAAAGAACATTAAAATATTAATTAAGAGTAATTGCACAGTAAAAAATATTTAGAATCATAGTTTTTTCATAGGAAACTTATTTTCTTATGGGAAATTTCCTATAGGAAATGCTTCTGTAATTGCCAGTTAAAAAATACATTGAACTTCCAGTCAAAGTATGGGAAGTTTTTCTTCCTTTACATGCTTATTTTGTGTCAGTCCTGTTGACAAAATATTTTGATGGATGGAAATTCGATTTTTAAAATAAAATATGAATACATTACAGATAATTAGAACACCTGTATTACTTAAATGGTTGGTTAGCTTTGTACTACAATAAGAAAGATAGGAATACATTACCTCATCATCTGGGGAAGAGAAAATTGTTGGTACAGCATTATGTTTCAAGTATCGTATACCCCATCGCACATCAAGGGAATCAGGAGTAAAATGATCACTGCATAGAAGCTGGTGCTTACTTGGAGTCCATGCATCTCGTTTCATATTCCGCAACCATTTCTCAAGTCTCTCTTTATCATGAAGTGGAAATCTTTTTTAAAGCCGTTGAAAAAACAAATAAAACCACAAACATAAAAACTGTTATTTTCTTTCTTTCTTTCTTCTTTTTAAATAAAGAATATCTCATTGCTTCTTACAAGATAGTCTTTCCTTAGAAAGAGACTAAAATAATCTTTTAAAAAAAATTTTAAATATTAAATGCTAATCAGGATGTCACTTACACATTAATCCAATAATTATCCAAATTATTTCTAGTTGGATATTTGTTCCAGAGTTCAGCAGCAGAATTTCTGTTGATTTCTGCTAGCCAAGGGTTTCAGAACCCATAGCCAAGATGTTTTAAAAGCCTTGATCCTGCAACACTTGTTCAGAAAGTAGTTCTGCTGAAGTCAGACGAAATACTGTAACATAATTTTAAAAACAGTAAGTCTGGCCCTCATTTTAGAAATAGTATTTCTGGGGCTTTTTTGTCTTACTAGACACAGCTAGTAACAAAAACTTTTGTTATGATTTTTTTGTTTAACAGAGTACCTCTTAATATATGTCCTATTTTGGATTATCTGATAACTTGGAAATGTGAATATTTCCAGTGCAGGATTTAAATTTTGTTCAAAAAGGAAATAAACACAAATGCAAAGCATTTCCATATTTTGTGTTTCAGCAATTAATCTTTCTTACACTGTTGACGGCTCACACAATATTAGGTAATCCATTAACTAACTTTACAACATCCAGCCTACTTGAAAAGGAAAATTAAGAGTACACGCATTCATAGAAAAAATTTAAATCGATTTTTTAAATACATGCAAACGGTCAGACAGATTACATGGGAAAGAGAATTAAATTAAAATAAAGTGGGTGAAGATATAAAGTTTACTTAATGAATCACGATACACAAATTAAAGGGAAATTAAAGGCTCATTATGATGCATGTACAGTCAAGCAGTTACGGTAATGGCAGCATGAACATTCAGACCACTCTTGGCTCTCATCTCTTACCAGACAGACTTCAGGGTACTTGTAATGCACTTACAAATTTCTCTGGTGCATATCAAGTTTCTTTCAACTCTAGCATATAACCATATACAATATACATGAACCATAACTTGAATTCTGAGCACTGTTAAACAACTACCATTAAGAAAGCAATATTCCTGAGAATCGTGAGCAATAATAATTAAAAAAACCCCAAAACTATGTTTTTGTGGATATGAAACTGTAAGAGACAGATTAATGTGGTCATTAAACCTGACCTGATCATAACTGTAGGACGTAAAAAACATTAGCTGTTGGCAGTATGAGGGACAACAGAAACATCCAGATGTGAACAAGTGCCTACAGCCTCTTTACAAGAGCCATTTTGGTTTACACCCTAAATAGAAATGGAGCATTCCTATCTCCATTTCTCTTCTCTTAGCTCTTGTTTCCTTTTAATTAAGAATCAGTTATTTTGGTTCTGCTTATTACCATATGTTTATGGAACTTCAATGCACAAAAAAATTGGTTCTGCAGTGAGGTATTCCCACAGAACAGAAGCTGGGGAGAGAGCCTGGAGTGCCCAGTGTCACCTGAATGTTATGAAAGGCACCAGTCAGTCAGGCTACTTCTTGGCAAACCCTAGAACCCAACCTCAAATCCCTGAAGTTGCAGGTTTTCTCCAAAAGCCACACATGGCAATGACTGTCTTATGCAGGCCCACAGTGTTCAAAAACTACAACCTTAGCTGATTTTGACAGAAAGATACCTCAGATTCACAGGATAAATATGCATGTCTTCACTCCTTCCCCAATTTTTTGAATTTGTTGCCATTTAAGTTTTGAAGTTAACAAGGAAACAGAGCTAGCTTTGATGCATCTGGCTCTGAACGTCTACAGGAATGCAAGGAATAATAATAGCAAGAACACAATGACCTCTCAAGGAGAGGTTAGAGGTTCAGCCTTTTGAAATCCTGCCCACTTAGACTGTGTACACCCAACAGCAGCATTACATATATTATACAGCATGCCCCACGAGTAACAGAGCTTAGCCTGCGATGTTACTACATAGGTCCAAAGAAGGCTCTCAGTAAAAGGATGGTTTCTTTCAATTGAAGGTCATATCATCAACATCCTCTCCAAGAAGGGCTAGAGAACATTTGCTTCCACTGCTGTCACCCTTGCAACACAGCACTCACTGCCTTCCCCACAGTCAGCCAGCTGCAGATGGGAAACAAAATAATCTGTAGGGAGAGACAATGTCTGATAGCTAAATTTATTATTTTAGCTTAAGGGCAACTTTGCCAAAACCTGCTCCTGCTTCAATACCCCCTTACTCATCAACAGAATCTGTTCTCTGGTGTAAATGAGACACACACACAAAAAAAAGGAAAACGGGAAGAGGAAGCGAACAGAATTTATTCAGGAACTGCCACCGCTGCACAAGTCAGAGAGGTGAAGAAATAAAACAAAGGCAGGCAGTTAGGCCAGCTGAGATTAGGTCACAGTTAAAAAGTTCAGAAGGGGCTCAGAATCAAAATCACAGAGCAGCAGAGGACTTCTCTGGGGTGGTGAGGGGCAAGGGAATAAAACTTGCAATTCACATTAGTAGTAGTTGCTAACGGAGGGCAAGAGATCTCTATAAATCAAATCTCAGCACCCCTTCTACAGGGCCATGATACTCGTAATGCAACACAATTCAATGGCTAGATTTAACAGCTGTGTTTTTGCAATCATCTTTACACTGATGTCATACATTTGAATATAAATATGTACAGCGCTCAAACTTCTTTTATCATCCATGTGGCACTCACATTCTATAAAGCAATATAAATAATTTCTTTTCCCTCATTTTCATGATTGTTTTATGATGAATCACGTATTAAGAGACATGCTGGGAAAAAGAGCTTTCCTTCAACCTAAACTAAAATCCTTTTCAAAGCAGTCTTCCTGTGGGTCTTCCTACATAGCCTTCCTGATTTTGGAATAACAATGACTACTCAGCAACTGAAACAAACTGCCAACTTAGTTTGAGGTATAAATTTTACCAAATAAGATTTTGAGGCTAGTTGTGAAATTTATTCTACAAATTTTTCTTAAATGGTACAAAATTCCTTCTGTTGACAAATGCTTATCATACTTTTATTCAACAGAAATACATTAATATTTAGTTACCTGCACCGTGCTCCTCTCAGGGTTGAGAAACACCGTTTGTAACTCACCATTCTGAGACCCAAAAGCCACGTAACCACAACAGTACAGAGGTTACTGCGGGCCTGGGATGGTGACTAATCAATCAGGTGGCCGGATAGTACTATGCAGCCATCATAAACCGGTTTTTGGCAACCGAGCTAGTTAGCTTCCAGCTAGCTCAGCTGCTTCCAAACAAACCAGTAATGCTTCTGTTTGCAGCGCAGGCAAGATAATAATTCTAGTGGGAGTATTTAAAGAGTCAATATATGTTTACTTTCCTACTTTGTTAGGCCCTCCGCTGAGCTCGCAAGCTGTCAGAGAGGACGCTCGGCTCCTTCACCACTAAGCCAACGCCTCCACTAACGCTTGCCCTGCTGAAACACCCCTTCCACAAAGGCAGCCACGCTTCAAAAAAAGGGGGCAACCGGTGCTACTTGGCTCTAACGGCTAACCAGCCTCACGGTTATAAGCGCAAACTTTATTTTTCAGCCGGATCTCTTCCGTTTTCACGTCATGAATCCCCTGCACCTGTTCGAGAGCCCTTCGACGCTGCCGTACCTCTCCCCCGCGAAGCACGGCGGTGCCGTCCGCCTGCGCGGGGGGTGCGGGTGCGGGTGGGGGGTGTGTGTGTGACTACATACCCAGCCCGCCCACCCTTTTTCCCTACGCCTTCCCCCACCCAGAGATGACAGCGTTATTTCCCTCCAGCCTCTCGGGACCAGGCAGGGCTCAGAGGCGGCTCTCAGCCCCCTAAAGTTAGTTTCTCGGCCACTTCCCCCCCGGCTCCTGAGGGGCCGCTGTGGACCTCGCCTCACTCGGGGTTGGCCCGCTCTGGCGCTCGCCATCCCCGGGGCCAGCCCTCACCCAGACCCTACCCTCCCCGTCCCCGGCCACTCACGGGTAGAAGCTCAGCTTGCGCTGGTCCCTGGCGCTTTGGCCCCCTCGGTTCTTGCAGCACGACGCGGCGCAGTACCGCGGCATGGCGGCGCGGAGCGGAACCACCCGCCCGGCGGCGACGGGGGCGCAGGGGGCGGGAGTCACGGGGACAACGGCCACCGCCCCCTCCCACCGCCCCGCCCCTCAGAGGAAGAAGCCCCGCCCAGAGGGCCAGTGGCCGCCCGCCTGCGCCGCGTCACGTGGGGCCGAGCGGCCAATGGCGCAGCGCTTCGTGTAGGAACGGCTGGTGGGGCGCAGGCGGAAGGTCTGCGCGAGCGCCGGCGGCGGTTGGGCGGGAGCGGAACGCGGGGCGCTGAGGGGCAGCGGCCTCTGTGCTGGTGGCGGCGAGCGAGGGCTGAGGTGAGGGGTGCGGTGGGGACGGGGCCTTCCCCCAGCGTGGAGAGAGGCGGCGGCGGGTCTGGGCCACTGTGGAAGGGCTTGGGGAAGGCGGTGAGGTGCTGGGGTAGCTGGAGGGAAGGAGGACTCGGAGGGGCCGGAGAGGTTAGGGGGCGCTGGGGCGGCTGAGGGAGGGGGGCTGGGGACGGTGTGGGAAAGGGGGACACTGAGACTTGGTCTGGTGGATTTATTTGCCCGTTGGGCCTCTCTGGGCTCTCATTTCTATTTAGGCCCATCTGCTGTGGTCTTTCCCGTGCCTGACCGACTTGAGGTGGGACAGCGTCGCTTACTGTCGCTGGTATCATCTGCCGAGCTCTGACTCGGCCCCGCTTTGTGGTACGGCTCTAGCGAGGTTCATTAGGGGCCTGGCTAGGGAGGACGGTACCAGGGGAGGCTCTGTCTGGTTTCCCAGTTCTCCAGAGCAAGATTCACGAGCCTTCTAGATTTGCTTTCTCGTCAGTATAGGAGAGACCAAGAAAAGTACAAACCTCGGAGTCTGATAGACTTTTCTGTAGCTGGCTGCGGACCAGGAGACTTGCTTACTCATCGGGTTAGTCGTGATATGATAACTAATGGAAAACTTTGGTAGCTTTCTTACTGCTAATGAATTGTTTGCAGAAATAATTATATGACATCAGAATTCCACTGGATAGTGTAATCAGAGCAGTAGTGATGCTGTGGATTTTCTGAGTATGTATAAGCATTTACCTAAGATCTTTGCTGATTACTTCCAAAGAGGGGTGGAATAGCACATTTGCATTGCAGGATGGAAACTACCTTCTTATATTCTATATGTGACAGATTTTATTCAAGGTGCGTCATCGTTAAAGATCATTTCATCTTGCAGCTGTTGATAAATGTTGATGAACTGATAAAGAACTGAGTGTTATCACCTCTATAATGCTTTTGATAATGCTTCTTATACCAAGCTTAATAGTAGTTGAGATCTGTAACTACGTATCCAACAGAGTTAAATAGTTAATCTGTATTAATAAAATCTCTAACTTTATTGCTAGATGTACCCAAATAAGATGTAGTTCTTCATAATTGTTAGGAGGGACAATTTTGTGGCATGAGTTTAATGTCAAGAAGTATACAGAACTTAATGAATTCTGGAATGAGTTTTAAGTAACTTCTGTGTATAGTCTGGAAAGTGAAACTTATCTGTCCCTTTTCGATTGCGAAACTGAGGGAGACGAGACATAAGCAGAATAAGTGTTTAAAAGAGACTTTATTTTGAAAGTGATTGTAAAAATAGTTGGGGATGGCAAAGTGGAAGTCAGGCATTTAACATTTACTAACAGTAGCAACCCTAAGATGCTGACAGCAACTTAGGCATTTTCTAAAAAGTAAATTCAATAATTGATGATAGTGTCTAACTATAAGACTTACTATGTTAAGTTTAAAATGCTGCTTATATTGGAGTTTCATTTGTATTTGAATTTCATGTGCATTTTGTTTTATTATGTTTGAGTTTCATTGAGTCGCTCAGGGGCAGTATTAAATTGTCTACATTATTTTAAAAAATAGTGAAGCTTAAGCACTGATATTTTTTTATATGCTTTAGAAATCCAGATAAAACTAGGGGAAGTATAGCATAGAACTGCATTACAGAAATGCTAATGTAAAACTGTAGAAAAAGGAGAATTAGGTGTAATTTTTTATAAAGAATAATAGAAGTTGAGAAGGGTAGGCCGAGCAGAAAACTTTAAGGGAGTGACTTGATGTTCTCAGGCTCTGATGAACTTGGGAGTTATAAAAGAGGGTTTGGCTCTTAATGAAGAACATAAACTGTTCTTTTTAGCTCTTTTCACGGTTTAATAGTAGAAACAGGGAAGTTAGCCTTAAGAGAATGCAGCAGGTGATTATATAAGCGTGATGCAGGTGTGGGGACATGAAGTAAAATAAAAACAGTCTCACCTGAGATGAAGACATGAATCTGTATCTATAAAGCACAAACAGGAAGAAAGCCCCAAAAGTGTGGAAGGATGTACGTGTGTGTAGTTCTTAGTGCCCAAGTAGCGAAGTTTCAGGTTAGTGAACTGGTGAGAGAAAATATGTGGAAAGGCTTGTACTAAAAATATGGCTGGTATCATGCACGAAGAATACTGAAAAGAACTGTCCGTTTGGTATCTAAGTACACTGATCAAAATACCATTTGTTTCAACGGCTGCTCCTTAACACTTGATATCATGCAGGCTGCTAGCCAAATAAATGCTTAAGAGGGCATGGGCATGTTAATCTTGCAAGCTTTCTGCTCTCACCTCCAAAGAGTCATTTTAGCCCCCTGACTTACCTATTAGAAATGGTATTATTTTTCCATTTTTGGTGCTTGAGTGTTAAGTTTCTTTATAGGGTATGGACTTTTCTATTAAAGGCTTAATTGTCTTATGTACCTGATATTCAAAGGTTTTGAAGTCTGTGTGACAAATGTTTGGGCCACATAGCGTCTAAAAATATTCTAACTTTAGTGGTGCTCAGACTGTAAGGTTAGTTTATTCAACTTTCAGGAAAGTAATACCATTCATCACTTTGAGTAGTACTTACGGTACACTCAAATCAGTATAATCTGGTGAGGGGGACATGTTACTTCTGGCATGTTCAAGGCCTTGTACATCCTGCTGCTTGGGTGACAGCCAGCATTCTGTCTTTGAACATTCACATTTCTATACTCTGCATTTAAATATAATGTGCACAGGCCTTGGAAAATCATTTGATCTCTCCTGGTAGGAAGAGCTTGCTCTGTCCTTCATAAAAATCATGAAAGATCATGTGGCTATGTGAAACTGCTTTTTCTTATGATTTTTCATGTGGCTTATGCCACAGCTTTTTCCCTGAGTTCTAACATCAGTTTGTTTTAAAATGTAACTTTTTTGACAAGTACGTTGCTGAAAAAATTTACAACTTTTAATTACTGTTGAAACTACTTGTCTTGTATAGAAGACTTCTTTTTTGAGTTCAGTTCAGACATGGGGAGTTTCATATGTAAACCTTTATATGCAGTAATATTTATCAGATGAATTCTTTGATATCAAAGATATGATAGGTGGTTTTATTTATAGTACAGTCTAATAAGAAAGTAAGCTAAGCTCAGCCCATTGTAAAGTAAATGAAAATGTGCCCTACTTGACTGAACTGTGTACTCTAAATGAGTGTTATATTCTTTATCATGTTATCTTTGGGTCAGTTAAATGACCTTCTGAAGCTGAGCATGAGTGTCTTAACAGTCTTGTCTTCCTGCTCCTTGCAGTCAATCTCTAGGCCAGTTGTGTTTTCAGACTCTTATTGTTGCACAAGCTAACCAGTGGATTGGTCTTCCAGTGTTGAATGGGTTTTTGCAATCTGTGCTTAATTTAGAGCTGCTATGTTTATCGTCCTAGAACTCAAGAATTAATTTAAAGCTGGCTCAGGTATGCTAGCATGAACTGTTTGATGTAGTGAAACATACTATATATTTAGTTCAACAGCTCTGTGGGAGAATGTCAGTTCAGGATAGGTGTAAAACAAAGAGGAATACTGGAGTGTGCTTGTGATGTATGTGAGATATGAGTTTGCAGTATTTTCATTTACACATTCTGTGATTATGAAACGAGGGGAATGGAATTTGACACCTGTGAAACAATGTGCTTACATGTCTGTCATTGAGTGACTCCTGAAACATACCCGTCTTCCAGCTTATAGTTGTACCTTTAAATTGCTGTGGAAAGTGAAGTAACTTGTTCTTCAAGTATATTTCTTTTTCTTTCTAGGAACCAGAGAAATGGCCACTACACAATCTGTCTTCACATTTGCTCTCTGCATTTTAATGATAACTGAATTAATACTGGCTACAGAGAGCTATTATGATATCTTAGGAGTGCCAAAAAATGCATCTGACCGCCAGATCAAGAAGGCATTTCACAAGCTGGCTATGAAATACCACCCAGATAAAAATAAGAGTCCTGGAGCAGAAGCGAAATTCAGAGAAATTGCTGAAGGTAATATATGCTAACCTTAGGCTTAATAATTTGATACATGGTTTATATCTGTGAGCAAATGTGGTGACTTAAGTATGCTCTGGTTTTACTGAATAAGAGGTAAAAAGATGTTATTTTTTTTTTCTTAATTCTACTTCTGTGCTGTCTTATGTGACAGCATATCTGACTCGTTTCTGTGTCCATGCACATAGACAGGCCTTTTACATAGTTTATGCGTTCCTGCTTATTAGGCTTTTTGGCTTATGCCTCATGTCACAAAGAATACTTGGCAGTGGGACAACTTTAGTCATAGAAGGTTAATTCTTATCTTTTGGTCTGTCTAATAAGATCCAGCTCAGGATTACTAGGGCTTCAGGGGGACCTAACAGCAACCTTCCAGTAGCTATAGGGAGATTATCAAAAAAACACATGAAAGTGCTTCACTGGTTCATGGTGGGAGTACAAGAGACAACAGGTGCAAGAGATCGATAGTGGTTATAAGGAAAAACTTTTTCACCTTGAGGATAGGCCAGTGTTGGAACAGGTTGCTTAGAGAGGTTGTGCAGTCTTTAACCTTGGAGATTTTTAAGGAATGAGTGGATAAAGCCCTGAGTAACCTAGTCTAATCTTGTAACTGACCCTACTTTGAGCAGGAGGTTAGAGTAGAGACTTTCTGAGGTCCCTTCCAACCTGAATTATCCTGTGATCCTAGGAATACACCATTCATAAGTGTTTTGTGATAAAATATAACGGTGGAAGCAAATAATTCAGAATAGTAAAAGGTTTGCTGAAATGTAAGGTGTTCCCACTTCTGCCTCCCATGTCTATGTGTTATAACATCCTTCTATTTGTGTAGTTCTCCTAACTAAGCTATATAAGAGATTTCTGGGTTTTACCTTCTTGTCTGCAGAAAAGTTACTTTCAAAGAAAGGTAGTTATTAATATAATGAAAGGGAGGGGCAGTCTTTTTAGATACTGCAGTTGTTGGCACCTATTACAGGAGGAACTGGAAACTCTTAAGTGTTGAAGTATATAGAATAGTTGCAAGCCTTTGACAGATAAGAAAATGGAAGCATTTAAAATACTTAATGTTTTCAGAATGGGTATAGTATCTTTCAGAGTTTCTGCCTTGGAACACCAGTAGCTGTAGTTCTGGACCAAAGATTGGATGGAAACCTAATTCCATTTTAGGTATATCCAAACACAAAACTTTTGAAAATTTGAGAATTTGGACATAGGGAAATTCATTCCCGTTATTTTATCTCCTTGATGTTTATCTTGTTGCTTAGTTGTAATTGCGGTGTAGCTAGAACTTGCCGGCTGGCTAGCAAGTAGTTTTGCAAACATTGCACTGTATTTGTGTGATAGGAATGCGCCAGGCAGTTCATTTTGTTAGGCAGAGCTCCTAACTCATCCTCTCTCCTAAAGTCTTTCCGATTGTCACATGTCATTGCTATTTTCTTTCGAATATAAGCACTAATCTTTATTGCTAGTTAAACTGTGTTGTGTTACGTGAATTTAGAATTTCGAGGATATGATCTGTCCTCATAGTGTAGCTATATTATTATAAATAAATTGTTATTGATTTTGAAACAGCTTATTTTGTGTTGGAGAAAGTTAAATAAATGTTGAGCTTGATTGGGCTTGCGTGTTGAATGAAAGTCTTGCTTGAAATTTGTCCTGTTGAGGCAGTGGGAGAAAGCTGTTCTTTGTATTTGTGTGTGGTTTTCTTTTTTTTTCCTTTTTTTTTTTTTTTAAAATGGGA